>QLTV01004233.1:4843422-4862484 GCA_003457575.1 Thermophis baileyi | reverse complement strand
GTCTCTGTCTCTCTTCTCTCTTCTCTCTTCTCTCTTCTCTCTTCTCTCTTCTCTCTTCTCTCCTCTCTTCTCTCTCTTCTCTCTTCTCTCTTCTCTCTCTCCCTCTCCTCTCTCCTCTCTCTCTTCTCTCTTCTCTCTCTCTCTCTCCTCTCTCCTCTCTTCTCTCTCTCTCCTCTCTCTCTCCTCTCTCTCTCTCTATCTCCTCTCTTCTCTCTTCTCTCTCCTCTCTCCTCCCTCTCTCTCTCTCTCCTCTTCTCTTCATTCTCTTCTCTTTCTCTCTTCTCTCTCCCTCCCTCTCTCTTTTCTCTCTCTTTTCTCTCTTCTGTCAAGAGAAACCTTGCTGAATTAACCACAATAACACACTCTCTCTCCCTATGACTCTCTCTCTCTCTCTCTCTTCCTCTCTCCTCTCTCCTTCCTCTCTCCTCTCTCCTCTCTCCTCTCTTCTCTCTCTCTCTCTCTATCTCTAGATAGATATACCGGTAGTTAGATAGATAGAGACAGGGGTGGGCTTCAAAATTTTTAGCAAGGGGTTCTCTGCCCGGTTGCTGGGTGGGCATGGCCAGGATGGGCGTGGCCTAGTCGGCCTCCTGCACCATGGCAGGGGGGGGCGCTTTTGCCCTCCCCGGCCTCCAGAGGCTTTCCTCGAGCCTCCAGGAGGGCAAAAACGGCCTCCTCAGGCTCCAGAGGCCTCCTGGAGGCCGGAAATGGGCCTGTTTCCGGCCTCCTCAAACTTCCGGTGGGCCCGTTTTTCGCCCTACCCGAGCCTCTGTGCGCGCCCTGCACTTACTTAAATCCAAAACAGGCTGCATGGGGACTCCAGGGAGGGGAGGGGAGGGGTGGGCGGGGCCAGCCAGGGATTTGGGGGTTCTCCAAACTGCACAGAATCTTAGCTAGAGGTTCTCCCGAAACCCTGCGAACCCCCAGCAGCCCACCCCTGCATCAGACCTGCAAACGTGAAGCGTAGGATAGAAATTGTATCCAGGTGTGTTTCAAGAGTGCCATCTTGAAGAAAGCGTAGGATAGAAATTGTATCCAGGTGTGTTTCAAGAGTGCCATTAAACCAAAAACGGGGGGCAGGGGGCCCCCGGGGGGGGGGGGGGGGGGGGGGGCGGGGCCAGCCAGGAGTGGGATTTGGGGGTTCTCCGAACTGCACAGAATCTTAGCTAGAGGTTCTCTACTGAACCCCCAGGAGCCCACCCCTGGATAGAGATAGAGATAGAGAGAGTGATATATATATTAGAAATAATGGCATATGTAAGGAAGGGTCCCAAAAGTCAAGAGGATATGGTAGTTGAGAGCTTATGATTGAAGCGTTGCCATTTTGTACACATGCCTGATGTTAAGTTGCATATACAAAGGGTGTAGAATTTTGATTGTGGGTTCAGGACTTCCATTGTTACTATTTTTGAACTACCTTATGACCACTCCAGAATGTTTTCAGTTCCGGTGCCCAGTAAGAGTTCATCATTCAGAACTTACTGTTTTTAATTTGTCAGCTCATTGTTGTTCCCATTTGTGCTGAAATTATTCTCTTTACAATTAAATTATTTTCAAATTTCTTGCATCAGTTCAGAGCATCATACTTTACAAATCATGCACATTCAGATACTAATGCTTCCATTTATCAGAACAAAAGAAGCTATCAGATCAAAGAAAAAGCTTGAAAATTATAGTAAAGTTGGAGATAAGCACTCACCTGAACAGTATCTTCTTTCCCCTTTTTGAAAGATACTAGGTGGTTTTGTATTTCTAGTTCTTATTGGAAAATAATGAGTTGGTTTAAAATTATAGATAACAAAAAGTGTTTAATTGTCTCTTAACCATGGTAACCACAGTTGTGTTTGACCATTGACAGTGGCTTGCAAAAGTTGACCTTTCCATGTGTTGAAGGATGCATAGAATGGTATTTTTTATTTTATTCAATTTCTATAGTTGCCTTTCTCAAGCAAGTTACTTTGCATGGCAAACAATCATAAAATACAAACAATTACAATATACTGTAGTTCAAATTATATATGGCAGCAGAGGAAAAAACTGTCATTATATATGTCAATATAGCCAGGAAACAGAGTCCTTCACATCCATGCCCAGGCACAAAGCCAAGTCTTCAAGGCCTTATGAAAGGCCTACAGGGTTGGGTCATCCTCAACTCTGAAGGAAAATGCTCTAGAGGATGGGCTAGAAGAGAAGGCACATCTTCGAGTCTCTGCCAGTCGAAATTCCTTAGCTGATGGGACTCTTATCATGCCCAACCTGCCTGATAGAAATGGATGGGTAGAAACCACTGGGAAAAGATGGTCATTAAGTATTAGGATCCCAAGTCATGAAGGGCTTTAAAGGTGACAAACCAACACCTTGAATTGCACCAGGAAATACACAGGCAACCAGTGCATCTCCTGTAGTAATGGTATTACATGTGACAAATATTTAGCAATAGCAATAGCACTTAGACTTATATACCGCTTTACAGTGCTTTACAGCCCTCTCTAAGCGGTTCACAGAGTCAGCATATTGCCCCCAACACCTCGGAAGGATGGAAGGCTGAGTCAACCTTGAGCCGGTGAGATTTGAACCGCCAAACTGCAGCTAGCAGTCAGCTGAAGTAGCCTGCAGTACTGCACTCTAACCACTGCGCCACCTCGGCTCCTAACACTATATACAGATGCATTTTGCACAAATTAAAGTTTCTGAATGCTTTTCAAGGGCAGTCCCAGGTAGAATGCATTGCAATAAACAAAACAAGAGGTCACAAGGATGTGAGTGACCTTGAGTAAAGCCTCCTGTACAGGAATGGTGCAACTTGTGCACAACCTGAAAGTGTTCAAAGGCCTTCCTAGCAATGGCTGCCCAAAATAATATAGCAGGAGCTATGAGTCCAGAAGGACTCCCAAATTATACACTGGGTTCATCTGGATCAGAGCCATCCCATCCAGGATCAAAGCGGGAAGAACCTTGTCACCAGAGGTCCCTGATACCTAGAGCCACTCAGTCTTGCATGGGTTGAAGCCCATTGCACCCCATCCTGATCCCTACAGCCTCCAAGCACTGCCACAGGATATCTACAGCGTTGCTCAGGTGGCCTGGGATGGAGATATAAAGCCGGGCATCATTAGCATATTGATGATGCTTCACTCCAAACCACTGGATGACCTCACCCAGCAGAAGTAAAAAATGAATGAAAGCTGATTTTAGCAAATCTTTTGCAATGGGTGCCACTAAAGACTTAGTTGTGTAACTTCTGACAATTGATTTCTTGTGTTTGGAGCATAATGCAGTAGTGTGATGCTTAACAGTAGCTAACAGCACTGTCAGTTTTTTCATGCATTGTGAACTATGAACCTTTTGCTATTAGAATAATCACAAATAGACCTGTAATAACTATAGATATGCTTATCACACAAATCAGTGTTCTAAAGTACAGAGCCTCCTTGTACTTAGGTTTTATCTTCAAGATAGTAAAGCAGGGGGCAAAGGTGCTTAAGAAATACTGACGTGAATTCTGCTATTGTCCCAACTTTTAAAATTCTGAAATGATATATAATGTAATAATTTCTAGGATCCAGCACTGCTCAGATTTCTAGAGAATTCAGTGAAAGAAGCAAAACAATGACTGTGACACAAATCAATATTGGGGCTCTTTTTGTCTGCTCCATAATGTAGATAACAAATTTGTATCTTCCATAGTCCCAATCAAAAGAGAGGAACTGTACTTAAAGTGACACTGATAGACAACATTCAGCACAGATAACAACCACACCATATGCTACTGCAGGATTGAATAACTTTGTAGAATTATATGAATTCTGAACTAAGAATGAGCATGTCATAATCGCTGCTATAATAGTGCCTGGATTCAGATATGTCCTAAGATGTAAGGCTCGTTAAGGTTGCTCAATTTGTTTCGCTTGCTAGAACAGGTCTTAATACACTACCTCACTTTTCATTTGGCATCGAGATTTATTATCTGGACCCAGAAACACATCAGGGGAAAGGTAATCATACTTTAAACTTAGTTAAATAGAATTGAGCATGGCAGATGTTATATGAACCAAGATTAATAGTTGCTTTAGAATTATGCAGACATTAGTCCTCCAGGAAAACAAAGCTCATGGTAGACAGACATGTGCAGGAACGTCTGCAGAGGTCTTCACCAAATTGGTGCTCCCCTAATATATTGTATAATTACTTATCCAGAACAGGTGGTAATTGAGAAGGGCTAATATAAGTAAAGAAATCAGCTTTGCATTTTCTAAGGGTAGGCTTTTTTCAAATCTGCAGTTTGGAAACGTGGCTGAAGTATGATTATCTTTCAGTTTTTCCATAGATCTTTCACGTTACAGTATTCCTATTTAAATTTATATTTTATAGATATGTAATAGAGGATCAGATTTAAATATTGCTGGTGTAATGCCTGTAATACAAAAATGTAGCTAAAATTCCATCCTCTCAGTAAGAAATGATTGTTGTACTGTTGCACTGTACTGACTATTATTTTTCATTTTGTTTTTGTTTTCCACACAGAGGAAAGTAAAGGAAAACGTAGGGTAAGTGTTTATGCTGAAAAACATGGAAGCTTTGTTCTTAGTGGATCCCTACTCTTTTTCTTCTTTTTTCTAAGAACACATTATTTGCACTCTATAATCTCTTGACAGCTTCTAATGCAAAATTCAGGGCTGATTTTGATCTTTGCCTATAAGGTTATGTTAACCTAATCTCTTTGAATGTAGCCTTTACAGGTAGTCCTCGACTTACAACAGTTCATTTAGTGACCGTTCAAAGTTACAACGGCACTGACTTTTGACCATTTTTCACATGACCGTTGCAGCATCTCCAAGGTCACATGATCAAAATTCAGATGCTTGGCAACTGCTTCATATTTATGACGGTTGCAGTGTCCTGGATTCATGTGATCATCTTTTGCGACCTTCTGACAAGAAAAGTCAATGGGGAGCCAGATTTACTTAACAATTGTGTTACTAACTTAATGACTGCAATGATTCACTTAACGAGTGGCAAGAAAAGAGGTAAAATGGAACAAAACTCGCTTAACAAATGTTTCCCTTAGCAACATAAATTTTGGCTCATTTATGGTCGTAAGTCGAGGACTATCTGTATATATTTATTGACTTGTTTTACTAGTAGTTTGGAAAGCAAAAAAGAGAGATTACATCAAAGTGTTACAAATCTTTTTCTGATTAACTTATTATGGTTAGTCTATAGTTAAAATACATGTTTAAATTTTAATTAAATCTAGCAAAAATTATATTCTCTAATCAGAGTATAGCCCAGAGATGAACTAGGATTTATTAGGGGTTTTAATGGTGTTAGTGGATTTATCTAATGAATTTGTCTGTAGTTACTTAGCTATCCTGTCAGAGGCTTGGCATCAGCATACAGTATATTCCAATAATCATGAAGCATTATCCTCTCATTTCTATTTTCTTCATCCCCTCCATTTTAATTTATAGTAGTAATAATTTATTATTACAGAGTGATACTACCTAGTGGCTCCTGAATCTTTGCTATGTCTAGGCCAAATGTACTTGGAGAGGGAGCAGTTTATATATATTGTGTAGTTTCAGACCTTTTTTTCCTTGAGGGATATTAGTAAATGTAGTAAAACAGTTGTATAGTTTTATAAACATTACTGTTAATTTTGTTGTTGCTTTTGTCTTACCTCAGGCCGGTTGCTTTGGCTACCCGCTTAGTATCTTCTTCATAGTCATCAATGAATTCTGTGAAAGATTCTCCTACTATGGAATGCGAGGTGATTTAAAAAATTTATATTCTAAGTTGGAACTGCTATTGATGCAGCTGCTCGCTGATTTTCCCATTAACTACTCTTATTATTTCTTTTTTTTTTTTTTAGCTGTGCTTGTCCTCTATTTCAAGTTTTTTCTCCACTGGGATGATAATCTGTCTACTGCTATTTACCACACATTTGTTGCTCTCTGCTATCTAACGCCTATCCTTGGAGCACTCATCGCTGATTCCTGGCTGGGAAAGTTCAAGTGAGTGTATATCGGTGGGAAAGCACACTTAGGAGATTCAAATTCTTTGCCTGGGGCATTTGAAGGTGGGGTTAATTTCCTTAATTCAGAATTGGATCAAATTATGTCACATTTCATTAATCCATCTATATATATAATCCAGGATCCTATAGGAAAACTCAGAAGCTTGACTTAAATAGAGAAATGCATATTTTCTTTCAGGCATAATATGTGCTCAGTGTACTCCAGTAAGTAGGTAGTAGCAGGCCTAAAGTCAGAAAAATAATTTGATTTATTTAAAATAACTAATTAAATATAGCTATCATTCTGCTTCTGTCATATTAAAATTACAATTCAGCGGTTTGAGAAATGGGGGGCATATCCATTGCTTGTAGGCCTCTTGTTTTCACACGTTTAGTTTAACACTAAAGGAAGTACACTTTGGTGCAATTTTTCAATTCCTATCCAGTGAATAATATAATTTTCCTCTTAAAAAGATTATGGCAGTGTAGTTCTCTGGCTTCTAAGGGGAAAAGTTGACTTCGACCATATACAATGCACATTTACTTCTTCTGGCCAACTCTTAAGTCAAACACAGTTTCTCCCAGGATTGTACTGTCACTTCAGAAGGCAGTTGCATGAACACGGGAGAAAACATAGGTATTTCAAAAAGTTGCAGACAGGTGTAACAGTCCCTATATGCATGCCCTCATATTTTTCCCTTCAAATTGCAGAAACTGCTGCCCTAATCAAGGTGCACTGCTGGAGGAATACCTATCACATGCCTTCCACTTTTTGCTTTTACAAAAGCCATTGAGTCAGTGTCAACTTAGACACCATGTAAACAGATTTTTCTGTGACAATCTGTGCCCAAGGTGGAAGAAAAAGATTATAATGCCTAGGAAACATGTAATATTTTTATATTCCCCAAAAATCTTAAATTCCAGCTCATACTTTGTTTTAGTTATAAAATTCAGTTAAGCTGTCCTGCTCAGAGAAAAGTTTTATTAAAGAAAATTACAAAATTATGTCAGAGATAATTTACATGTAAGATCTTGTTAACTATTATAGTGAGCATCAAGTAGGTTAATCACATCAATTAAAGAGACGTTTTGATTTCATGTTGCCATTCGCTGTTTGTTTCTGTTTTCTATCAGGGTGTCACCTGGAAGTTATTCCCCACTTTGTTGTTCCGGGAATACTGGTTTCATGGGAGATCAGAGATGACATATCTGATATTTCATGTTTTTATTACTGTAACAGTGAAAAACTCAGTAGATTTCCCTTATCTGTTTTCCAGTGTGGCTACTAATATATGACCAGGAAATGTTTACATTCATTGAGGGAGAAAGAACAGATATTTTATTTCTGAAAAGGCTCAACTGAACGTGTCAATTTAGAATCTAATCAAACATGCAAAGATGAAATAAATGTACAAATGAACTCATGCTATGTAAATCCCATGTTTTCTACTTTAATAAAGTGTTTTATTGGAAATTTATAAATCACATGCAAAACAAATACAGTAAAGACTTTTGACTTCTGGACAGTTATTTTAAACACCAGATGTACATAATACTTTCTTAAAAGTGGACTTACTGTTTAACATTCCTAGAAATTTTTTTAACAGAAGATTGTTGAGTACAGCAGATATACTGTATCTAAGAGAACAGAAAATAAGATTTTTCAGAAGGCTTCTTCATTGCATATATTAATACATGAGGTTTAAGCCACATTTATATGAAAGTTTAATACAGTAATGGGTGCGCATACACACATACTGTGTATGTGAAAGTGTGTGTTTCTGTGTGTGAATACACTGCAAACAGGATTAATTTCAAAGGGACCCAGTTTCAATTTATTTGTTTTGCTTATTTTTCTACACTTAGAATTTAATTTGAAAGACAATAGCAAACCATATATTATTGCCAAGAAAACTATATAGTCATGTCCCTAAAGTCCCCAGGAGATATATTCTATTTGACAGTCTTTACCGTTTTACTATTTTTTTCACTCCATTATCCATATTTGACATCTCCCCCAAAGGAGCTACTAATACTGACAACCCAAATAGAAAAACCATCAAATACTGAATAGCATTCAGTAATATTTACATATGTGCAATTGAGTATGCTCATTTTTTTATTATTACACCCTGTGTTAAACTGAGTGAACCAATGTAACATTCTTGTATTAAAAAAAGAGCAGGAGAGACATCATTAAAAATACATCTTCTGTCTGCGCCCTTCATTACAGGACCATTATTTCCTTGTCCATTGTGTACACAGTTGGGCAAGCAGTCTTGTCGATAAGTTCCATAAATGACTTGATGGATGGAAATCACGATGGTGCTCCAGATGACATTAACATTCCCATGTAAGTTGCACTTATCTTTATCTTCTACATGAACACATATTGGGACCTATTAGGCATTCAGTGTACCACAAATCTGTTTACTGTGAGCTTAATTATTGTAGCCTTGGTTCCTCCCTTTCTATCATCCTATGACCCTGTCATGTGGCAAAGTCCAAGGAGCTTTTTTCTGATGTAGCAACACATCGCAGATCTGCTTTTACGGATAAAGTGCTTCCATTACTGTCTTTTGATTGTGCTGTGAAAACCATTTGCAAGAGTTTGTTTGGCTTTTCAAAATGGAAACTTTGTCAGCTTGCAATTTCCATTTACAAAGAAAATTACTAATTTTATAGCACATTGTTAAAGATTTAATTGTTAGATACAAGCTAATTTTTTAATTCTTGCCCTTCTAAATTACTACATAGGAAATAATCCTCTCTCTGACCATTACTAATGGCTAGATTAGATGCTTGTCCATTATGAAATTAACCTTTCAAAAATGTACTTTATAATAATAATAAATGTGTACAGGGGACAGGAAAACTAAGTGGATCACAGAAACAACATGGAAGAGTTTTGGATGAACATTTTACATGTTTACAGATTATCCCCAAAAGTTCTGTATATCCAGAAATACTTTTGTAATATTGCATTGCTTTTAACTTTTGTCTAGCATAGCAGTGTGCATGTCAGTTTTCATTCTTGATCTATACTCTTATTTATGTCTTCATTCTTTTCCTAAGGATGCATATTTCCCATGCAGATGTTCCCGGGTCAGGGGTTTTCTTTCTTTATGTACTGGCAGGCTTCAGTTTAATGAGCTCATCTTAGTATTTATTATTGTCATGGTTGGTTTTGAGTTTATGGGTCATGTACATATAATTTGGATCTGAAATGTATTGCAATAATCACCATTATGATGGTAAGCTAGACGTAAATCTATACCATATAAAAATATGCTTTGGATAGGATATTAACCAACATGTATTTGTTTCATAATGTATTTTTAAACTCCAGTTTTCCAAATCCTATTTTCACAGTGGGTCATCTTCAGGGTGACTAGATATATTTTGTGCTGCAATCCCTTTGGGATTTTCAGAGATTCTATTATATGCCTCAGCTGTTTGCTCATGTAGCCCATTAGCAAGTACATCTCAATGTTCAAAGTAAAACGTAGATAGAAAAATACATGTGAAAAGACCAGGGTACTTTTACATCACTCACCTATTATGGTTAACCTGTTGTTGCAGAGCTTTCTCTATGATTGGTTTGGTCCTTATTGCTCTGGGAACTGGTGGGATCAAACCATGTGTTGCAGCCTTTGGGGGAGATCAGTTTGAAGAAGACCAGGTATCAATTTTATTTAATTACTTACAAATATTGTAAACTATCATCCTTGGTTGTATGACAGTATTGTTGCTGTATTGGACCATAAGGAAGCAAATAGAGGATCAAGAAATGGGGCTACACATGGATTTCCTTTGAATTGTGTGTGTGTGTGGCACTATGGAGATTTCTGACATTCTATTTACAATATGCAACTTAAGATTCAATGGGAAGTATAGTAGATCTTCATAATATTTCAGAATTCACATCAACTTCTGTCTAGAATACTTGAAAAGCTTGTTCTTTGCCTTTTGCTCTCCTGCTTCACCATGTAGCTTATACTTTTACAGTACTGTACAGTATCTTTGCCGCAGCTACAGTTTGGCTGAAATTTTCTTAGCCAAACTTACACTTGGCAACTTTCTCCTGAGGAACAAATGTAGTCAATTGGGTCCCAGTAATCATCTGCTGTCTAACTTATTTCCATGTAGGTTAAAAAAGTACAGGTAGTCCTTGACTTATGACAATTCAAGATCAGAATTTCCATTGCCAAGAAAAGCAGTGAATCACTGCTTTTCTTGGCAATGAAAGATAAGTGAATCAAACAGTCATTAAGCAAATCCACTTTCCCCATTGAGAAGCCAGCTGACATATGACTCTGGGACACTGCAACCAATGAAAATACATGCCAGTTGCCAAGCATTAACATTTTGTCATGTGACTGTGGGGATGCTGCTACAGTCATAAGTGCAAGTACCAATCATAAGTCACTTTTTTAGTGCCTTTGTAACTTTGAACATTGCTAAATGAATAGTTGTAAGGACTACCTGTAAACATTCTTTTATGAAACTTTTAAAAACTATATGATAAATGATTTTGCAAAACATATTTATTTATAGACACCCTACACTTTTATATTAGAAGAATGTCAAATACTAATTGATAATAAGGTTCTTCTTTGTATTTCAGGAAAAACAAAGAAGCAGGTTCTTCTCTATATTTTATCTTTCCATTAATGCTGGAAGCCTTCTTTCTACTATCATCACCCCAATACTTAGAGGTAAATTTTTCTACATCAGATTGATAAGTTTGTCTTGATATAGGCATGGGTTTGCTAAACACACAAATATAAGGGTAGCCATTTAGGAGGGGTCTGTATTGGTCTGTGCTTGTGATTAAACCAGTATGCTTCTGATTACAAGCAACCTATGATAGTTTTAATCTTTTGTTATCTACTCTTGTGACAAAATTAGGAGACGGTGACAAAATTAGTGGACCAGTGAAATGCTATGGATACCATTTACTTGGACTTCAATAAGGCATTTGATAAAGTAGACCATAACCTACTACTTGACAAGATACAAAAATGTGGGTTAGACAACATCACTATGGGATGGATTTGTAACTGGCGGCCCAACTGCATTCAATATGCAGCCCTTAATGGAACTGCATCTAATGGAACTGCATCTACATGAAGGGAAGTGTGCAATGGGGTACCCCAAGGCTCTGTCTTAGGCTCAGTACTCTTCAATATCTTCATCAAGGGGATAGAAGGGGAACTCATCAAATTTGCAGACAACACCAAGCTGACAGGAATAGCCAATACTCCAGAAGATAGGCTCAAGATACAGAAGGATCTTGACAGACTTGAACACTGGGCCCTATCTAACAAAATTAAATTCAGTGGTGAGAAAAGTCAAGTTCTACATTTAGGCAAGAAAACAAATGCATAGGTATAGAATAGATGGAACCTGGCTCAATAGTAGTAACTGCAAGTAGGATCTTGGAGGCTTATGAACAACCACTTAAATATGAGCCATTTTATAATGCCATGGTAAGATCACACTTGGAATATTGCATCCAGTTTTTGTCGCCACGATATAAAAAAGATGTTGAGACACTAGAGGGAGTGCAGAGAGGAGCAACAAAGATGATTGGGGGACTGTAGGCTAAAACATATGAAGAACATTTGCAGGAATTGGGTTTGTCTAGTTTAATGAAGAGAAGGACTAGAGCTAATATGATAGCAGTGTTCCAATATCTGAGTAGCTGCCACAAAGAAGAGGGCAGGACAAGAAGCAATGGATGGAAACTAATCTAGAAGAGAAGCAACTTAGATTAAGAAATTTCCTGAAGTGAAAACAATTGACTGTAGAACAATTTGCCTCCAGAAGTTGTGGGTGCTCCAACACTGGAGGTTTTTAAGAGGAGATTGGACAACTATTTGTCTGAAATGGTATAGGGTCTCCTACTTGAGCAGAGGGGTGGAAGAGAAGACCTCCAAGGTCCCTTCCGATTCTGTTATTCTGAAATAATCGGAAGCATAAATCCCAAGTGAAACATAAATAGCCATTTTCTTTCCCTATTGTTTCTCACACAGGTCAAATGTCCTTTCTGATTTATATAAGGATTTGATTTATATAAGAATCCTGTTTGGAATCCAAGCCACGGACTCTAGTAATAGTGGGGACATTATTAATAGCAACAATTAAATTGGTTTATGTAAGTCAGAATACAAATGTCCTGGCTATAAAAACTATGTGTGTGTGTACTGTACATATGTGTGCATATATCTATGTCTCCGTCTCCGTCTCTGTCTCTATCATCTTTATCTATCTCTATATCTATCTCTATATCTGTCCTCATCTATCTGTATTCACTTTGATTATGTTTATGTTTATACCTATACCTGCTATCTTGTACATGTTTGACAAACAAATAAATAAATAAAAAAATAAATAAAATCTATCTCTGTCTCTCCAGGAAGATCTGCCCAGAGGAAACAAATGAATATGGAATTATTTTCCCCAGGGTGGGAAGACACAGCAGTAGGGGAACTGTCCAAAGGGAAATAATGAAAGGCCACCCTGGAGGCTAAATATCTTTTCTGTATAGAGAAGATTTTCTTAGAATAGCTTAGTATCAAGATAGCATGAGATAGGACAGTAGAACATTAGCAAATGTGCTATAAATATGCCCTAAGTCAATAAATCATTACAAGCTGCCTATATTTCCAAATGAGACTCCCATATATAAATGTTTGTTCAAATATAATATGTAATTTAGTTCACTGAATAATTGACAGGGAAGACCTGTCCTTTCTGGCTACTGTTGCAGAAAAACCACAACTATGCCTCCCACTTATTTTTTTGTACAGGAGTGGAATGTGGAGTTCATGACAAACAAAAATGTTATCCTCTGGCATTTGGTGTTCCTGCTGCCCTAATGGCTATTGCACTGTGTAAGTCAGACAATTGATCAGATGTACTGCTTTTTTACTCCCATACGATTAATTTTGTTACAGTGATATAATTGTACTGGTAGTCCTCAACTTACGACCATTTGTTTAAGTTACGATGGCCTCTGGTCCAGTGGTGAAATCCAAATTTTTTTACTACCAGTTCTGTGGGCTTGGCTTGGTGGGCGTGGTGTGGCTTGGCGGGCGTGGCTTGGCGGGCGTGGCATGGGAAGGATACTGCAAAATCCCCATTCCCTCCCCACTCCTGGGGGAAGGATATTGCAAAATCCCCATTCCCTCCCCACTCTGGGGCCAGCCAGAGGTGGTATTTGCAGGTTCTCCGAACTACTCAAAATTTCCGCTACCGGTTCTCTAGAACCTGTCAGAACCTGCTGGATTTCACCCCTGCTCTGGTCTCAGAAAAGGTGACTTACGATTGATTCTTGAAGTTACAACCTTGTACACCCCCTCCCCCAGTCATGTGATTACAATTTGGGCACTTGGCAATTTGTTTGCGTTTATGATGGTTGCAGTGGATTGAAGTCATGTGATCATGATTTGCAACCTTCCCAGCCAGTTTCCAACAAGCAAAGCCAATTGGGGAAGCTGGATTTGCTTAACAACTATGTGATTTGCTTAATGACCATGGTAAAAATGGTAATAAAATCAGGTCCAGCCATAAAAAGACTTGCTGAATGACTGCACTGCTTAGCGACCAAAATTCCAGTTCCAATTGTGGTCGCAACTACCTGTAATGTGTTCTGGTTCATTATGACAGTTTCCTGACTGTATTGATCAATACAGTCAAAAGACTGTATTGTCAGTCTTTTCAAAAGAATAATAGAATGTCAGAAAATACATTCTATTATAGAATGTCAGAAAATATATAGATCTTAAATTTAATAGCAGATTCTCCCTCTCCTTACTTATTTAACAGTAGTTCTTAAACTATAAATTGATTTTCTACCCAACCCCCCCTTGTTGAAATTTAAACACTTTCTCCAAATTTTCTATCTTTTGATTTCTCTCTGCAGTTGTGTTCATAGCTGGAAGCAGAATGTACAAGAAAGTGAAACCGGAAGGCAACATCATGGTCCAAGTCGGTAAATGCATTTCGGTAAGCAATATATAATGCAAGACTAACATTTTCAAGGGCAGTGTATTTTCTTGAACTTGACATTGAAATAAATCTGTATTCAGTGATTTTCTTACTAGTTGTCTCAGGGTTCCCCTTTTTTCTGAACTATATAAAAACCCTTCATCTGAATAGCAGTTCTAGTTCCTTATCTAGAATTATTACAGTTTGGGATTTAGCTCTAGACTGATTGTTTGCTGATCAGAAATATTCCTCTTCCTGATTCTTGCCTAAAATGTTTTTCATGATCTCCAAAGCCTAATCTGAATTTATGAAGGCAGAGTTGTCAATTAGGAGAAATAGTGTAAAAAGCTTTCTGGCAGGCCTCTACTTTCAAGGGTTCTTTGGTAAATATAGTAATAGCAATAGCACTTAGACTTATATACCGCTTCACAGTGCTTTACAGCCCTCTCTAAGTGGTTTACAGAGTCAGCTTCTTGCCCCCAACAATCTGGGTCCTCATTTTACTGACTTCGGAAGGATGGAAGGCTGAGTCAACCTTGAGCCGGTTAGGATCAAACTTCTGGCTGTGAGCAGAGTTAGCCAGCAATACTGCATTCTAACCATGGCGCCACCATGGCTCTTATTATTATGCAATTGATCTGCATATATAATTATAATATGCTGATCAAACCTCCTTATGCTCCATATGAAGAATTCTTGGCTCTTCTCCCTTCAATTCATCTCCAGGAAAAATAAACAGAAAGGTAGTTTAGATCTTCCTATCTAAAGCCAAAAATACAGAAGTTGACAAACTGAAATCCAAGAAGAAAAGACTTGTGCCTTGGGTAGCAAAACTGGAACAAAATTTGTCCCTACCTTGTTCAACCAATTAAGCCAAATGTTTCCATGCAAAAAGTATTGGGGGCAGGGGGAAAGAAATATATGCAGAATTCTTTAAAATGTGTAGGCAGCCTAGTCAAACCAGTTGCTTATTACCTGGTTCAAAAAGTTTTTAGCTTTAAGTATTTTAAAGGCTGCATCTTTGCTTCCTGCTTGGATATTAGATGGCACTCTTGCTCTTTTTTCTTTTTCCCTTTTATTGTTTCTTGAGGACAATATTTATCTTTTCTGGAAAACGGAGAATAAATGAACGTTAATATCACTGGGAGAGCTCATGCTGAATATTCCAGAAAATCCAGAGCTATCCACTGACTTATTTGTTTGTCCTAAAGACATTGTGGTAATATGGTTAAGGTGCAGACTAGTTATGCCATAGCATTAAAAAGTTTAATGGGAAAAGTATTTTTGGAAAACAGAAACTGAACTGCATCTGGGATCAACATGCCAGCTACTTTGGGGCACTACTATGCTATCCAAAAGTTTGACACAGTTCCCTAATAAACAGAAGGAAGTTTTATATTCTGAATAAAGCATCTATTACAAACTTAGCAACTTTAAGACATGCAGCCTTTAACTCCCAGAATTCCCCAGCCAGTATGAGTTAAAGCTGCTGAGGTTGAGAAACACTGATTGAGTCAGCTTTTAAATAACTGTTTGGGTTCCTTAAAATTTAGAGTGGGGAGGTGGCGCAGTGGTTAGAGTGCAGTACTGCAGGCTACTTCAGCTGACTGCTAGCTGCAGTTCAGCGGTTCAAATCTCACCGGCTCAAGGTTGACTCAGCCTTCCATCCTTCCGAGGTGGGTAAAATGAGGACCCAGATTGTTGGGGGCAATATGCTAACTCTGTGAACCGCTTAGAGAGGGCTGTAAAGCACTATGAAGCGGTATATAAGTCTAAGTGCTATTGCTATTGCTATCTTCTTGCTGGAAGTTTTTGTCCCATTTCAGTGGTGGGATTCAGCTGGTTCACACTGGTTCAGGCGGACTGGTTGCTAAATTACCCACCCCCGCTATCAAAGTGGATCCTGGGTGCTGCGCTGCAATGGAGAAATGGGCAATGGAGCGGCCGGCACAAGGGAAGGAGAAGGTCCCTCCTCCTTCCTTTGTGCTGGCTGCTCCGTTGCCCGTTTCTCCATTGCAGCGCAGCACCCAGGATCCACTTTGATAGTGGGGGGTGGGAAATTTAACTTCTGGTTCGCCCAGGGTCAGGTTGGCCGTCATGGGAAGCTCGTCTCGCATGTGCAGCGGAGCTGGAGGGCGGGGATGGGCCATGCCTCCCATAACAGCTAACCTGACCCTGGGTGAACAGGTTGTTAAATTATTTGAATCCAACCACTGTCCTATTTGTATTTGTAAAAAAAAGTTAAAAATAGTCTTCTTCCAATTTCTTTAATCAAGAAATTGAAAGTGTTAGATTGGAATTCGCATCATTTCCAGCTGAAAGGGGAATAAGAATGTTAGTCCAGCATATTTGAAGAGCATCAGGGAGGATGTTCAAGGAGGTAGCTTAGACTGTCTTTGATTGTTGTGGAAATGGTACTTTGTATTCTCCTTACTGTTTATTACCGTAGTTAATATTGTCAGGCATGATGAATCAGGACCACACGTTAAGTTCCAGTTAAGAAGACTTATTTTTCACACCTATACACAGGAATCTAGTTAACTAATTGTCAGCACTGAATTGGCACTAAATAAGAGTTAACGGGTTTTGAGGGGGGCTGGACTTGGATCTCCTCTTGGATTGAGAACTTTGTTCACATCTCGTTAGCACCATTTCTATTCCCATAACTTGGTATTTCAGGCAGTTAACTTGGGGTTCTTGCCCTCCCCCGAAATATTTATGAATGTAATTAAAAGAAAAATAGTATTCTAATTAATTTGCAAATTATTTCTTTTCCAGTTTGCTATTCGAAATAGATTTAAACATCGCAGCAAACAATTTCCCAAGAGAGAACACTGGTTGGACTGGGCTACTGAAAAGTATGATGTAAGTTGTATTATTGGCCTATATTGAATTTTATTATATACTACTATAACAACAACAGCTTTGCTTTAGATTTTACTTTTTGGATTGACCTGTTTTCATTAAGTGATTGCTATCATTGTGCCATTGCCAAATGTCTAATTTTATGATCCCCCCTGGCAGCCTTAAAAATTTGCTTGCAACTTCAAAAAGATAAACATGACAGCAGATATAATTAAAAAACAATAGGTGTGAAACCCCCAAACTTCAGAAATTTTAACAAGTTTAAGTAAGATCAGAATAAAGGTTAAAGCGTCCTCTGTATCATTTGGGCAGTTAGATTTAATATCAATTTACACACATAAGATAGTAATAATAAGCAAACAAACAAATGAACAATACTTTAATATTTTTTCAATAAGTCAATAGGCTGACTAGGCTGATTAAAATAAAAGCAGTTTACCCAGTTGTAGATATCTACTGTATTTAACAGAATAAAAATGGGGGTCTAATTAGTTTAACTTTCAGATTAACTTTTGGACAAATCTGTTTTTTTAAAAAAAACCAGCATTCTGTTCTTTGTGGAGATCATGCATATCTTTTGTTTATATCAGGCAATGTACTACTCATTCTCAGTTACGCAATTTTGAGATGTAAAAATAATCACTGCATTGCTTCATCAATTATGTAATTATGACTCACCTACGTTTCAATTACAGGCATAAAAATAAAGCTTAATCCAATTTTGGTTGTATTTACATAATATGGTTGTGGAATTTATTTATTTTCTGAGTTTGCTAAATGGGGGTGGACTTACAAACATATTAAGCCAAGTTGAGATAAGCAAACATAACACTTAGGATCTTGTGCAAATAAACACTTAATAGAGGCAGTATTGTTACAATGACAAGTAAGGTGTCTTATAATTAACTAATACCCACTAAGTCAACACTGATGCTGAGGAAAAAATACTGGGTTTGATTAATGAAATAATGTCTACCCGTCAGGATCAGCTTATTTTAGCTTCCATGAATTTACCTATTTCCCCTTCACAGCAAATCAAGCAGATGACAATATTCACTAAGCAGAAGTACTTCCTTTCCTGAAGGAAAGTGCTTATGGGCTGCCAAGTAGACCCTGGTTGATTACATGACTGCAGAGGTGCTGCATTGGCCATAACCTCAGGAGCTGGGCATCAGTACCATTTGTTTAGCATTGCTGTAGCTTTGAATGGTCACTGAATGAATGGTTGTTAACCAAGAACTACCTCTATAGTGTAGTCTTTATTTTGAGGGGTGGGTGAAACACCCCACCTTTATAATATGGTTATGAATAAAGTCCTCTTCCATACCTACTGCTATTCTTCATCATACTTTCTTTATCTCTTGGTACCTCTCAATAGATTAGATGCATTGTTGATGCTTATTTCAATCTGTATATGGAGATTGGCCTCATTTTGCAGAATTTAAATATTTAATATTTGACACATAAACAAATGCAAATGAATATGGAAGATACCTATTTAACATTTCTTGTTTTGTTCTTTTGTTATAGAAACGGCTTATTACTGAAGTTAAGATGGTCTTGAAAGTTTTGTTCCTGTACATTCCTCTTCCTATGTTTTGGGCCCTTTTTGATCAGCAAGTAAGTTGTGAGAAAAAATTGTTATTCCTCCTCTGCATATGACCATGCAGTGCTTGCTAGAATTATACATTAGGATTTAGTATTGGATATAGACTTAAAAAACTCTATGTGAACATTTTTATTACAGTGGAATAAAATACATAAAATACCGTGTTTCCCCGAAAATAAGACAGGGGCTTATATTTTTTGACCCCCGAAATATGGCCTTGGCCTTATTATCGGGGGGGGGGGCTTATTATTTTGGGGGTGCAGTAGGCGGCGAGCGTGGGACGGCATGTCCCATCGCCGCTGCCTCGCCTCGCCTCCCCTCCCTGCCGCCACCGCCTCGTGGAGCAGGACTCAGCAAGGCTTGTTGTGCCGTTGCATGCACGAACTGCAGGATTGCCGCAAACTTCATCATACTGGCACAGCTGGGGTCCTTCTGCCGTTGGTGCATGCAAGGGCACAACAGGCCTTGCAGACTCCTGCTCCACGAGGCAGCGGCGGTGGCGTGACGAGTCTCACAGAGACTCATTTCTGGCAGGTGGAACATGTTGGGCCGCGAGACGCGCGTCCTACCTGGGACT
>QLTV01004233.1:4828723-4841110 GCA_003457575.1 Thermophis baileyi | reverse complement strand
TGCCAGCGTTTTGAAGCGCTCCTGCCTGCGATGGGGCGGCGAGGCAGGGATCGAGGCTCCCCTCCTCTTCCTCGGAGGCAGGAGCGCGTTTCAAAAGCTGCCATAGGCAGAGCCCAGAGGAGCCGAGCCAGTCTCGTGGGGTGTGCGTGCACCCGCCTCTCGCTTGCTCTCGCTCTCCCGGCCAAAAAAGTGCCCGCCGCAAAAAGAGCGCCTCCCGGCATGCCCCCCCTTTCCCCCGGAAAGTAATGGGGGGGCCTTATTTTCGGGGGGGGGACTTATTTCAACGCATGTCCCGAAAAGCCCTGTTGGGCTTATTATCGGGACATGTCTTATTTTCGGGGAAACACGGTAGAATCCAATGGACCACCAATGTGATTGTATATTAGAGATGGTATACCTCATTTTTCAGTTAAGTCTTTTTATAGTGTTAATAAAAATTGCATCCTTCTTTCCATACTTCCCATCATCCTACAGTATTCCCTTTTGAAAAAAGTACCTTATACAAAACGCAAAAAAATAGGTATAAAGTAGTAAGCAAAAAACAAAATTAGTTAGAAGACAAGTTAGAAGACAAAATCTAACTAAAGACTATACACTCTATGTCTTGGTACCTTTGCAAGCCATTGTCACTTCCACTGGGACCATGCCTTACTGCTTCACACAGTACCTTTTTCTTTAAAATTCTTACCTTTATCTTTTTGAGGATATCATCAACTCTACCCAACCATGACTTCCTCTTCCTCTTGATCCATTACTCTTCCTTCATATATTTGCTTTATAATTCAATCCTCCTCCGTTATCTCCATATGATCAAAGCATCTCAAAGTATTTATTTCATTTTGGTCATTCCCTTTAGTATTCAGTTCATATTTCATTCATTCCCTTTTCATTCTGGATCCTATATTTTTGGGTTTTATCAAAGCTTCTTATGTGGCATTCAATTTACTTTTATATTTTCATGACATACTCACCTACTGTATCACTTCCAGATAACAATGTGGGCTCTTAATCTCTTTTCCTTCTACCACTGACTTGTGTAACAGCAATGTAAATATTGTTAATATAATGCAGATACTTAATGTGCTTCTACTATTTAATGTTTAATTAGTATTTTTGCTTAAAAACTTGTACTTTTTGTTCTGAAGGGATCTCGATGGACATTGCAAGCCACAACTATGGATGGAAATTTTGTAAGTTATTTCTTACTCATGAACCCTCAATCAAATTCTAACTGAGTCTTTATTATGTATTTTTACCTAAAAAGTTATCCATAGCATATCACCCAGCAAGTGATAAGCATTCAATTGATAGATATCCCTTGCTAGATTAAGGCAGTGATATTTAAATTAAATTAAATCAAATTATTAAATTAAGTTTTTATGAGTTTTTATAAGTGAAATGCATCCATTTCTTTTTTCTTTCCTTTTAGGGTTCCGTTCAGATTCAGCCAGACCAGATGCAGGTACAGTAAGATGGATTTTTTATACTTTTGGGGGGGATTGAGCTATTTCCAAATATCATTTTAGTTTTTTCTGAACATTATTAATTTTCTTATTTTTTTTTCTCCTATAACAGACTGTAAACCCAATTCTCATTGTAATCATGGTCCCCATTGTAGATGCTGTTATTTACCCTTTAATTAAAAAGTGTCACATAAATTTCACGTAAGTAAATATGGACTTTTAAACATTGTAAGTAGAAAATTGTATCAAATTCTAATGCATGAAATTTAACGGTATCCTGAAGTGATGGTAACATGAACGACTTGGGTTACTTTACAAATCAAACTATAAAGGAGACATAACTAGTAAAAAATAATTTTATATGAAAAATAACTACTTTTCTTCTAATGGTAGGGCACAAACAGAACTAAGCAGTAGATAAAAAAAGAAGCATCATTCAACATAATTTGCATGAATAATTAAAGCACTGTAACTTTATAAAGAAACAATATTAATTTAGTATTTTGCAGGTGAGAAGGATGTAGGATGTGCTCAGTGTACCCATATGAGAAAGTTTGTTCCTGTTAATAGCAATATTTGTATCAACTTTTATATATAACAAATTGATTGTGCTAGAATCTGTTAAAAATAAGTGAATATTACACCTCAAAATTATTTGTCCTGTGTCAAATGATAATATTAAGTTAGGCGTCTTGCTAAATTTCTTTCAGTATTCAGTTATTAAGTCTGTGTTGTTCTAATAGTGGATAAAGAAAAAAACATGTATTGATTCAAAATGATTTGGCTCTAATTCCTCTAATTTGGCTTTGATCTCAGGAGTTATTACAATTGTATTCCAACTTGTTTGAAAGGCATCAGTTTTGAAAACCTGTTCTAAGTCTTTCAGTATTGCAAAATGACATTTTAGATTACATATGTATTCCTCAACATTGCAACATACTGTACTGCAGGTTTTGAGGGATTGCACAAAGACCCAACAACAGTGGAAATACGTTTTTAGGGAGATAAGATATATGCATCACTACTTATTGTGACAATAGACATATTTAGGGCAGTGATGGCGACCTGACATGTGTGACATGCCATGATGTTTTGGGTGACATGCCAGCATTCACCAACATCCAACAACAGCTATTCTCCAAAGAACCCCTGTTCTCACAGAATTTTTTGTGGCTATGGAGGTCGCATAAGAATGGGGTATGCTCTTAATGCAAGTTAAAAATTGGAGCTTAGTAAATGTACAGAAAACAAAACATGAAAATCAAAATAATGTCATAAAAACATGAACAGAATGCTGGGAAGGAAAAGCATTACATGGTCAATTTCTACAAAAGGGGAAGTTAACGAAGATGAAATCTGGCAATGGTTTATAACTGGAACATTAAAAAAAGAAACCGAAGGCTTCATTTTGGCTGCAAAAGAGCAAGCTGTTAGAACCAATACAATCAAGGTTAGGATTGAAAAAATCACCAAATGATTCAAAGTGCAGATTGTGCAAAGAAGCAGAAGAAATGGTTGATCATATACTCAGCTCAGACAAGAAGATTGTACAAATTGATTATAAATAATGACATAACACACTCACTAAAATGATTCACTGGAACATCTTAAAAAATTAACCTGTATCAGTAATGAAAAATTGTTGGGAACTGAGTAGGTTAAAATATTATGGGGTTTTTTGAATACAGACTGATAAAATCTAGGCTCATAACACATAAAATCTAGGCTCTAGCGATATAACTGTGGTTGAAAAGATAAAAGTGTGAATAATTGATGTGGGGATACTATCCAGGGCAGCGGTTCTCAACCTGTGGGTCGCGACCCCTTTGGGGGTCGAACAACCCTTTCACAGGGGTTGCCTAAGCGCGCGCTAGCCCGCCATCTTGGTGCCACGGTGCAGGGGTGAAATGTTCCCGGTTCGGGCGTGCCTGCGGGTCGCCGGACAGCCGGTAGCGACAGAAGCGGGAGACTTCACCCACCCGCCTGGACGCCACCATTTGGGTTCTTTTACCCTCTGCGCATGCGCAGAACACTTTCCTGGTGCCACGCCCCGCGCACGCGCACCCGTGGGGAGGGGAGGGGCGGGGAGGGGGTCGCGGTGGCGGGGTGGGGGTCGTGGCATTAGGAAGGTTGAGAACCACTGATCCAGGGGATAATAGAATAAAAGACAAAGAATTGGAGGAGACCACAAAATATCAAGATCTGAAAATCAAAATTGAACTATTATGGCATAAACCAGCCATTACTGGCACACTGGGTGCCATATCAAAAAAATCATGGACAGCACTTAGAAAATCTGCAAATTGGTATCATTTCCATCTGTTAACTGCTTGATCCACATATCTACTATGTTGGGAAGAACTTGATGTATATGAAGACCAACATCAGCTAAAGAACTGGCAGCTGTGTCTTCACATTGTTGTGAATAATAGTAGTAATTCTTAGGTCTTTGATTAAGACTTGAATTATGGTAAGTTTCCACCAGTCTTGGACTGTAAAAATAACTATGGATTACCTACACATAGTCTGCCTATTTCAAGTACTCGGGAAAGATTTGATAGGTGGACAAAAATGCCAAATGCAGTCTAAACATATGGCTGACTGACTAACCATCATCATCATCATCATAATTTTGTTTTTAAAACTAATTTGGAAAGGTTTGCTTTGGTTTGCTAAAAGCTTAAAATCAATTAGGAGATATTTTTTCTCAATAGTGAAGTAGGTTGAATGAAAGGGAGAATTTAAAGAAGATGTAAATTAGTTATGTATTATGGTGTATTCTTTTTAATATATTAATTCAAAGCCCATAATTATTTTTATTTTAATAATGTTGTTTTAATGTTTGTAGTATTTATTTTAAAGTGTTCCTGAATAGCTCCTTGTCCTTCGTTCTATTTCAGGCCTCTGAGAAAGATGACGGTTGGCATGTTACTGGCAGCTTTGGCTTTTGTTGTTGCTGCTGTGATACAAGTTGAAATTGATGTAAGTAAAAATAGAGTCAAATTCTGTCCAGGAGTGTTTTAAATTATAAGACTTAAACTTTTGAAGTGGTGGGCATTGTCTATTCATTTAAATGATTTAGAATCCTGATTTTACATTATGGGAGGGGGAAGTGCTATATAGAATAGTTTTTGGTTAACTGCCCTGTTTAGCAACTGTTCAAAGTTACAAGAGCATTGAAGACATGACTTTATGACCAGTCCTAGAACATAGCAACCATTGTGGCATCCCCACAGTCATGCACTTTGCAATTGGTGTGCATTGACCACTGTCACTGTATCCTGTGGTCGCATAGTCTCCATTTGCAACTTCACAACCAGTTTCTGACAAGCAAAGTCAATGAAGATGCTGGCATTAAAACTGAAGATCATGGTCATATGATGTTTTGCTTAATGACCATGTTGCTTAGCAATGGAGTTGCTTGTCCCAATTATGATTATTAAGTGAGGACCGCCTGTATATGTTTCTTATACAGGGGGATAGATATCATTTAAAGATAACTGTGCAATCAAATGGCTTAGATCAGGGGTGTCAAACTGGCGGCCCGCGGGCCAGATGAATCACGTGCAGGCCACGCCCACCCCAGCTCCGCGCAGGGAAAAAGGTCACAAAATGTCACATGATGGCAACGTGACGCAGCGAGTTTGACACCCGTGGCTTAGATAAAAGTATCTTGACTCAACATCCGTTACATCAGGATTTTTCAAACTTGAGTTCCTGGAAGAGATTCCCCCCCCTCCTTGGTCCATTGCAGAGAGAATGCATTTAAAAAACAAAACAAAAAACTTTCTGCCAGGGACTAAAAGGCTCCCCAAGTCTCTTAAGGAGAGATATTCTTCCCTTTAGTCAGTATGGTATAGCAGGAAGGGCAAATTTGTCAGCTAAACTTCAGAAGCCCCACCAAACTGGATTGGGGCTTTTTCATATTATAACAGACAGGTTTCATGGCCTGAAAAAGTTTGAAAATCTCTGGTTTAGATTAGGCCTAAGTCTTTGACAAAGGTTTATTTTTGAAAAGTGGAGAGAGACTGCAGAGACAAAGAATTGGTCTGATTATTAAGAAACAGGAGGAGTTAAGTTCTTTCCTGTCATTTGCATTCTAGCTATGTTTAAGACAGAAGTAAGGAAAGATTTGTTTTATTGATGATTTTTGTAAAAAAATTCAGTCTTGCAGATGAGTAACATAATATTGGCTGGTGCGTCTGCTCCCTTGTCTAGCAAAATTACATCCAGAAGACTTCCCCAGACTTTAGTCTTCTCCTCAGACTAGTGGTCCCAGTGAGCACAGAGCAAGATGCTGGGACTGCCCACAGCTGCAGGTTGCTACTCCTGTCTTAGACCGTGAATTTCATAAGAAGTTTCCTTCAGAATTGGATGGGGGAATTTATTTATTTAGTTTGTCAAACATGTACGAGATAACAGGTATAAATATAAACATGGACATGAGTACATCATGAAATGAGTACAAATAAATGGGGACAGTAGGACAGGGACGGTAGGCACGCTGGTGCGCTTATGCACGCCCCTTACAGACCTCTTCGAAATGGGTTGAGGGCCACGGTAGACAGTTTAAGGTTGAAGCTATGGGGGTTTGAGGAAGTAACAACGGAGTCAGGTAGAGCATTCCAGGCATTGACCACTCTATTGCTTTCAAGGTGAAGTTTGGCATAATAGCATTTTCTGTTTGTTTCTGTCTACCACAGAAAACTCTTCCAGTCTTTCCTTCAGAAAACCAGTTTCAAGTCAAAATAATAAATCTGGGAGACACTAAAGCAAACATTGCTACTGCTGGAGAGAGCATTACCTTGAGTCCATTTAATGCAGTATGTTTTATGATTTCATTTTAAATTTTATTCCAGTTTCGAAACAAATGCATTTTAATGAGATAAAATTTCTCAGCATTAATTAGAAATTAACGAATATACTATTAGTCAAAACACAGTTTGGGAATATACATCTTCTCAAGCATAGACCACGATTTCCTACGTTGCATACCATCTCATAAATAAAAAAAGAACAGTTAAACTTGCCTGTTTTTAAATTGGAACTTGGCATGAAAATTAGTATCTTTTTGGAGCCTATAAACAGTATCTCATCAATATTGAAATCAGTATTTATAACGATTGTACTGCTTTGCACATCTTCCTTCTCCTTATATGGAACAAAATTTAGAATTAGTAATTTTTAGAAGAACACCACTCTGTTTCCCCATTCATATTACCCTCTTTTAGTAATTAGTCGTGCATGGTGCTTTATAAAGTGGCTCAGTGGTGAAATCCAATTTTTTTTACTACCGGTTCTGTGGGCGTGGCTTGGTGGGCGTGGTGTGGCTTGGTGGGCGTGGCAGGGGAAGGATACTGCAAAATCTCCATTCCCACCCCACTCTGAGGCCAGCCAGAGGTGGTATTTGCTGGTTCTCCGAACTACTCAAAATTTCTGCTACTGGTTCTCCGAACTACTCAAAATTTCCGCTACCGGTTCTCCGAACTACTCAAAATTTCCGCTACTGTTTCTCCAGAACCTGTCAGAACCTGCTGGATTTCACCCCTGAAGTGGCTCCACTTTAAGTTTCTTACAAAGTTATAAAGTTATAATCTCTCTCGTGCCTTAATGTAAGGCACCTCAAGGCAGCATTTTCTATGTTTTCTTCGATACATTCCTCCATAGTTGGATGAGCCCTGTTTGTATACATCCTAGGAAAGCAAACAGAGGATTTTACCTCTTGTCAGCATCACACATCATAGAAGGGAAATGAAACCAGTATTCAGACGTTAAATTTCAGGTGTACAGCTAAAATGGTTGGGGAGATACAATGTTAGAAGGAAATTAATAGCAATAAAATCTGATCATATTTCAACAATTTTAATTGATCAAATGCAGGATTTTTTTGATTAGGTATCAAAACCATAAAATAGGAAATATAATTAATATTATTATTATTAATTGGCAGATATGAAAATTATTCAGTTACATGAAAAGAATGCCAGTTGTTTTATTGTTTTTTATTTTTATTTACAGACGGAATATATCACATATGAAATGAAGACATCAAACAATATTGACATATCATATCTAAATGGATCTCTAACAGAAAAAATGATTAATATGGGGAAACAACGCCACACTCTTGTAATAAAAAATAACCCCAAAATTGAAGCAAAGCTGGTAAATTTATTTAAAGATTATTTGTTCTGTTTAGATCATTTATTATCTATTAAAAATTAGCACTAGATGTATGAGTTACAAAATGTGAATGTGATAGAGGCTATAATAGGACTGTTGCTGTTGAGTATTCTGAGTATATTGAGTTGGGGCATAGGGATAGTATGTAAATCATTACAATAATTAAATAAAAAACTACATCCAGATGAATTAAACAACAAAAAAAGCAGAATAAGTTTGATAAAAGATCACAAAAGAGCCATATTTAAAATAAGGTTTCATGTGTCTAAGTAATAGCTTAATTCTTCTGCCTTCCCATTTGTGGGAATTTGTATTTAGCATGATACACTGAAACATAAAGAGTGTATTCATAGGAAGAAGACATCTGCCAATGTTATATGGAAATTAGTGTTGGTTACAGTATATCAGGGGAAGCATACATGTTGAATGCAGTAGGGTGGGATATTTAAGTAAGCAGTAAAGCATGAAGAGATAAGGTCAAGAATGAATGTATGAATATAGATCAAATACAAAAAAGAGAAATCAACACAAAAGAAATGTATTAAGGTGGTCTGATCCAATGGAGAGAATGAATGAGCGAATCATAACACAAAAATTTGAAGGAAGACTGATTGGGCCTAGATGAAAGGAAATATCAGAAAAGTTGTGGCTAGATGGAATTAATAAGACCCTCAAAAAGAGAAGATTGCACCCAGACTGACAATAGCCAAAAGCTGGAAATCAGTTTCCCCATTATTTGGTAAATGCGTTAAATGAAGTATTATATATGATAAGTATGGAAAAGTTAACATATCAAAAATGTATTGAAAAATACACAGGACCATTTTTAAATTATATACAGTATAGTATTCTTTTATGAACTTTATTAATAAAGATAAGGTTAAAAATGGGATCAAAATATAATAATTAGCAATATGAGGGGAATGCAGACAAAATGATGGCAAGATTGATTTGCAGGAGCAGAAAAGTGTGGATATATTTTAGTGTCAGCATAAATTAGATTTCATTAGATCTCCTTTCCTTTTATCTCCTGCTTACATGAATGGTATGTGTTTATGTATTTTAAAACCTAGAACAAGTATGCATATTGTGTTCCTTATTATTCCTATAATCTCATGACTTTGTTAATAGTGAAAGTTAATCAGGCTCTTTTCTATATCAGGGCTGGGACTGGCTTGAAATCCTGATTGACAGGACTTTGTTCTGACCTTAATTGTGGTTAAAATGAAGTTTAATATATCTGTTTAACATAGTTAAGATTGATTGATGTATTCATGCAGCGCACTTCAGAAAACAATACAAAAAGTTGGGTTGAAAGCACTGTACAAGAATACATCAGTCCAAACTAATAACCATTGTATTTGTTTGATTTAGTCATTATCTGTATACAACATTTAATTAAATATTAGTGGTATTCAGATATAAGCATGTTTGTGAACAAAAATCATGAAAGTGCCTATGGTGTAAAGAAATATAACTATTCTGGGTGGATTTTATTACCATTACTCAAGCTATTTCTCCCTCTTAGTTTATAGATGGCATCACGGAAAAACCAGAACAAGGCAATAATATGATCAGGTAATAAAAATTAATTGTGTGGATTTATATTTTATTGTGGTTAATGTTTAATTTTATTAAGCTATAAGATAAGAGTTTGGAACTAAATATTGTGGCAGGGATTAGTTGCTTTGACACTGAAGACCGTCTTGGAAGGCTCTACTATCTAGGTGTGATGATACACCATAAGTTTGTCTCCAGGAAACTCTCTCTTACACAAAAACTCACACCAGACTCCATTGTAATAGCCTGCCACCTGCAAAAACAAGACAAGAGAAGTTGAGATATCATGTACTGCAGCGGTGGGTTTGGCCCGGTTCTGCGAAGCGGTAGTGGCGGCAGTGGGACGCTCCACCCATCCGCCCTGGACGCTTCTGTGCATGTGCACAGGTAGCACCGGTAGCAACAGGATTTAGAACCCACTACTGATGTACTGTATTAACATTAACATTAACAGAGTTGGAAGGGACCTTGTAGGTCATCTAGTCAACCCCCTGCTCAAGCAGGAGAACCTACACCATTTCTGACAAATGGCAGTCCAATCTCTTCTTGAATGTAGAAGAGGACCTTTAGATTGTTCGTGGGAGAGAGTGGACGGGGCACTGTACTGTTTTAAGGCAACGGCACTGAAGATTTTTAGATTTACCGTAGTCTAAATTATAAAACTTTTAGCTGTATAACTAAATTTTGTATCTTGTCACAGAATTTTTGGAGTAAGAAAGCTTTGGCTATAGCAGTGATGGCTAACCTTTTTGCCGTCGCGTGCCAAAAGTGGGGGGAGTGCGGGTGGGGTCACGCGCACTCATGCCAACACCCATAATTCAATGCGCCCTGCCCTCCGCGCATGCGCATGTGACCCCCCGCGCTCTCCCCGCTTTTGGCACATGATGGCATGGTGGGCCCGTTTTTCGCCCTCCCCAGGCTCCAGAGGCTTTCTAGGAGCCTGGGGAGGGCAAAAACGGCCTCCCCCCCCGGAGGCCCTCCGGAGGCCAGAAACACCCTCCCAGAGCCTCCGTGCGAGCCCTTTACTTACCTCAAAATGGGCCTCTGGAGTCTCCAGGGAGGGGGCGTGGCCAGCTGAAAATCAGCTGGCCAGTGCGCACATGCGCGCTGGAGCTGATCTACAGCAATTGCTCCCGTGCCGGCAGATATGGCTCCGTGTGCCACCTGTGGCACGCGTGCCATAGGTTCGGCATCACGGGGCTATAGTATTACTAAACACTTGCAAATCTGTTAATAATATTTAAGAATGAAATGTCAGTACAGGAGGTAGTCCTCGACTTACAACAGTTCATTTAGTGACCCTTCAAAGTTACAGCAGCACTTAAAAATCTGTTTTACGACCGTTTTTCACAGTTATGACCTTTGCAGCATCCCCATGATCATGTGATCAAAATTCAGATGCTTGGCAATTGGTTCATATTTATGATTGTTACTGTGTCCTCAGGTTATGTGATCCCCTTTTGCGACCTTCTGACAAGCAAAGTCAATGGGGAAGCCAGATTCACTTAACATCCGTGTTACTAACTTATCAACTGCAGTGATTCACTTAACAACTGAGGCACGGTTGTAAAAGGTTGTAAAATGGGGCAAAATTCACTTAACAAATGTCTCACTTAACTACAGAAATGTTGGGCTCAATTGTGGTCGTAAGTTGAGGACTAACTGTACTAAGGAAATACCAGTTAATCAGGGGTGGGTTCCTTCCGGTTCGGACCGGTTCGGGCGAACCGGTAGTGATCCGCTGGTGACGTCACGATGACATCACCGATCCGGTTTGGTCGGTGCCGGTCTGTGGCCGCCGCCATCTTTTTTTTGAATTTTTTTAAATCTTTTTTTTAAAAATTTTTTTCTTCTTCTGAGCATGCGCAGAAGCCAAATTCCGGCATTGTGCATGCGGTCGCCATCTTGTTTTTGGCTTTTTTCCCCGGATTTTTCGTTACTGCGCATGCGCACATGCACAAAGCGCACGCGCCCCCATGCAGCGCGGGAGGGAGCGAACCGGCAGCGAGGTAAGTTGGAACCCACCCCTGCAGTTAATGATAATAAATGGCTAAAATGCCTTTCAAATTTTTTAATGCAACTTTTTAACTTTTTAAAGATTTATAAACAGTTTGGATTCAATCATTAATATCACTATGGGTGATGTGGCCTTTGGAGAGGTGATGAATTTCTCAGCCACCAACTACACTGCTTTTCCAAGTGGATCGTAAGTATTCTTTAACATTACGATAGAACAGCTTTCCTCCAACTGGTGCTGTTAGATGTGTTGGGACTTCAGTTCTCAAAACTAACAGTTGCAACTGCAATATTTCTGGAGGGTATGGGAACGTATGCTGGTAAGATGGAATTGATAGAAATTGAACATTAGTCCATAAAAAAACTAGGTACAGTTAATGTGTACATCTCACAGAACAGACTAGTAAGTTTGCCTGTAATAAATTTTATAATTTAAGCTATAATCTACTGGTTGCTTGACAACTGTGCTGAAGAGTTCATGTCTCATTTTTCTTATCTACACTGGATTCTAAAATTGTTCTTAGCCTTTGGGGGAGAAATTTACCTCTTAGGAGTGTAACCTTTGATTTAGATAATCATCAAGGTCTAGGCATTCTGGGTTAACACAGTGGCAATTCCTCCAAGACATGGTGGCTGCCATTTTTCCCATCTTGGCCTGAAATGTTTCAGTGTGCATCACACATGAGTAGGTAAAATTGCTATGACTGTCACAGGTGGCAAAAAATGGTTTAAAAAACAGGAGAAAGCAAATATGAAAAGGATGAATAATGAAACTAATGGACCTTTGAGAAACAAGTTCTAGGACAGTCAAAAGTGGGAAAGGAAAAGAAAAAAAAAGTAGGAATGGAGGGAGACAAGAACTCCTTTTAAACTTTCTTACCTATGCCCATTACCTCTTTTCATCATTGGTGGAAAGAGGTGAAGTGGTGAACCGTGAATATCAGCCAAAGATTTTACCCATATTAATCGTTGAATTTTAAAAGTTTGCAAAACACACTTGGACTTCTAAAATAGAACAATAATTTAAATCAATGATGTAGTTTTACATGAGCAACATAACATTTATGTACACTGAGAGCATATGCAGCAAGACAAATTCCTTGTGTGTCCAATCACACTTGGCCAATAAAAAATTCTATTCTATTCTATTCTATTCTATTCTATT
>QLTV01004233.1:4766855-4813250 GCA_003457575.1 Thermophis baileyi | reverse complement strand
CTTCCCCCTGTCCTTCCCACCTTCTCCTTCGCTCTCCCTCTCTCCCTCTTTCTCTCCCCCTATTCCCCCCCCCACACACTTTTTCCCTCTCTCTTTTAAATGCTTTATATCTTCACTCTTTTGGTTAATGTTAATGCTCTTTTGGTTAATGTTGGTTAACAAAATCAAGATGTAGGAAGGCAGCATTGGGATGGCATTCCTGAGGTAATCCTTGGGGGTGGATAGAGAGTTTAAAATTTACATGTTAAGGAAAATCACTAATGAAAAGGCTCTTCTACTTTGATGGCTATGTTTTACAAGTGGTATTTGGACTGTGCATATACATTTGAGAGACTGAATGGCAATAGGGAAGCTGTAGCTAGAATTTAACTATGTAGTGGACTTCCAGGGTACTGTATCTTTTTGTTTTGAATTCTAGGACTTGCTGGGCCTGATAACTCAAATCCTTAATGACTTGTGCACTTTAGGAGGCCCGGTGAATTCCAGAGCTCTGAAATGTATAGGAAGACAGTCCTCACCTTATACCCTGTAGATCAAAAAATGGAAGTGGGAAGAGAGTTTTGAACCAAAGATACTGAGTTTTTCCTCAATTAACAGACTCTGTATAGCACCCAGAATATTACCCAATTTCTCTGACCTCAAGATTGCTGTATGTCCAGATCCTCTGCTCAGATCATTGATTTTTTTCATACCGGTAGTTCCTTTCAAAGGTCACCTTCTTCATCTTTTAAAAATACATTAATCGGATGCTGAAGTTAGATCCTATCAGTGTTTGACTAAGAAGTAGAAGTTATAAAGATTCCATGTTTTCTGTTTTTCCCCATCTTCTGGTAATTTCTCATTCTGTGCTGCTTCCTCCAATAACTGTACAAGAGGGCTCTGATAAACAAGGGTTGTGTATATCTGATATACACGTATCAGATATATCATAGACCTCTTACAGCATTGTGTACAATGCAAACCAAGCTAGCACAAAACGGGGAGCAAAAACGAAGGAATTTTATTTTGTTTTAAAGTGGGCCAAAATAAATTATTTACTTTGCTCTTACCTGGCAGGTAAGCTGTCTTTTGGCAGGTAAAAGTCCACTACAGTGATGGGTCCAGGATCATAGTACAAAAGTCTCCAGGAGCCTCTGTGGGCAGTGTTGGATTTCTGTGTGAATTCAACGTAGTTTACATGGTTTGAAATATAGGTATAATTGTTGGTGAAAGTGAGATATACCCTGATTGAACTCCCCGGTGTTGAATTATAAATGGTAAAAATAGGTCATTTTTACTTTATAAAAATGTAATTCATAGTTTAAACTGTCTCAAAATACCATCAAAAGGGATTTAAAACTTTGACGAATACAGTATGATATTATCCAAGTACAGCTATATTTAAATATGCTTTTTTAAATGGGGAGAAGACTACTTAAAAGTCACCTTGTCCCCCATTGGATCAATCTTGTATCCAATGGATCAATCAAGTTGCATATAGCATATACTGTTAGTCTTCTACCCTCCACAGCATAATTGTGTAAATAGCACTTGATATCTCAATTCTTCTGAATCATTTCTCAAAAAGAGTTTTTGATATTATTCCACAATACCTTCATATAGTAAGTCCTTTTATTTTACATTTTTAATTTATTGTCTTAGTTCTTTGCAAATATATTCTATACAGGTAATTCTTGACTTAAGACCACAATTGAGCCCAAAATTTTTGTTGCTAAGCAAGAGAGTTGTAAAGTGAGTTTTTAAACGAATCACTGCAGTTATTAAGATAGTAGCACAGTTGTTAAGTGAATCTGGCTTCCCCATTGACTTTACTTGTCAGAAGGTTGCAAAAGGTGATCACATCACCCTGGCCACTGCAGCAATAAAAAATATGATTTAGTTGCCAACTGTCTGAATTTTGATCACGTGATCATGAGGATGCTGCAGTGGTCATAATTTTAAAAAATGGTCGTAAGTCACTTGTTTTGGTGCCGTTGTAACTTCAGACAGTCACTAAACAAATGGTTGTAAGTCGAGGACTACCTGTATTTTATTTTTAACAAGGCTTTTTGACTATCTTAAATTGAAACTATCAATTCTTCAAAACTTCCTAGCCTACATGTCTTCTTATGTTAGTTAAATTAAAGGGGGGGGGGGGAATCCTTACAATTTAAACCTTTGGAAAAGATTCCATAATGTTCGTCTGGATTAATTTGCTATGTAGTCATTCCCAAATGTTTTCCAGGTGTGTTGTAATGCAGTTCTTGTCCTAATTACCAGTATTAGCCATGCTGCCTGAGGATGATAGAAACTTTAGCTGAGCATACCTGGAAGGGACATCAAACTGGTTAAGGCAGCATTGTTTGCTTATTTATCAAAATTACATATTTCAGAGGCTCACAGTGAAGCCAACCCGTGTAGTTAAACAAGTCAACAGCCAGTACAATAAAATCAAGCACACAGTGGAGATGGACTGTGATGAACTCTCCAGCTTCATTTTAGTGGCCCTTAAGTGATTTTTCACAGCATAATTTCTTACATTTCGGGAAGCCCAAAAAGGGCAAAATCAGTGTGATAGATGAATCTGCTTCCTTTTTACTCATTTACCACCTCCTCTCTGGGATGATCATGTATCTCTATTTTTTTTTTACTTTTATTGCTATTTCAGCCACACATCCCTAGGATTCTGTGCACTTCTAGATAAAGCTAAAATGTAAAAAGTTACTACTACTCGTAAAAAGACTTGCCTGTCCAAAGAAAATGCATCTGGTTATTTTATTACAGCACTAATCTTTAAGTGTATTGTTATTTGTCCCCAGTTGCCCGTGTGGGTATTTGCAGGCAACAGTTTCACTGGGACTAGCAAGAAGTGTTGCTTGTGCACACAGACATTGAAATGGTTAAGGACGGGTGAGCTTTGCAAAAGATGTAGCTAATTTAATGCTCCAAAGACAGAGATCCTTGCTTTATTTTAAAGTATTCTGGGAAACGCCTCTTGAAAATGCTGTGTGTAGCTCTTGTGTCTAGAATCATAATGTCATTGTTCAAAATGAAAGGGAATATAGGGTATACCTAACTGATTTTCTGTGCATTCCTTTCAACACCATTTTATCGGATTGAGGTGAATCATTTTGTGTTCCAGTTGTCTTGAGGAAAGGAAACAAACCATTCAGTTGCTCAGGACTTTCCAGTGCGTGGTTGCTGCTTAATTAATTTGGGCTCTTAATATTTTTAAATAGGATTTACTTTTAAATAGGATTAATGAAAGAGCAAGTTAAAAATACAGGAACTTTGCTGAAACTATGTGGGCCTGGTTCTGCCTACATATTAACCTTGAAATCTATGATAGAGGAAAGTTGGGATTTAGATATATCATCATCATCACCATCATCATCATGTCCTACCTACACACACACATGTATAGATAGTCAACTCAATCAAAGCATTATATTTATATTTGGCATGTTGGATTTTTGTGTATATCTACAGTATTAGGATTAGCACCAAAAAGCCTATTGAACATGGAATTTTATATCCTGTTAATAGTCTTTCATGCAGTATGGTTATAAATTACTGTTCAAAGTCACAATTTCAATATCATCTTCATGCTTTATCAGTTTTCTGTTCTCAGTTGCACTTTGTTTCCTTACCTGCTTCAGTGTTTAATCTAACACAGATTAATCTAAGACAAATTGGAAAACCTTTGGCTCTCAGGATGAATTCCCGGCATTCTTCTCCACATTCTGTGAGACAGATTGTTGTCTAAACCTGAACTGATGGTTATGCTTAAGTAGACATTTATTCTCCAAAGAAATGAGGTTAGAAATAACCACAAAGTGGAGCCGTGCCTCTGACTGTAAAGGTAGTCCTTGAATTACGACCATAATTAGGCCCAAAATTTATGTTGCTAAGCGAAACATTTGTTGAGTGAGTTTTGCCCCGTTTTATGACTTTTTTGCCACCATTGTTAAGTGAACCATTGCATTTGTTAGTAACGTTAAGTGAATCTAGATTCCTCATCGATTTTGCTTGTCAGAAGGTCGCAAAAGCGGATCACATAACCCCAGGACATTGCAACTGTCATAAATATGAACCAGTTGCCAGGCATCCGAATTTTGATCATGGGACGATGGGGATACTGCAACAGTCGTAAGTGTGAAAAATGATCATGTCACTTTTTTCAGTCGGTCACTAAATGAACTGCTGTAACTCGAGGACTACCTGTACCAAGCTGCTCCCTCTTCATGGTGCATAAGAAGGTTTAGGGGCTGAGAGATGACTTAGTCTTTCTTCATCCTATGCAGGATGCTTCCAGCCTGGGTTGGGTCATTGTTGACTTTTAGCAGTACCTGGAATCCTTGACTTACAACTGTTTGTTCAGTGACTGTTCAAAGTTACAATGGTGCTGAAAAAAATAATCGACTTATGATCCTTCTCTGAAGTTACGGCCGTTGCAGTGTCTTCAGTCATGTGATCAAAATTCGGCTGCTTGGCAGCTCACTTGCACTTATATCTCCCCACCCCATCCCCTTCCCATTTCTGCCCTTTGGGCCACCCTGCACCCTATACCCTGCCTTGCAAGCAGACACAGAACCCTGTGGCTTTAGGGCTGCAAGAAGATCTTGAGTCACAGCACAGTACAAAGCCCCTGGAAGTCATGGCCAACCCAGCCTGCCCCAGTTACCACCAAACCTTGGTGCCCAGGAAGCACCAGCAAGCATTCATTCACCCAGCTGCCTTTTCCCCCAGTTCCCCACACCCACTTTTGACTTTGCCTCATTGTCTTTTCTGTCTCCTTTTTGGACCCGGGGCCACCATGGTGCTCCAGCATCTTTGGCAAACATTTCCTGCATGTGTCTCCCCAGCCTGGCCCAGTAGCATGGTGCAAATAAGAATGCCAGCCCGTGGGTAAGGCCCGAAGTGGTTTCACCCAATGGGAAAACGCTGCGGGTTGGCATAGGGTTGGTTCACACTTCCTACGTGTGGCTCCTGGAGCCAACCACCTGTGTTTTTCCACTGGGTGAAACTAGTTCTGGCTTTCCCCATTGGCTGGCATTCTTATTTTTGCCAGGCTGCTGGATCAGGGTTGGGGGGGCGGCACATGTAGGAAGCATTTGCTGGAGAAGCTGGAGACAAGCTGGTCCAAAAAGACAGCAAAGGCAGTGAGGTGCTTCTGCTTCAACTGTGATGGTTGGGCACAAATGGTAAAAGGATAGTTTGGGGAGGTGGGAAACAAGGCAACTAGGCGAACGAATGCTGGTGCTTACTGGGCTTCCCAGACACTGTGGTTTGGCGCTGGGCTTCTGGAGCAGACTGGAGTGGCTGTGGCTTCTCACTGCACTACAGTCTCAGTGCTGCATGTTTTGGGGGGCTGCCTCTACCCACTAGGCAGGGTGCAGGGCAGCCAGAAGGGCAGAGATGGCGGGGAGGTAGGCAGGTGGAGGAAATTAGAAACAACACATTACTGAGATTTGGGACTGGGAGAAATCATGCCCAAAGTATCTTGGATAAGGATGGTTATTCGCTTAATGGCCTGCAATTCTAAGTTAACAGGGAGTGCTGGGATTGCGGTTTCTAAGTCACATGGCATCTTGCTTTATGACCACATGGCTCAGGGATGCAAATTCCAGTCCTATTTGTGGTTGTAAGTTGGGGACTATCTTTATGCAGAAAATAAAATTACCCACCTCCCTAAGCAGGTGCTAATTGGCCAACTATGTTTTGCGCTGTGCATAATTAATCGTACAGGTAGTTCTCGACTTACGACCACAATTGAGCCCAACATTTCTGTTATTAAGTGAGACATTTGTTAAATGAGTTTTGCCCCATTTTACGACCTTTCTTGCTACAGTTGTTAAGTGAATCATTGCAGCTGTTAAGTTAGTAACAAGGTTGCTAAGTGAATCTGGCTTCCCCATTGACTTTACTTGTCAGAAGGTTGTAAAAGGTGATCACATGACCCTGGGACACTGCAACCGTCATAAACATGAGTCAGTTGCCAAGTCTCCTGAAATTTGTTCACATGACCATGGAATGCTGTAATGGTCATAAGTCACTTTTTTCAGTGCCATTGCAACTTTGAACAGTCACTTAATGAACTGTTATAAGTCAAGGACTACCTGTAATTGCACAGTGTGTGAGGCAAACATGGATTTCTTAAGCTTCAGGGTTTCTCTGTACATGGGTAGAAAAAAGATTGATTAAACTATTTTGACTAAACTAACTGAAATTTAACTTTCCCTTCAATAATGTATGCAAGAAAAAGGAATTTATGACCTCTAATCTCCAAAAATGTTCACTAACATCAATAAATCTAACTATAAACTATCTAGAATCGTTATAGTATTGCTTTGTTACCATAATGAAATACATATATTACTATATTACTTATTTGCCATGAGTGTCATGATAGGTTTCCTTTGTAAATACTGCCTAGATCTATGCATTTAAATACATTTTCCTGAGAAGAGATCCGTAGGTTTCTCAGTCTTTTCTCCAAAAGGTTCATGGCACAGAACCATAGAAGGAAAATACTTTCTAGTGCGTGAACTGACTGTTGCTGATTTCATGAGTATGATCAAGTTATTATTTTGACAATAATGGTTTACCATTGCTACTTCCAGGAAGTGCTTTTTTTTAGTTTCACCATCGAAACCATAGGGACTTCATGGTGTCTCAATCCTGCTTAGATTTTCTTGACATCAGCCAAACTAAACTAGAGTTAAACTGCTTAGGTACTTTTTTTATTATTATAAATCAAATATATTCATTTTGCGCCTTTGCAAAATATTGAAAACAAAAACAGACTAATTAAAATACATCTTCCAGTAGCTGATGATGTGGATCAATTCTGTGGAAGTCACAGTGGCAGACTATTCCAAAGTGATGATTGCTTGTTATTTTTCCTTGAGCTGTCTTCTTCATCCTTTCCCACTATTTCATTTTATGGCTGTTACCTATGAAGATTTGTAACCCATCCAAATATGGATGGTGTTTTAATCTTCAGTAATAATGGAATTTCAATAATGGTGTTAACTTTGTGTAATGTTTAAATTATACTTGGCTGTGATCAATCTGCTCCCTTTTGTTTATAATAAAAAGATTTATTACAGCACTAGTATATTTAATATTAGACTCCACAGTGTGAAACTGCATTTTTGTTGTAATTTTAGGTGCTGATTGAAAAAGGAAGTTAAAGTATGCTATCATGTTTGTAGGTCGAATTTTAAATTCATGAGATAGGTGGCAAATGTTTAATAAATAGTGTGTAAAGCTTAGTCTTCAAAGTAATTGCAGAGATAATGGCCAAAACAGAAGATCATATACCCGTGATGGCGAACCTATGGCACACATGCCAGAGGTGGCACGCAGCACCCTTTCTGATGGCATGTGAGCCATCGCCCCAGTTCAGCTCTGCCGCGCATGTGTGGGGGGCGGAGCCCGGCCAGTTGGTCTTTGGGTCTCTGCCACGCATGCGCGGGGGGCATGCAGGGGGCCCGCGCGGGTATGTGGGGGGGGCTGTGTGCAGGTGGGGCGTGTGTGCATGCGTGGGGGGGCACGTGCGGGGCAGTCACTTGGAGGGGGTGTGCATGCACGGGGGTGCGTGCAGGGGGCGCAAGTGCATGTGCGGGGGGTGGGGGCATGCAGGGGTCGCGCGCGCATTGCATTTTGAGGGTTTGGGCGTGCGCACTTTGGGCACTCAGTCTGGAAAAGGTTAGCCATCACTGTCATATACCCTTGTCTTCTCTTTACCTTTGTCCCTCATTTCCCCTTCCAATTTTGTTTTGTTTTTAACAAACAACCAACATCCTGGTTGTTTGCTCAAGTCCTTCAGTGTTACAAACCCCCAAATAGAATAATCCTATAATTTTAAAAAAGCAAATCTAATTTTTTTCTACTTTTGCTTTTTTTTCCATGGGTCCTTTGTTTTGAGTCCTTTATATGTCTTGTTTCTGGAATTTCTTCCATTTTAAGTGGAAGAATCAAGAATCCAGTAACCTCAGCTTTATTTATTATGTTCATTGAAATATTTCTTCCAGAATTTGAAGGCAGATCCAGAAGAACTCTTTACAAAACTGGAGAAGATTGGCAAAGGTTCGTTTGGTGAAGTTTTTAAAGGCATTGACAATCGAACACAGAAAGTTGTTGCTATAAAAATTATTGATCTTGAAGAAGCTGAAGATGAAATAGAAGATATACAGCAAGAAATAACAGTACTCAGTCAGTGTGACAGTCCATATGTCACCAAATATTATGGGTCTTATTTAAAGGTAAGTCTTTTCTTCGCAGTGTGCCTATTTTATGAATCGGAGTATTTGTAAAACATCTATAATGAAGCCCTTTGACATTTGGAAGCCTAGACAAAATGAAACATTCATTCATTCTGTAAGACCTTTCTGTTTATTTATGTAGAGACATCAATATATGCTGAAAACTGATCAACATAATATTGAAGTACATGTGTTCTTATAAAGTCAGAATATTTAGAGAAGGTGTTTATACGTTTATATACATGCATACATGTATGTATGTTATGGGGGGTGATATATCCCCACACATAACTTTTGCATGAATAACTACAATGTAGGTGCTAATTTAACCTTTTAATTACTAGTTTTCTTATGAAGAATCTTGGGAGTTGTCATTTGGAAAGCATTCAGAATGCAAGATAATCCTGACTCATTTTGCAGGTTGTTCCTTCGTCTTATCCGCAGCGAGGGAAGTCCTTTTGCACAACTCTCATTTCTTGTCTCTTTTCATTTGCAATACCCTTCACCAACACTGACGGTTTCCTTAGCTTGGGAAGCCTCGGAAGATTTGGTTTTGTGTTTTAAAGGCTTAAATAGCTTATGATCTGACAATTTCAGGAACTATCTCCCTCACTGTTGAAGTTTTCTTGACATTAAGATCAGCCCAAAAGGCTCTCTTAAAAGTTTTCCTAACTTGTTTCGTGGATACCCAGAAGAGGGTTTTCCCTTACCTTGCTTCTTACTATGGAATGTACTTCTCTTAGGAGATGTTCTCAGTAGCAAATATTACTGTGGTTGAGAAAAGTCTTCCTAGCCAGCTTAGCTCTTGTTCATCAGAATAGGGGAATAGTTGATTGTAACTGCTTTTATTAAATTTTACTTAGGTTGATATTTTTAACTAAGATAGTTAAGGTGGATATAAGTTAAATAAATAATAACTTTGATGTGGTTATTGAAGGAGCAAAGCAGAAGCTCCTAGTAGTTCTTGATCCAATAAATTTTAGATGATACCTAGTCTAACACTTAGGAATGAATAGGAATGGACCATGCTGGACTTTTCAGATATGTGGTCAGAAGTCTTAAGAGTTGGTTTCTGGATCCTGGAAATTCCTGTAGGGCTCATGTGACATCAGGTACCAGTGTCCATGATGGTGTGTGGTTCTTCTTTTTGCGTATGTCTAGAGAGATAGTAGCTGAGGCAGAGTTACCATAGGTAATTCTCAGTTGCTAATAGTGTGTATGCTGTGTGTATCCAGGTTTTGTACTTCAGTCTTTAAGATCTTGCCCTGGATGTTCGGGGGCATGTGACAGTAGAAACAGAACTTGGTTTCTACAGGAAAAGCCGCTGCATTTTCCTGTAGAAACTCTGCAGAGATGCCAAGTTTGGTATTAAAAGAAACAGTGCATGAGTGAGTTTTGTAGTTTGGAGAACGAAATGTTCTCAGCTTGTAGAATTAGATAAACGTTCTTGAAGGTCACTAGGTCTGTCCTGGAGAATCATGTCGGTGCACATGGGTATTTCAGTTACTATTTGATTTTTGTTTTGCACCTGTAGTACACTAATACTGTGTAGTCTAAGAGTCTATATTTAAACTAAGTCTAGGAAGCGGATCAGCATGGTAATAGCATGGATGGGCTAGGTACTGAATCGTTGCTTTCCCTGCCACCACAGTGACTAGGAATTCCTGGTTTCAGGTATTTTTTTCCCCTTTTGCACTAATCCAACAAGATACAGTAGGATTTCATGGCTTTCCTCAAACAATATCGAACATGTGTCTGCAATATAGTTGTCCTTCAAACGAGACTTTAGAAACGGATCATTATTTCTGTTTCATTCTTCTATTTCCCCAGAAGGTGGCACTAAAATGTCAAACTGCCTTGTGCTCTTAAATGCGCGCTGAGAGACTTGGAAAAAAAATAGGCAAAATAAGCAATCCTCAAAATATCCACAAACCTTTTAGAAATATAATTTACAGAAGATAACAGATGCTAAATAAAATATTCTCAGAATCCAGTTGGCACAAAACCCTGGCTTACCGAAGTCAAATGGGTCATATAGCTGAAAGCTTATAGAGAGACCTATGTTGGAAATGTAAGATAGCTTGCAGAATAAAAGTATTTGAAACTCTTGGTTGCTTTGGAAGGACAGTTGTGCGGGCGATGCATAATGATAGATGTTCAGAGTGAAGTGAATGGCTTATGCTGTCACTACAGAAGTAGAATCTAGGGACTGTTGCGATAACCTCTTCTTATATCCTTTATTATAAGTCTTCCATAAAGGCTCATTTCTTAAAGAGATTCTAAAAAAACAAGTTATGTATACAATAGTTCAGGGGTATCAAACTCTATTTCACTGAGGGCCGCATCAGGGTTGTGTTTGACCTCGGGTGGGCCGGGTGGGTGAGGCCAGGGTAGACGTGGATGTTTTCGCTGGCAGAGGGCTGCAGGAGGCCGTCGCAGCTGAAAATGGAGCTCAGAAGGACCACGTGCAGCCCTCCCAAGCTCCGTTTTTGCTGGCAAAGGCACCGCGGGCCAGTCTGTTGCTGTTTCCAGGGCGGCCCCGTGGGCCAGATCTAAGCACCCCGCGGGCCGGATTCAGCCCGTGGGCCTTGAGTTTGACACCCCTGAAATAGTTGAACTGTTACAAATTTAGTATTATCTTGATTATGGCATAGTTTGTTTCTGTTTATTTTCCTTTTTTATTTTTTGCTTTTCTGTGGATATATGGCTGATTATATTCCAGTTGGAAGTACAGTAGATACTTTCCAAATTTGTTGTATTGGTCATGTAGGATTGATTGTGGGATTGTACTATAGGTATACCTCACTTAATGATTATGTTTAGTGATGATTCGAAGTTACGATGGTACTGAAAAAGTACTTTTGCAATCACATTTATGACTGCTGCAGTGTCCCGTGGTAATTTGATTGCTATTTGTGCACTTAACAACCAGCTTCTAACAAGTCAATGGAGAAGCTAGCAGTAAAATCACAAGTCATGGTCACCTGATGTCTTGCTTAATAACCCATGGTGATTTGCTTAATGACCAAATGGGAAATGACATCATAACTCAATATTTTGCTTAGCTACAGAGTTTAATGGAATATTGCCGTATTTGTAGCGAAAAAAAAGGAAAGAAACGACATCTGTCAATAAAAGCCGAATGCTGTAACTGAAAAGTAACACAGAAATAATTGTCCAATGAGTTATGAGATTTAAAATGTCAGAATAGTAGGGCTGGCTCCACTTTTGGCCAATTTTGTTACAGGCTGCAAATTTTGAAATTCTTAAAAAGAAGAAGCAACAATTGTATGGTATGATTCATGCATAAAGACTATAATTTTTAAGTCTACAGCTCCCTATCTGTATATTAGATTTTACAAAGATAAAATCTTTTAGAAAGATACAGAAATGTAAAAATAAGTTGTTTAGACAGATCAGGTCTTTTGTAGTGATTTGTATGTAGTAATAATGTAGATAAAATTCAAAGTCTGACTAAGAATCCAATTTAACAAATTGACTGGTTTTACTAATAAACATTCATATGGATATTACTTTCCTATCACGTTTAAGCTATTTGTGTTACAGCTTCCTTATTTGTCTCCCAACTGTAAGTTATGTTAGAATTTGTTTTGCCAAATATATTCTTCATTGTTTGTTAAGATGTGCATTTTCCCTTGTGGTTGACCTTGTAGCTGAGTGGAAAACTAAACATGACAGACACTAATATTTCTTTTCTTGCAAGGATATTTTATATAGCTAGCACTAAGGATTAGCATTCAGAAGATAAATTGGAAGTTGATCTGTATTTCCCCTCAAAGAAATACCAGTATCTGAGGGCAGCTGATCGTCATGATACCCAGGGTTTAAATAATAATAAAGATTAAAGCTCTCTCAAGAGTATTGTTAGGTGAAATGATCAAACATGTATAACTTTTTCAGTTTCCAAACCTTTTTAATGTTTAAAGTTACTGCACAATTATTGACAAGATTAATTCAGTCATAGAGAAAAAAAGGTTTTTCATATCAAGTTATTAAAAGAGCATACTGGCACTTGGATTTGAAGTAAAACAGCTTTCGCATTTGGCATTAATTCTTGATGTCCTGCTGAATCACCCTATCAGAACTGAGAAGTTTTCATAAATGCTTGCTGTTCCCTTTTCCCCCCTGTCCTGTTTGACCTCATTGCAGCTTCACAGGTTTTACTTGTTCTTCTGGCAAAACAGGCTCTTCTCTGCAGATGCTTATATTTCTGAGGATTTTTAAGATTCTATTTTGAGTTTATTATTACAAGAAACAGTTCCTGTTTTTGAAACACAAATCCACTTTTTGTAATCCAAAATATTTGTTAATGAATCTGCATTTTGTTTTTGTAAAAATGTTACATGAAAGGTTCCAGTATTGCCCTGAGTCAAAATTCATAAATTGAGAATAGAGATTAAGGTAAACGGGTTTGTATGTATGTGATACTCGCACACACATATGTGTGCATATATCTAATAGTAATACTGAAGTTGTTCTAAGGTGGCAGAAGCCAAATATTAAATTCCTATGAAATCTTTTCTTTGGTAGATGTGTCATGAACAGTATGTGTTTCTCAAAAGAGTCTTGACACACATCCTTTATTGTGGAAGCGCACAACCACACAACCAAATGTGTTTATTGCACTGTTTCCAAGAGCTGCAGTGCAGGTCTTCTTTTTTAAAAAATGGGTGAACCCCATCCTGACTTTAAAATGTGGAGTATGCTCTAGGAAGCTGTGTTTTGGAGACTGAAGAAGAGATTTTAGGATTGCGTGCAGGTTATTACTTATTTATATGACTGCCCATCTCACATAGGTGACTCGCGTACAAGATTTAAAAACTTGAAAGCCATAAGCCCAGTGCCCAAGGATGAACAGTGTCCCTGTTCATAAAAACACACATCAGTAACAACAGAATTCAGCTAACCTCCTGACCCAAATCTTGAGGAAAACTTCCACGTCTTCCATGCCTTGTGAAAGACTAATAGGATCATGAGTATCTGAATCTCTAGGGCAGGGGTGTCAAACTTGCGGCGTCACGTCAGCATGTGATGTATTGCTAAACCAGGGGTGGATGTGGCCAGCGCATGAAGCATCTGGCCCACGGGCTACGAGTTTGACACCCCTGCTCTACGGGAATGCTGTTCCATAAGTTGCCAGCCCCTGTTTTATTAATCTTAGTTTTCAGAATCCTTATTTACTGAATTGAGTATGCAGATATTTTAAGTCATTACAAATGTCACCTTGAAGAACAAGAATTCTGTCTAGCACTGGCTACTTTTAATTTCAATACTGAATGCCCTTGAACTGAGACGTGTAAGTGTCCTGAGGCTGCTTTTAGCTGTAGCTTAATGGACTAAGTCAATCTGAAAGAATTCAATTAAAGTTTGTTGGACATGTTCTTTAGTGCAGAACAGGCTAAAATAAATTTGAATGTACGGATATATTTTTGGCCAATTGCTGTAGATTGGCAAAGATTTCCAGATCAGTGATTTAGCTGTGGAGAAGAATAGAGAAAAACAATACCTTCCTAATTCAGATTGTGAAAATCAAGAAAGCTGAAGTGAGAGTAGAGGGACAAGTAAATCTATGTAAGGCTTTCAGTTGTAATGTCAAAAAAATCCCAGAATTGACTATGACTCTAGAAGCTGATTTCTTTGGCATTGAGTTTTTGTATTGTCAAGTTATTAAAGATCTAGAGATTTTTGTAAAACAATATAATACAATACAATACAATACAATACAACACAATACAATACAATACAATACAATACCAAACCAAACCAAACCAAACCAAACCAAACCAAACCAAACCAAACCAAACCAAACCAAACAAAACACAATTTATTGCCATGGTCTCAGTTCTTAGGTTCAATAGTTTTTTTCTAATACAGCTGAAAAACTGGACTCATTTCTTGTCTGGGATTAGATCCTTTCAATAAAAACAGAACAAGGAGTCTTGGGGCATCTTATTTTGTGGTTCATTAGATGGATAGAGTAAAGTCCTGTGAGAGAGATGTTATAGCAATAGCAATAGCACTTAGACTTATATACCGCTTTACAGTGCTTTACAGCACTCTCTAAGCGGTTCACAGAGTCAGCATATTGCCCCCAACAATCTGGGTCCTCATTTTACCCACCTCGGAAGGATGGAAGGCTGAGTCAACCTTGAGCCGGTGAGATTTGAACCGCTGAACTGCTGAACAGTCAGCTGAAGTAGCCTGCAGTACTGCACTCTAACCACTGCGCCACCTCGGCTCTAGTACATATAGATGCAGGGGGAAGGAAATAGAATAAGTCCATCTTCTAGGTCAGGACTGTCAAATTCGCGGCCCACAGGCTGGATGCATCATGTGCTGGCCACGCCCACGCCCGGTTTAGCGAAGGGGAATAAAGTGATACGTCATGTGACGTTGTCGTGACGCGAGTTTGACACCCCTGTTCTAGGTCTTCCCTCCTATTTTTCTGAAGCCATAGTCAATAGGCTTTAAAGATAATTTGCTTTTTTTCTTTAAATGATACTAAACCTTTACCCATACAAGGATGTGATCAGAACTCTGAACAGTCTTCACTCATATTATGCTCACTAAGAAAATAAGCAAGAAGCGGCGTTGGTCTTACCTGATACGCTCCTTCTATGGCTGACAGCAGGAGAGTCCAAGAATGGGTTATGACGTTGTCCTTTCTGCTCAGAGACCGAGTCATAATTGAAGCCACGCCCCATTGCCTCTCTCCGTGGCTCCAGTTTTCGACGAAGGCGTAGCTGTAATTAAAGTCTTCTCGTGCCATTAGTCACCACCGTAATAAAATCCGTCTCGTGCCAATATCCACCCTTGGAGTCTGGGCCCAACGGCGGTCAGGGAGGGTTTGGACTCTCCTGCTGCCAGCAAGAGAAGGAGCGTATCAGGTAAGACCAACGCCCCTTCTCCTGACTGACAGCAGGAGAGTCCAAGAATGGGATTTACCAAACCCTACTACATTAAGGGCGGGAAGCCGATTGGGCCTGAGTCCCCTCTGAGGAGTACACTTTCTGCAAGACCCTTCTCCCGAAGGCTGCATCGGCCGATGCAAAGGTGTCTACCTTATAGTGCCGAATAAATGGTGATGGGGAGGCTCACGTCGCCGCCCTGCATATCTCCTCAATGGATGCTTGGGTGGCCCAAACTGCCATCGTGGTTGCACTCCTAGTCGAGTGAGCCATTATACGACCGGGCAGTGGCAGGGCCTTAGATTGGTAGGCCTTGGCTAACCATGGACGGGGTCACCTTAGAACCTAATGATGATGGTTGAAAGGAGACAAAGAGAGACACTGTCCTTTTGATATAGATCTGGAGAGCCCTCCTTACATCCAATGTATGCCATTGTCTCTCCAGAGCATGGGAAGGCCCTGGGCAAAAGTTAGGCAGGACAATCTCCTGAGCCCGGTGGAACCAGGAGTTAACTTTCGGGATGAAGGAGGGATCCAGTCTGAGGACCACAATCTGCGTGAAAAATGCAAAGGTCGTCTCTGACCGACAGGGCCGCTAACTCTGAAACTTGCCTGGCCGAGGTGATGGCCACCAAAAAGATGACTTTTAATGTCATAAAGCGGAGAGTAGCAGTCCTGAGTGGCTCGAACAGTTCCGATGTGAGCGCCTGCAGTACCGTAGGTAAATCCCAAGTGGGAAATCTATGGACCGCAGGCGGGTGTAAGTTAGCTGCTCCTCTAATGAAGCGCCTGAACACCGGATGATGAGACAGGGAGTCGCTGTTCTCACAGGCCAACACCGTGGAGAGGGCAGCCACTGCAGATTGTGTTGTGTGAAAGCCCCCTGTCCAGACCGTCCTGGAGGAAGTCCAAGACATGGGGCACCGAAGCCCTCAAAGGGTCAATAGGTCTCTTCAAACACCAGGTAGCGAAGGCTCTCCAGGTGGCGTCGTAAATCCTGGTGGTCGATGGTCTTCTGGAGGCCTGGATGGTCTGGATGACCCTGGAGGAATATTTGTCCTCCCTCAAGAGCTTCCCCTCAAGTGCCAGACGGTCAGCTGGAGCCATTGAGGCTCCGAATGGGTCAGGACCCCCTGGCTGAGGAAAATCTCCTGAGGAATCCTCCAGGGCCGGGCCACCGACAGACTCACCAAGTCCGCAAACCACGGACGCCTGGGCCAGTGAGGAGCCACCAGCAGTATCTGCTCTCTCTAGAAGTACTTTCCTGATGATAGCAGGAATGAGGGGCAAGGGAGGGAACACATACAGGAGGCCGCTGGGCCAAGGGTTGCGCAAGGCATTGGTCCCCTCCGCCCCCGGGGTTGAAAACCTGGAGAAAAAACGAGGAACTTGAGCATTCGCCGGGGAGGCGAACAGATCCACAATCGGTTGACCGAACGTCTGGCAGATCTCCCTGAAGATGTTCGGGTGGAGCCTCCATTCGGAATGGTCGATTGTGTTTCTGCTCAGGCTGTCCGCTTGGACGTTGGTAACCCCGGCGATGTGCTCCGCCTTTAGCAAAAGAAGGTGCTCCTCTGCCCACTAGCCCAGGCGGCCCGCTTGTCCAAGAGTGAGTGCCCCCCTGACGATTTATGTGGGCCTTGGTGGCCATGTTGTCGATCAAAATCAGGACATGGTGACCCTGGACTATGTCCTGAAAGTGGCGGATTGCCAGGTGCACCGCCCAGAGCTCCAGCCAATTGATGTTGTTGGCGAGCTCCGACAGAGTCCAACGGCCCTGGACCATGTGAGCCTGCAGGTGGGCGCCCCAGCCGTAGAGGGTGGTGTCCAATGTCAGTATTAACATGCTTGGCTCTCTGAAGAGGCAGCCCCTGGATAGGGCTGGCGATGCCCACCACAGGAGGGACTGCAAGACATAGGGGTGAACCTGCACCCTGATTAGCGAATTGCTGGTGCTCGACCACTGGAACGGGAACAGCAGCCATTGCAGTGGCCTGGCATGTAACCATGACCAGGGGACTATGGCGACACATGAGGCCATCTTCCCCAGGAGCTGGGACAGAACAGCCACGGGTACCGTGCGTCTCTCCCGAACCTAGTGTACCAGGGCCCCCAGGCTGTCCAGGCGCTCCTGCGACAAAAATACCTGGCAGAGCTTGGTGTCGATCACGGGGCCCAGGTGCAGGATCCGGTTGGTTGGCACTAGATGGCTTTTCTCGAGATTGATAGAGAAGCCATGGTCCTGAAGCACCTGCATTGTAGTTCGGACATCCGCTGTTGCTCGAGATGGAGATGAGGCCTGGATGAGGATGTCGTCCAGGTAGCACTGGAGCCTCACTGGGATGGATCTGAGGTGGGCTGCCAGTGCCGCCAGAACCTTGGTGAAACACCTGGGAGCGGAAGCCAGACCGAAGGGAAGGGCAATGTACTGATAATGCTCCGTCCCATACTGGAACCTCAGGAAGCGACAATGTGCTGGAAGGATGGGCACATGGAGATATGCCTCTGTGAGATCGATGGAGACCAGGAAGTCGCCCTTCCGTATGTCCTCCAAGATGGACTGGAGGGACTCATTTTGAACTTCCTGTAGACCAGGTGGGTATTCAGATGTTTCAAGTCGAGAATTGCTCTCCACCCCCCACCCCCCGGAAGACTTTGGCACGATAAAGAGGATTGAATAAAACCCCTGTCTCCTTTGGTCCAGAGGGACCGACTCTATGGCCCGGATGGCCAACGGATGTTGGATGGCCTGTTCCATGAGGCCTTGTTTTTTGGAATTTTTGGAGACAGGGCAGCATACAATGTGGTTCGGGGGCATGGAGAGGAACTCCAGGGTGAGGCCTAGCCTCACCGTATTGAGTACCCAGTTGTCCGTGGTAGTCACCTCCCACTGAGGGGCAAACAGGGCCAATCTTCCCTCAATGGGAGAGTCGGTCTGATGGTCACTTGGTTCTACGGAAGGGGCGACTTCCTGCTCTACGAAAGGGCCGCCAGCCTTGAAAGCTTTGTCTAGGATGGTCACGAGGTCCAGCCCTCTCAAAGTGGCGATCCTGGCGTTGCCACTTAAATCAAAGTGGTCCAGGCATGACCTTCTTCCTGTCCTTGTTTTCAATCAAAATTGGGTCTAGCGCTTCCCCATATAGCATGGAACCTTTATATGGGGCTGAGGCTAACCACCACTTAGACTTGGCATCCGTCTGCCAATTGCGGAGCCATAATAGTCTCCTCAATGTAACGGAGGAGGATAGGGCACGGGAAGCAAATTTGGTCGCGTTTAGTGTCGCGTCTGCAGAAAATTGGGTGGCAGCCACTAATTTATTTATATCTTGATGCAGACATGTGTCCTGTGGCGGAAACTTTTCTTATAATTGCCTGAGCCAGATTAGGGAAGTGCGGTTAAAGAAGGAGGCGGCTGTAGCCGCCTTCACTGCCCATGCAGCTGCCTGGTAGGTCTTGTGGAGGACAAGCTCAGCCTTTTTGTCCTCGGCCCTGAGGTTGTCAGCCAAGTCTCCTGCTACAATGGAGGTGGAGGAAGCCAGGCTTGCCACCGCGCTATCAACCGTAGGCAACTTCAGGAGATTAGACAATTCAGGGCCAGCGTTATAGATGCACCTGTCATTGCTGGTCGGGGCGAGAAGGGCCCCAGGCAGGCCCAATTGTTTCTGGATGACCTCCAGAAAAAGGGTTGGAGTGGGAATCTCCTCCTGTGTCAATTTAGGCTCATGGAAAAGACCTTCAGAATGGTCATGAGGAGCCGCTGGAGCTGGAGACTGGGTTCCCAACTTAGTGGTGGCCCTGGCCTTATGTAATAAGGGCTTAAAAAGGGCTGGAGGGAAGAGGCCGGAACAGGCTGGGGTTTCCTGAACCATATCCTCATCCTCAGACAGCTCCAGATCTTTGCTGCCTTCCTCATCCCAGGGTGAGTCCAGGCTTCTCTCAGAAGGACTGTGAGATCTGGTGTCCTGGTAATCAGGTCTGGCCAGTGGGAGCAATGAAGAATGGTCAAAATAAGAAGGCCCTCCTGGGACGAGGGATTCAGGGCGGAATGATTGCTGCAAGCCTGTAATAGGGAGTCTCATCTCCTGAGAAATTTCGGGCCCCTGACTGTCCCCTGATCGGGCCCCAGCCGCTGTGGGGGTATAGGTAGCAGCAGGAGGGGACCTCCCAAAAACTTCAGGCTGTTTGCCTGTTGCTAAGCCAGCAAAGGGATCCACAGTCCTATTTCTGCTGTCAAATTGCAAGGAGCTGACAGGAGAGAGCCCCCTTACTCCCTCTGGTGGAGGCTCCATAGGAAATGCAGCCTGTGCTGATCTGATGGCTCCCTCTGAGAAGCGCGGGAAGAATTCATAGCTGTCAGAGGAGAAGCTGGCTGTCGGCCATTTGGCTGCTCTTAGGAATTGCTTTTCCAGGGCTTTCAAGCGCCTGGAAGCGTCCCTCTCCTCAGCAGAAGATCTCTTAGCAGGTCTGAGAGCCTTAGATTTAATTTTGGCTGCTGCCCTCTTTGAAGCAGACCTGGATTTGGCAGCTCCCTTGTTAACGGGCTCCAGCGAGGCTGGGGATCGCCCGGAGGACTCCCTCCTGTCACTGGAGTCACGCTCCGCCATTTTGGAGCTCAACTGTCAGGGAGAGCAGAAGCAGAGTATGCCCTGAATTGAAGGCAGGGACGCCCCCGAACCGGTCCTCTGGTTGCCGCGGCTGGCAAAGAACCCTCTGCGCATGCGCAGAGGCTTCTGCGGATGCGCAGAGGGTCATTTCCCCGACGTGATGCAAAACGTGCACTTCCGTCGCGATGCGAACCGGTAGGGAAGGTAAGTGGAACCCACCCCTGCCCCTAATGCACACTTAGCATATGGCTCAACCTAAAGACTCACCCTATCAAAAACACAACTTTGCAGAAATGAACCATGTTCACACCCATCCATAGGTTCCTCCACCTTAAGGTGACTCAGCCAGCTTATCCCTTCCCTGAACTGTCTTGCCCTTTCTCCACCCTGCCTGGCTCCTTTCCTCCTTTGTCTGCCTGGCCTCCTGCTGGTCTGTCCTGATCTGAGACCAAAGGCATTCTGGCAAGTGAAGGGCCAAGGCCAGAGAATGAGATGACAGGGCAGCTTGCTTTTTCACACCAAGACTACTTTGTTGCTTAAAATACAAATTCTTTAGAAAAGCAGTTTCAACGGCATTTTCAGTCCAAAGCATGGTTGCATCTCATCACTTAAATTAGGACTTGTAACTAAGACTATTTGGCAGGAGATAAAAATTTCCGTGCTTTTGAAATCCAGGTTTTTTTAGTTGCTTCTGTTGTATAGTAAAACTGCTTTTAATAACTCAAAGTTATTTTTGAGGGCTTGTTGTAAGTTCTAAGTTTGTCCTTTGATTCTATAAGACCTGCTAGGCTTATACAAAATTACTGCGGCACCGAAAATTGTTACTTTTGACTGGTCCTTGCACTTACTGACTGACCTTCACATCTCTTCACCTATATGATCAAAATTCAGGACTTTGATACCTGGCATGGATTTTATGATGGTTGCAGTATCCCAAGGTCATGTGATTGTCACTTGCAATCTTCCCAGCCACCTTCCAAAAAAGCAAAATCAATGGGAGAAGGTGGATATGATTAATGACCACGTGCTTCACTGAACAATCACGGTGATTTGCTAAACCGTGGCAAAAATGATTGCGAAATCAGACACGACTCAATTAACAACCACTTTGCTTAGCAACGGAAACTCTGATCGCAGCTGTGGTCATACGTTGAGGACTACCTGTAACTGGTACATCTGTTTGTTTATTTTACAGTGACAAGCCATTATTTATGGTGGCAAATCATATTTATTTTATCATTCTCTATGTGCTTTCTTTGAGTTATTAAGTACAGCTATGATAAGAGGCAGGCATAATGTAGTAAACACTTAAAATTATGATGACGTTAGTTTTTTCATTATTTGAATGTCAATTTGTATACATTAACAGGACACAAAATTATGGATAATAATGGAATACCTTGGTGGTGGATCTGCCCTTGACCTTGTAAGTAACCAGTTTTTATTACAATTTCTATAATTCATCTGAATTTTTAAATATTGTCTTGCAGCTTTTATGTCTTATGTACATCATAAAAATAGATCTATGGCCACTGAACTGTGCAGATGGATGGGTCTTTCACCTCCAAACCATACCTTGCAATTCTATTCATGGATGGGCCTCATAGAAACTTGTGTGTTTGCTATCTCCAAAAATAAATATTTGAGGGATTAACATGTTAAATCTGAAGGACCTAAATTCAAGTACATTCTCAGCCAAGAATGCTTCTGGGTGACTTTGTGCCAGTTGATATCCCTGGACCTGACAGAATTGTTGAGCATTATAACAAATATAAATAAAATTAGAATAAATAAAAATGTACTTTATTGGACTTCAGTGTTTTAAGTTATTGGTCGTTAAATTATTTGGCCTTTTGTCCTGAAAATAATGTATTTTATTCTAGTTAGAACCAGGTTCACTTGATGAAATCCAGATTGCTACAATATTAAGAGAGATTCTGAAAGGACTCGATTATTTGCATTCAGAAAAGAAAATTCATAGAGATATTAAAGGTAAAAAAAAAACTATTGGGGCTCTGTTAGCATTTTAACAATTTAAGCTTAATTTTTCCAATTACAAATTTCTTCTAAAATATTTTCCAGCTGCTAATGTGCTCCTCTCAGAACAAGGAGAAGTCAAGCTAGCAGACTTTGGTGTAGCTGGACAATTAACTGATACACAAATAAAGAGAAATACATTTGTGGGCACACCATTTTGGATGGCACCAGAAGTAATAAAGCAATCTGCTTATGATTCAAAGGTAAGATTAATGTGCTACTTAATATTTTCAGGCATCACTCAGACAGAAACATATTTTGCACTGTGAGTTGTGCAAATGTGCATTTTGGCAACTCATCTGTGGGAATTTTTATAAAAGAGAGCATGGCCATTCTGTGGTTTCTAATTGTAATTTCCACATGTGGAATGATATGGGAATGCTGGGAAAGATGTGCATTTTCCACTTGTTTGCATTCTGCTTACAGTCACATTCCAGAATACTTTAGAAACTTAATCTGAGTGGCAGAAAATTGTAGGATTTTCAGAGCTGGTCCATGTAAGAGAACAGTAGGTGACCTTTACAGAAGAGGCCTGTGGATTCCAATACATTTTTATTTGAAATAAAGACTATTATTAAAAATGGAGAAAGTATGTAAAACATTCCTCCAGGGGTCCCTTCTTTCCTAGCATCTCCATTGACTTTACTTGGCGTGTCATGAGAGCCATCCCTAATACATTAAAATTATTTTCTTCATTTTGAATACATTGCTAGGTGCTCTGGTGAAGAATAACAGTGGAAGCTGTAGGCAGGTTCTTCAGAAGGATAGATGACATGAATAAATGCTTCACAATGATTTAAAATTTGAAATGAAAATAAACTTAATTCTTTGGTTATTGTTAACTGCTACTGAGGGGCCCTTGGTGCTCTCTGAGCTTGCTTGTTTTCTTGCAGATATTTCATTACCCTAACTAGATAATATCATCAGAGGACTGATGTTGTTACCTAGTTAGGGTAATGAACCATATGCAAGAAAACAAGTTCAGAGGACCCCTCATTTCAACCCTGAGTTACAAATATTCTCTGTTATTGTTAACTGCTACTTTTTTGCACCAGCTAAAATAATGCAGTTTTTATATCACCTGATAGGCGACTGACGACAAAAATTCTTTTGTAGCTGCCATTTATGTAGGTTGCGCATTATAAAAAAATCCTGGAGAGCATCGGAGAACAGTTGATTCATTTCTAGAAGGTACAAAAAGTTGTGAGACCGGGTCTACTAAGAGAAGTAGATTTGACCTCTGTGAAATGTGTATATTAATCCATTTCTACCCTTGGCTAAAACTCTTTTTCATCTTTTTCACTAAAATGGTGTTCCTTGACTGAGGTTAATGTAAAAGGCAAGCTCACTTTGCTCAAGCTTGCAACCCTGGGCATTTCTTTCCAAGCAGCTGCTTTTGTAGCTAAAGTTAAGAAGCAGAGAGGAAAACAGGTACATTTGAAAATGAATAGTTGGTAAAAAGATAGGAAACATGTAAATGATTTCACTTTTTCATTTCGGTCAAATTATAAACTCATCCCTCTGTTAATAGGCAGATATATGGTCCCTGGGCATAACGGCCATAGAGCTTGCGAAAGGAGAACCACCACATTCCGAACTACATCCAATGAAAGTTTTATTTCTGATCCCAAAGAACAACCCACCAACGTTGGAAGGAAACTACAGCAAACCTTTAAAGGAGTTCGTTGAGGCCTGCTTGAACAAAGATCCCAGCTTTGTAAGTTACTAGATTTTGGTGGGTGACTCTGCATGTTGTAGCAGCAGAAGAGCCAACTCCATCTTTGTTTTTCAGAGCCCTAGGAATGAACCTACATGAATTTTCATGCCAGTTAACGTTTATTTTAAAAATAAAAAGTATACTATCTTAATAGTTAAATCTAAACATGTTCTATGTTCCTTACTCAAAACCAAGGATGGAGTACCGGTACTATCTTCTTTTCATTTGAAGAAGTATACATTTTATACTTTAGTCCAGTGTTTCTCAGCTTGGCACTACTTCAGGCCCATTCTATCAATGGCTTTTGCAGCTTGCTGTAAGTTTTATTTCTGTCCTACTCACAGTTTTGTTCAGGTTCTGTATAAAATAGTGAGGATATTTGGAACTGTTCCATAATTGAAAACTTTTGGAAAGTTTGAAACAGTGAAGGTCTGAAATAAAAACATTTTTATTTTTTCTAGTTTCAGAAATCCTCCTTCCCCAAAACCGGGAAATTTAAAAAAGGATTATGAAATATTAATATTTTATTTTTAATGATACATAAGGCAATTAAAACGTGTAAGAAATATACCAACTCAAGAAATAAACTGATTGGGGAAAGGTGGAGAAATATATTCAAATATATTTGCATAAATACAGTTTATGCAAAACTTACATTTATAGAAATTCATGAAAATGAAATAATAAAGAATGAGAAGTAGTAAGTGCTGGTAATGATAACATTTCAGATTCATTACATGAGACAAATTGGACTGTTTCACTTGGAAAATATGTATTCTCTTTCTACACTTTCTACAGAGCTTTCTGTATGTCTGATTCAATTGTAAAGAAAAAAAATCCAGAAATACCCTGTCTTAATTTACAGCATTGATAGTTTCTTATTCCACATATTAAACAAAAAGAGAAGCTCCTGGGTTTATCCGCTTAATTTGCTACAAGAATGAAAACATTGTAATATAAATTCAAAATAAACATAATTACTGTTTGAATAAATGGTACTTTTCCATTATATGAAAAATGTACTTTTAGTAAGAAAAATAAATTATACATAATTTATTCTATAAAAAGCAATTGCAGAACAATTTTTTTTTTTTACGAATATATGAAATTCTGAGGCATGGATAAATGGATGGAGGTGAGATCAATAGGGTTGATAACAAGAGCTATACAAGTAATATGTCTTTTATTTTCATTGATTTCCCCCCCCCATTGCTTCAAAATTTGTAGATACTCTTACCAAGATGGGCGGCCAATAAATTTTATAAACAAACAAACAAACAAACAAACAAACAAACAAACAAACAAACAAACAAACAAACAAACAAATTTAGCCATATTGTAACTGACCTCAGTTTAGTAAAGAAACTTACTTTCTATTTTTAAGAGACCAACGGCCAAAGAACTCCTGAAGCACAAATTTATAATACGAAATGCAAAGAAAACTTCCTACTTGACAGATCTCATTGACAGACATAAAAGATGGAAGGCCGAGCAGAATCATGATAATTCCAGCTCTGAAGATTCAGATGGGTGAGTCAGCCCAAAAGTTATCTATTTGGTGTTTGAGGATGAAGGAGTACTTCAGATATGATGGACGAGATTCACAGTGAGGTTCAGAAGTCTATTCTTAGATGTGTTCTGAATCAACCTCTTAAAAAGTAGCAAAAGATTTGTAGCCAACATAATGTTCTGGAAAATTATATTCAAGTAAATATGTGCAGACTCTACCATTCTAAGAATGCAAAGTTTTAGACAAATCTTGACATCTCATCCCTTAGTGTTTCTAATTCTTGGCAATTCTAAGTACTTCAACTCTCAGAATTCTGCATGACTGCCTGGGGAATTCTAGGAGTTGAAGTCCACACATCTTAAAGAGTTGTGAAGGCTGAGAAATACTGCCTTATCTGAACATACTAAAATTCTGTTACCACTTTATATACAAAAATTAAAAACTGAATTATTACCATCATCCCTGATTTTGAAGGGTGTCTTCAAGGTCTTGAAAGTTTTCCTGAATTTCTCTTAGAGGCTTTCTCCATAACCTTAGTCTTTCCACTGGCCATATCCAATTCCCTTTCTTACTGATTCTAACCATGAATCATGCAAATGGGTCTTATCATTTGAGAAGAAAATATAGGGAATAAATATATCCTCTGTAGTGGGAAGGAGAAAACAGGATAAATGTTAGGTTATTCTCTATTGTATATTTAATCTATTTGAAAGAACAAATTGATTGCTATATATTTGGGCACTGAACATGTATTCACAAATATGATACATAGAACATACGTAGAATAACAGAGTTGGATGGGACTTCGGAGGTCATCTAGTCCAACTCCCTGCACAAGCAGGAGAGTTTGTACATTTTGAGACAAATGGCTGTCCAGTCTCTTCTTGAAAGCCTCCAGTGATGGGGCACCCACAACTTCTGAAGACAAGACATTCCACTGGTTGATTGTTCTCACTGTAAGGAAATTTCTTCTTAGTTCTAGGTAGCTTCTCTTTTTGATTAGTTTCCATCCATTGGTTCTTTTCTTGCCTTCTGGTGCTTTGGAAAATAGTTTACCTCCCTCATCTTTGTGACAACCCCTCAAATACTGGAATACTGCTATTATATTTCTCCTAGTTCTTCTTTTTACTAGATATAACCAATTTCTGCAACTTCAAATGTCTTAGTCTCCAGCCCCCAATCATCTTTGTTACTCTTTTCTGCACTCTTTCCAGAGTCTCTACATTTTTTTTTAATATTGCGGTGACTAAAACTGGATGCAGTATTCCAAGTGTGGCTGTACTAAGGCTTTGTAAAATGGTACTAATACTTCACATGATCTTGATTCTATATTAATGCAGCCTAGAATTGCATTGGCTTTTTTGGCTACTGCCACACACTGTTGGCTCATATTTAAGTCATTGTCCACTTGGATTCCAAGATCCCTCTCATAGTTGCTGGCATTGAGCCAAGTTTGATCTAGTCTATATCTGTACAGTTGGTTTTTCTTGTCTTAAGTGTAAAACCTTTTATCTATATTGAATTTCATTTTGTTAGACAGGACCCAATATTCAAGTCTGTTGAGATCCATCTGGATCTTGAGCCTATCTTCTGGGGTGTTGGCTATTCCTGCCAGCTTGTTGTCATCTGCAAATTTGATGAGTTCCCCTTCTATTCCCTCATCTAGATTGTTTATGAAGATATTGAAGAATACTGGGCCTAAAATGGAACCTTGGGGTACCCCACTGCTTACTTCCCTCCATGTGGATGTAGTTCCTTTGAGGACTACACGTTGAGTATGGTTTGTTAGCCAGTTACAAATCCACCAGGTGGTGATGCTATTTATCCCACATTTTTCTAGCTTACTAAGAAGTAGGTTGTGGTCTACTTTGTCAAATACAAAATTTGACAAAGCAAATACTACTTTGTCAAATACAGAATCCTACATTTTGTAGGATTTTGACTTGCTATTAAAAGATCTTTCCCTCTGCTCACAGACTTGACTTATTTTAACTTGAACAAACATTAACATTTTAACCAAGACAAATGATGGTGGGATAAACGAATACATTGCTTGTTTGCTTTAATTTGCTTCCTACAAATTTCCAAGAGATATAAGGTTGACTCAGCCTTCCATCCTTCCGAGGTGGGTAAAATGGGGACCCAGATTGTTGGGGGCAATATGCTGACTCTGTGAACCGCTTAGAGAGGGCAGTAAAGCACTGTAAAGCGGTATATAAGTGCTATTGCTATTGCTATTGCTATAAAGGTTGTTATCTGAGCTAAATTAAGGAGCCTTAATTCCTAATTAGTAAAAGCATCCCTCGTATCATTTTTATTTCTAATATAAGTTAGAATTTTGTTGTTGCCTTCAAATATGATTGAATCTGCCAGTTTTGTACTGTCATCAGTTCATCATAAATAACAAGACCATCTTGTAAATGTCAGAAATTTATTTGTGTTAAAGTGAAACAGATGAGCAGGCATCAGGTGGCAGTGACTCGGGTGACTGGATATTCACGATCCGAGAAAAAGATCCTAAGAATCTGGAGAACGGAGCGACCCAACTCCACGAGTGGGAAAGAAACAAGGTGTTTTACTATTATTAATATTGTGGGACATTAATGTAGCATTTTAAACAGTAATGCCTGTTTTGATGGCTGCCTTATCTTGAGGTCTCTTCTAAATTGTGAGGATCTAACTCTATGCAGATTGAAAACTCAAATGTAAAACCCTTGTGCAGTTTACCAAGGCTGTTGTTTCTTTGAGACAAATGGTTCCTCAACAGTGGTTGGCGGCTGCAAAGCAGCATGAAGTACAGTATGAATTATTGTTTGATTACCTCTAGTTAGCTCTTACGTATTCTCTATCCGGCAAGTTGGAAAGTCTGGACAGTTATCATTTTATTTAGAATCAGTTGAAAGGGCAGCAGCGGCTGAAATCCAAAGAACTGGGAGCCTGCTTGTGTTCTCCAAAACACCATGAGCCCAATTGTCTCCATATCTCTGTTTTTGCAGTCCCTAAAGCAGGGGTTTTCAAATTGGGCAAGTTTAAGATGTGTGGACTTCGATTCTGGGAGTTTATGTCTACACATCTTAAACTTGAAGTTTGCCTTGAAGTTGAATCACACATCTTAAACTTGCCAAATTTGAAAAACATTGCAACAAAGCATCCTTAAATTGCTGCCACTGCAATTTAGCAGCAAAGTCTTTCCCTCCCCAAGAGTATGTTGAAGTTAGCAAAGGTTTTCAGCAACAGCGTTTTTCTCTTTTTGAAGGCCAAAATAAAGGTTGCATGTTTATCATCCTCAAATTCCACCCAATCTCCCCTTTCCCAAGAAATGGAAATGCTGGCCCTGCTTAATCTTCTGAAACTCTCAAACCTGATTTGAGAACTGTTGACCACCCATTCCAATGAAAAGCTCGAGATGCGGTTCAAAAGAATCCTTCATTAAGGATTTGAAGAGCTGTTTTTGGAGAGGGGGGGGGAAGCAGTTGTACAATCAGGGTGTGAACCTATGTTCTTGTATTCCCTTCTCTTATTTTGTTTCTCTTTCTGATTCATTCCATCGGCTCATTCCAAAGTTCCATCAGATATATGTTTTTTGCTACATTTAATTTTTCGTTTGGGGTTTGAATGCATTGTTCAATTCCAACAGGCTCTTTGCCATGCACATAATTTGATATTTATCTATTATCTTTTTTGTAGCGTAAGAACTTAATAAGCAATTATACAGGCAAATCTGGCTTCTTACAAGTCTTTATATTCTCTTTTAACTAATTTGCAATGTATTTTTTTTTCTGAAAGGAAAATACCATTCAGAGGCGCCCTGCATCTCGAAGCTTATCTACAATTATATCGCCATTATTCACAGAGGTAATATCATTGGATTAATTATTTCTTCTCCCATTTAGAGATTGTATGAAAAATTGGAAGAAAATAAGGGAAAATTAATGCAGTCAGAGTTGTTCTTATAAGCGAATCTTTCAAGCATTTTTCAAAGAGGAGCTGCTCAATTCTTGTGATGCATAGGGAGCGCATTTAATGAATTATTGCAAGTTGGAAGCTTAACTTGGTGCCAAGTTTTTAATGCTTACGTTTTTAATAGATTTTGGTATGGGTTTTATGTTGTTGTTTTTGCCATTGTTTTAATTTTTGATTAGAAGCCATCCAAATTTTGATATCAAATGGGCAACTATATAAAAGTTTTAAATAGACATATAAATAAAAAGGATGTTGATGTCTTCAGAAAGGCCATGGCTTATCTTTTTTTAGAACAGCTGGGAATCCTGGATAGGGATTTTTTTAAGGCCATCCACGTTATTGACTCCATGATTGCTTCCACCAAAGGTGTAAGGTGGGGGGGAGCATGCACTGATCTTGACGTGATGGTTGTCACAGCAAAATCGTGGCAAGTGCCACGTGTTGGAGTGACATCACGTATTTGTTTCAGTTTAATTATATTTATTTCAATGTATATAGCTACCCACTCAAAACAATTCTGGGCAGTCTACAACATAAAAACAGTAAAAAAATAAAAATAAATAAGAATCCAGGAAAAATAGATAATATTAAAGAGTATATAAACTTGTAGTGCTGAGGTCAAAGTTAATTTTGCATTAATATCAACACATTAATGGTTCATGCAGTCTCCTGGCTCTGAATCCAAAGGAAGAGCCATGGCATTTCTAAAGTATGGTTTGAAGCATCCAGATCTCGGGGCAATGATGGACTTTCCAAAACCCACCTGATGCACTGTTCAATAGATGGGATCCAAACTTGTTGGTGGGCAGCAACACTTGGAGATAGACAGTCCCTTAAATATCCTCTGGTTGTACCATGGAGGAGTTTATGCATAATAGATAACCAGTACCTTGTTTTATAGCCAGAAACCTCCTGGTAAAAAGTGTTACATGCATACCATGCCCATAATTACCTGCACTGCTGAACTGTGTACTCTTCAAAGGGAGTCCCATCTAGAATGCCTTGTAGTAATGCAGTGAAGAAGTCACTAAGGCATGACTGTCCAATAGCTGAGCCTCCCAATCTAGGCATGGTTGCCATAGACATGCAAGATGGATTTAGGCAAAAGCCCTTCTAGCCAAGACTTCCATCTGCTCCGGAAGCATAAGTTGCAGGACCAGGAGTATCTCCAGATTGTAAACCATTTATGACTAGGACAGCCCAGTCCCCTCCACAGAAAAAGATAGAAGATCTCCATGACCTTGTCGTCCTAAATCGCACAGCACTTGATGTTGCTAGGGCTGAGCCTGAGCCATTTCTCCATCCATACCCCCCACAGCATTCAAAATGGAGATGGAACCTTGAAGACATTACTTGGGTGAAAGGGGAGCCAAGTAATCTGTGTCACCAGATGACCTCCCTCATCAGCTTCATGCGAATGTTAAGTAGGCGAGAGGAGGCTGTCAAGCTCTGATACATCTGACACGCAGGGGACTAGGGCCAGACTTCTCACTTCTCTTCTAACTGGAATTGGTTCTCAAGAAAGGAGAACCACCTTCTTTTCCATAGCTTTAAAGTCAACCGAGAGCAGGGTGGGTGGAGAAACCAGCAACTTTGGTCTGGGAGCAGCAGCAGTGGGAGAACCTGGCTCCTTTGTGATGCCACAAGGGGGAAAACAACTCCCAGCAAAGAAGGATGTGGGCTGTCCTATGTGAAGTTGTTCCACATAGACTTAACTAGGCATTTAGTGATGCAGTTCCTACTTTGCTGTTTCTTAAACTGTTATTCATGGGCATCAGTAAGGTCTTCTTTTTTTTAAAGGCAATAAAAATATCTTTTTTCGGCTTGTACCAGAGGAAATTCACTTCCCTAGAGTAAAGATAGTTTCAAATGCTAGTAGGATTTTAAATGTAGTGTAAATGATGTGTAATAAATCTTTTTTTTAAACACCTCAGCCTCACTTGTGTTACTTTCTCCTCTACTTATAAAAAGGATTTCTAATGTAGGGAAAGTGGAGTGGTAAAGAGCAAGAGTAGTAGTTGTGATCAAAATAACAGAAATGGTCCTGTTGTGTTAGTGGTGAACCATCTGGATTATGGCTCTTATGTAAATTGACAAACAGTTGCTAATTTAAAGCTCGTTTCCTTCCTAGAGTTCCATAGAAAATGTGTATTTTCTAATTTGCATTGATTTAAGGCTTATTCAGACTCTATAAAATGGTTTATATGCACCCTGTATGTTTCCACACAATCTCTAGACAAAGCACAGAGCTCTGTTATTATTTTTTTATCCATACACATTTATTTTGCAAATGTTTCAGATGCTTAGAACTAATCCTCTTCTGATTTTTAGTTGAAAGAGAGAAGCCAAGCTTGTGGGGGAAACATGGGCTCCATAGAAGAACTGAGAGAGGCTATTTATTTAGCTGAAGAAGCTTGCCCGGGAATTTCAGATACCATGGTGTCTGAGCTGGTACAGCGGCTTCAGAGGTAATAATTAATTACAATAATGTTAACAATAACATTCCTTTTGGACAGAGTTACTACACACATTTCCTATCCTTGTTATTCATATTAAAATCATTGGAGCTGTGTTTTTTTGGTCTTTATAAAAAGGATGATAATGAAATTCTTAGAATGTTTAGAACTCTTATTAGTGTATCAAAAATAGCAATATCAACTTAAAGCAGTTTTGATTTAATTTTTTATTGGGCTGTTCCTATTGGACCATAGCAAATATTAGCTTCTATCAGAATAGGGTCAACATGTATTTTACTGATGGAAATATTTGCCTTTTTGTTTTGATGTTGGTGAAGTTAAGCAAGCATCTCTGCTGAAAGTCATAGATCCTTCCAGAATAGCAACTATGTTTTGGCTATCTCTATTTCAGATAATATAAAATCAGAAAAAAACCTGCTAAGCTCATAACGTTCTTTGATAGTGAAAGTTGTTTTATATTCTGTGTATGCATGTATTGGTCATTGGTACTGCATATTTAGAAAATCGGTAGTTTTCTAAAAAAAACCTATAAGAAAGGTAGTTTTGGAAAGCTGGTTCCCAGCTTAATTCTTGCTCAAGACTCTGCTTTTAAGTGCAGGAGTATATTTTTCTAAAAGATTGCAACTGAGATACATTTATTTTTATTTGCTGTGTAAAACATTTTGTTCACTACTTTTGTTTTAACCACATGCTTTTTCCCTTCCCAGGTACTCAGTAGCTGGAGGGAGCAGCTCATCCCACTGAAGTCTAACCCCGTGGCCCCCTTTGCTACTTCAGTGGGGCGCCTGCAGGCACCTGTTCTCAGGTTGGTCTTCCACAATTGGCAGGCAATCACATGGACATTTCTGAAAGTGCATCAACAGAAGAAGGTGTTTTAGCAAGAGCACTGTTTTTCAACTCTGTATAGGTTTTTTTTTTTTAAATAATGCACATATTCAAAGGAGGTATCTTTATACATTTCTGAGATGTAAATTTAGGATTTCAGTTAGGAACTAAAGCTATTGTGAAATCTCAGGTATCTTGTGTTAAGTCATTGGCCTTCAGCTCAAGGTTCCATAGGTGGGTGGCATTTCAATATGAAATGTGTGCACTAGTGGCACTGTCACCATTTTCTTTGTTTTAAGGTTTTGTTTTAAGAAAGAAATGGAAGTCTGGAGTTCAATCCCATGTTCCACGTTTACATTTAACATGGATTGAGGTTTGAAAGAGTTGAAGGCAACCGCTTTAAGTAAAAAAAAAAAATCTGTGAATTGGATGTATTATTGGCTCTGTGTACAAATTTGTATATAGTCACTTTTTTACTGAAATTTGCTTGACATGCATACGGATTCCTCTGTACAAATTGCCAAGAGCTTCTGTAGATGATACTAGTGAGGTAAATATTTTGACAGATAGATCAACTTATTATAGGCTTGTCTTTGTTTCTATGAAAATTTTAAATTGTATTATAGCAGGGTTTGCTTGACCTTTGTTTATAGGTCAGAAGTAAAGCCGTGCTATAAAAATCCAGTTTATACCTCAGATGCAGATTTTTTTTTGTTGTTGTTACACAGTAGCATTTTTTTTTTGTTTCTAATCATGGTACGAAACTGATTGTTTTAATTTAGGACATCATATTCTTTGGAGTTCTCTAGTTTTGCTTATCTTCATGGTTTTATATCTTGTTTAAAATTGTGCCAATCCAAAGTTTAAATTTGTTTTTAATAGTTTTCTTTTGGAATTAATCTTAACATATAACTGAAAAAGGCACTTTTTTATATGCTTCCTAGAAATCCTGGATAAATAATGGCAGTTTTGCAAAATGCTGGTTATAAAAAGAAGTTAAAAAATATGAGCAACTTTAGTTACAATCATTGAAATCAAAATTTGGGCTTAGTTTAATATCTGAAATTTATTGTGTGGTAGAGGAAGATATATGAAATTTCATTAAGATCTAAAATAGAAAACTGCAGTTCACTTTAATAGGTAAGAACTAGTACAGTATAACTCTTGTCTATTGTTAAAATAAATACATGATAGAAATCCCATCTGAATTTTTATTTTGAGGTATTTGGAGAAAAGTGGAATAAAAATGTAGTTAAAAGGATGTGGTTAGTCAAGAATTTTAGAAGGGGCTTGCTCTTTGTTGATTTACAATAAATTAATGCTTTCAATATTATTACACTGTTTTGATTTCAACATGAAATCTGTATTGTAATCTTAAAAAAAAAATAAACACAGTAACTCTAAAAGATAACTTGCTGTAGATTCAACCCTATGACCAAGCCTTTGGTGAAAATCTTTCTAATTTGTTTTGAGAAAAGCATAATAATGGAATAAAGGATGGGCACATTGTGTCAATGGAAATGAACTCACTGCATGTTTAGAACCTGTAATATCCTCTTATCAATGTAAAGATTGAACAATTTACTAAATTGAGTGGAAATAATATTTTACTGCCTTGTGTTTGAGTAAGCCATGTTGCCATCCCATTAGAGTGGGCGTGATGTTAACTGGATGGATTTTGTATTAGTCTCTACCCCGGTGTTTACAGTCTGTGAAATGTAGCATGATGTAAGCTACACATTGAATTAGGATAAGGTAGGTGAGAGATCTCTTGATTTTCAGCTAAGCTTGTATGCAGTCCCAGATCTGGTAACCTTTTAAGACAGAATGTTGACTGAAAGATTTTGTTAAATGGAAACCAAAAAAACCTCAATGACTTCCTCTTTAAAATTAGTAAATTAATATTTTGTCAGAGCTATGTTCTTTTACAGATATGGTTTTTCCAACAAACACTGTTTATTTTAAATCAGTTAAAAGATTACTATTTTGCCAGTTTTCTGTTTGAGCCAATGCAGTTTATTTAAATAGTTTAATTAACTTAATCCCATATAAATTGTAAATATGCATAGAATTTCAAAATGACATCTTGTTTGATATAAATGAAACAACTTGGTGAAAACAAATTGTCTTTGCATTATATTGTAATCAAATTTAAACTCTAAAACACCTTTTGTTGTTTCGAGTCCATTTTTACTCTGACTGTTTAACTTTACAATACTGTTTATTGATCCTTTAAATATTGTTTTAGAACTGTCTTTAAAAAAATCCAACATTGCAGTGTTGTATGTATTCAGGATTAGTCTTTGGCGGTTGATAGCAGTTTCCTGCATATTAAATAAGGTAATATTTCTGTTGTTTTACTAAAGGGCACCAAAATTTGCTGGTGTAGAGTAAATTTCCCATTTTTCATAATGAAATTGCTAAGCAATCTGAAAGTAAGCCAAGTCTTTCAAACTGCAAAGGTTTTGTATCTGGGTCTGTTGGGCCACTTTTTAACTATTAATTAGAATATATATTTCCATTATAGCCACACACTTGTAAATGAACTCTTGAGACCACTGATTTTTCTTGTGAAATTGTGAGAAGTTGCTCCTGTTTACTCACAATCATTTAGGTGCCACCCTTCCCCCCCCCCCGAGTTCATTGCACTGTATTTTGATTGGTTCTTGACCCTTATATGAAGCATTTTGTATGTTACATAATTTTCAGTATTGATATTTTTGTAATAGTTTAGAACCTATTGAAGTTGCTTTCGATAATAGTGGAATTTTGCAGCCATTAGTGCAAACTGGGGTGTATTGTATATTGGCTTATATATGTATCAATGGATGGAAGGATTTAATTTTGAAGTTGAAAGATGACAGGTATGTTGGGATACAAAGTCCTGAAATCGGCTTCCTCCCTCATATATAGGCAGTGAGCCAAAGCACAAACATAAAACTAGACTTCATGTATCCTTGTCAATCTGCTACTGAATTGAAGTCGTAAATAACACAAAATGGCAAAGCAGTTATTTTGGTATTTTAAAAGCTTACTGATGTAGTATTATAAATGTTCATGTGCAGGAGTCCATTTTATCACACAAATGAAATTTTACTAGTCAGCAATTATTTACTGTGGGTTTGGAATGCTGTGAAATACCTGTAGAATACAAACAACTGAATTTTGCAAAGTTACATGTAGAATTTTGTGGCTTTTCCATCTATTGATTCCCCCCCCCCCCTTTTGGCACCCATAACGTATATGGATGTATACAAAATCTTAGTAACACTTGTGCACCCAACAAAGTAGAAGATTAGTCCAGCAATGTGGAAAGGATATGTTTCTTTAGTTTTCATTTCCAAAATTTATAAAATGAATTAGCAATGTAACTTATGGCTCTTTCATTATGTCCAACAAGTCATTTCACATAGGGGTTTTGGGGTGGAAGGTGGAGGCTAGTCTAGCAAAGATATGTGCATATATGATGCATAGAACATTGAAAGTGCTTAAATTAGCATATAAAATCCTCCTTTCCATTATATACACAACATAAAGGGTATATAACACTGTACACTAGAATACTTGTAATATTTTAGAAAATTACAATATTAAAATATTAACTGAAATTAAAATATTTCAGAATATTTCCTGGAAAGTTTTCAATTTAAAACACTGTAGTAAATCAATCTCACTGATCCAATTTATGCCATAATAAATTGGTTAAGATGTCACAAGACTTTATTTTTGCTCTTTTAGGTTAGCATAGTTACTGTTGTACATTATGGTGAACTAGAAATTTTCTTAATTAGAGATGTTTAATTGTTAGAGCCATAAATCAACTTTAAAGGTCTTCAGATTTAAAATTATTGATACTAGAGAGCAGTAATTGTATATTTCTGTCATCTAATAACTTTTAGTAGAGTCTGAATATACAAAACATCTACATACTTGAGGAATTCACAGTAGCTGGATAAAATATTCTAAGTATGAATTGGATGCTTTTTTTTAGAGAAGCATAAAATTATGATTTCCTTGCTGAATTATGGCAAAGGTCTAACTCTGGCCAACAGTTGCTTTTTGGAAATGCACAACATAGCAGTCTAATATCTGGCTTATTTTTTTCATAAGCATCTGGGAATGCCTTTTTTTATCTCTATCCATGGAGGTCCCATTTTAGCCATCATGTGACATATGCAATGAAGACCTATTCTTTGATCAGGCTCTGTTTACTTCTGTAATTCTGCTGTTTATAACCTGTATACAGTATATTTGCTTATGTCAGATATCAACCTATTCTCAAAACCTTGTATGTTTCATGACACAGAAATAAAGAAATACAACCATTTTGATATGTCATTGAGCAGCGTATTTATATCACATACTTACAAGAAAGTACACTTCAGAATTTAGCGACACTTAAAGGGAAAAACAGAATCATAAACTATTGTGTTATTGCAAGTCCAAATACTGTTATGGCTGCAGTGTTCTGGAAGATCGGATGTAAATATTCTTATCAAACTGTTAGGCAATATTTCCATCTGTATACAACCTAAGAATTTTGAGTGTTTTTCCCCAGTCATGGCTAGACTAAAACAGAATTACAAGGGAGGTATAGACTTTTTGAATAATCAGTTTCGATATAGGAAGTGTCATGCATATATGACTAAGTCTAGACTCACACCACATATGTGCTTATCAGTTTTGCAGTCAGTCAGCAAAACTGTCACACGGTATCTTGCCAAACTGATGATGGCTTGTGTCAGTAAGGGCTTGTTTAGTTCCTTTTTTTAGTAATTCCCTTATATATATTTAAGAGACGCCACGAGTTTGACACCCATGGTTTATGCACTTCTATGTTTGGTTTCAAATAATTAAAACTAATTAACTGAAAGTTTGTGCCAATTGCATTGACATTTCCTTGATCATATATGTATGATCAAGGAAATGTCAGTGCAATTGGCACAAACTTTCAGTTAATTAATTAGTTTTAATTATTTGAAACCAAACATAGAAGTGCATAAACCATGGGTGTCAAGCTCGTGGCGTCACGTGACGTTTTGTGACATTTTCCCATTCGCGGAGCTGGGGTAGGCGTGGCCTGCGCATGACACATCCGACCCGCAGGTCACCAGTTTGACACCCCTCTCATCCTATCGTAATCTGAAAGGTATAGCTTTGGATTAAAATGGGGAAAACCTTTATATCCACTTTCAGTGCTGTTGCTGCTTTATTTAGGAACATTAATGTTAAAAAAAGGAGGTATGATTATTATATTTTGTATGGAAATCTAAATAGCAAGAGCTGAAAGCAAAAATAAATTGTTATAAAGCAATGTTCCTGCAAGAGGTCTCTGATAGGGAATAGAAAACAGTGAATAAGTGATTTGTGCTCATGGTATTTATACCCCGAGGAACAGACAGTGGCAAAAGCTGAAAACTTGTGCCACCCTTAGCATTACAATACTGTGACTTCCCAGGAAGCAAATCCAGCTCCTGAAACCAACCATTGCAAACCTTGCTGAACAGAAAAGGCACAAGATAAAAGCTGCAGCTACGGTAGTAAATAAGGAAGATGGTCATAAGTTTGCATGATGATTTTAGATGACCCCCAAAATTATATGCAAAACCTTCTCTAAATATAGTTCCAGCTGTTTTGGTTTTACTTCTTTCTTCTCCCAATCTATTTGTAGCTGTTTACTTCTCTAAGAAACAAAAGCTGGGGAGGTTTCAAAGAGACATAATGAGGTCAGAAGCAGCCTAGTTGACTTGGTTCATCATCTTTCCACCACTTAAAAACAAAACAACAATTAAAAAGGAGTGGCTCTTTTTACAGCAACAAGGATCTACAACCTTCCAGGATTCAGCTTCAATTTCATGGTTTAGCTGGAAAAATCAAACCACAGCGCGGGGGGGGGGGGGGGGAGGTATTGGAGAGAAAAACTTTTGAACCAACCCTGGATTGCAAAATGCATGTTGGGATATGTAGGCCAAAGGCAGGCTTATGCGTGTGTGGCTGGACAACTTTTCATGGACTCATTTTGATGAACTTAAGTTGCCTAAATCAGTTGCACACACATAATGTGATATCAATTATGCACGTTCAAAATAACATTTGTTTTGTAAATGGCAAGAAACAAACATCCTCAAAAGAAACCCTCAAAGTATACAGTGTTTAAAGCTGTTGAGGTATTTTATTCCCTTTTCAGTAAGCAAATCTTAAAACACGTTTATACAAGAGAGCCTCTATATTTGGCAAACCTGCTCTTAAAGCAAGAGATTGATTGATACGGTGGTAACCATTTCTCTTAAAATGTGTGACAAATGTGCTGGGATTCATATTACATCTAATAATACACAATAAATCTATTTCAACTGCTGGAAAGTGTATATTCTCAGTCAAATCTTTAGAACAGCCTTTCTCAACTTGAGAGGTTCCATGAGAGGTCATCGTTATATGAAAAAAATACTGTTTTTTTTTAAAACTTTGTGTGCCATGCAATGCCAACACTCCGAAAGGTGGGAATTTTTATATGCTGCAACCCAGTTTGCTAATCATACTAATGTACCGTGAGCTTTAGATAGAACAATTTTTATGCAACGGTTCTCTCAGCCCTGAAAATTATTTCAAGGCTTCCTCCAGGGGGAAAAATGGTTGAGAAAGGCTGTTTTTGGACTCTTTAAGTGGGCTGGACATAGATTAAATGAATATATTTACGGCTATCTAATTGCTTCCAAATTTGTACAGACAAAATATGAATTGATTTATAGTACCACTTATAAAGGTGCAGAAGCACAGAATATATTGGGACAAAACATTACAGAAACAAAGGTTTCCTTTGAAGAGATGCACCTGCACCTGTTCTTATTGAAACACCAATTTTCTGACAAAAAATTAATGCCACAATCCTTGTAGAACACAGATATTGACATTTTGTTACACAAATTATTATACCATCTTAAACTTCCTAAGACATCGTTACGAGTATTTCATGGGGTAAAATATGTAAACTTTCTCGGGCATGATTTTCTATTTCAATATGAATTTTCATCAGAAAAAAGCAGGCAAACCCATCTGTCAGTATAGGGAGGAAATATTTCCAACTTCCAGAAGTGAGATGAATTGAACAAACTACATATTTGGCTGCCAGTTTTAATTCTTACAAGCAAACTGTGTAGAAACATCAAAAATAAAAGAACTTTACCTTGAAGAGTTACGCTGAGGTGGTGAAGTGAATAGAAGATAAGAATAACCAAAACAAAAATCAGTCCAAAACTCATTTTGAGGATCTGTATATTAAAGAAGAGGCATCTTGTTTTCAAGGAAATACAAAAAAAATGAAGTTGCTACAAAATTGGTCTATATATTTCAGGTGCAAATTTTTTGAGGCAAAGAAATATCTTTTGGCATTTGGCACTCCAAGGAACAATATTTTAATACTGGCACAAGCTAAAAAAACACACTAAAGAACAAATACAAGACATGAAACCTTCATGTGGCTGATAATAGTAAACAAACCTGCTGTGGCATTATTTCAAAAGCTGATCCAAAACATTTTTAATAGATTTGTGTTTTACTAAATCTTAAAAGGGGAAAATAAATTCAAATATCCTCTAAAAAAGCAGCAGTTGCTGGAATGAACCATTTGGAGTTCAGCCATCAATAAACATGGGATTCTTCATGACTTAATACACGGACCCGTGAGGCTGGGCCTGTAGCACTTCGGATTACCTCCATCCACCTAAGCAAGAAGAAAGACAAACATCAGGACTTACTACACTGCACAGGTGGGAAGCTTTTCTGTTATGGATGTGGCTTCACAGAAGATGTTTGCCTATTACAGTGATGACTAACCTTGTCGTTGTGTGCCGAAAGCGCATGTGCATGCGCGCGACAACACACGCGCGTGCTGGCACCCATAATGCAATGTGGGGGCCCCCTGCACATGCGCGCACGGCCCCCCTGCTCCCCCCGCCCCCTGCATACGCACGTGACCCCCCATGCTTCCTCCTGCCCCCCCCGTGCATGTGACCCACCCGCACCTCATTTTGGGCCTAGTAGGCCTCCCTGCAGCCTCCTGGGACCCCAAAATGGGCCATGGGGGGCGCGCCGCAACCCCCCCATGCCCTGTTTTGGGCCTAGTAGGCCTCCCTGCAGCCTCCTGGGACCAAAAACAGGCCATGGGGGGGGCATGCCACCCCCCCCGCATTCCCCCACCCCCGTGCATGCACACACATCTCCTGCATCCGCCTCCCCACGCATCCCAAAAATCAGCTGGCCGGCGGGAGGCGCGCGCATGCGCGGTGGAGCTGAGCTGGGCAACGGCTTGCATGCCCGCAGATAAGGCTCTGCATGCCAGCTGTGGCACGCGTGCCATAGGTTCGCCATCATGGGCCTATTAGATGAGTTTGGGAGAGCTCAGTGGGATGGGAAAAGGGAAGGAACAGATGGCCCTCCTCCTGTGTGCAAAACACGTTCTTTCCCAATTCTATTCCAGTCTCTTTTTCCAACAGCTGATCTGGTTGGCCAGAATGGGATGGAGTTGGGGAAGAACAATGAAGATAACTCTTCCCATAGGTTGTCCCAAAGACATAGGTTGCCTTTTCCATCCTAATAGCCTTGCTAAACATTAAGAGGATCACAGTGGGATACAGAAAAAAAAGTGAGCTGGAATGCCAATCTTTGTTCCACCCATTTCAAGTTCATCTCTCTGGGACAATCAACTAGGCATGGGAATTCTGATGGGATCTCATATGGGAAGAGCTTAAAACCTCCACTCTGAACAGTGTGATGGCAGAGGGAAAAAGAGTGTAGTATGGTTCCGTGCAAGAGGTTTCTCAACCTCAGCAGGATTAAGATGTGTGTGCTTCAACTCCCAGAATTCTCCAGCCAGCATTAAGTCCACACACACTAAAGTAGTTGGAATTTGAGAAATCCTGCACTCAACCACCATTTGTAAACTAAACTTTACTTATATTATAGAGCAATTTATTTAAATGCATTTTGCTACAGAATATTTAGGTTTCACTATAGAAAGTTTGAAAATTTACAAGACCAGTACCACGTTTTTCACTTTCTTGTTAGATGGAAATGATTACTCAGATTGCTAATGTTCTTGGATGTTTCTTACTCTTACCTAACAATCCCATCCCAAATAATTTGTCCTGCACAATCACATTTCAGTCTGTACATGTAAGTAAACAATCTATGGGCCATAATATCCTAAATGTACATGTCTGGGTTCAAAGACAGACTAGCTTAGATCTAAGTCATGCCCAGAACATTTTGTTCACCTCTAGTATGAACTATACCTATAACTTTTGTTTCTCAACAAAAATGAATCCCTTGTAACAGCTTGTGGGGTATGAGCGGCCTTATACAATCTTCCCTTTCCTGGGTGAATAATTCTGCACACATTGCAAACATGATAAATTCTTTATATCAATGATTTAGTATTCTAAAGAACTATCAAAATATTTGGGGAATTTTTAAAATTACAATCCCTACTCCCCATTTCAAAATTTTAGATACCTCACATTTCAGTTTCACAACATTTTGATATTCTTTCACAAGATGTTACCAGATTTTAGTGCTTTTTAAAATGCTTGTGACATCTTGTCTTAAGACTGATGTAAGATTTTGGAAATGATGCACGGGATTAGCAAAATAAAATGTGATTTAGTAATCTTGGGAAATTCCTAGGTCTAGACTGGAAAAGTCTGCACCAACTTACATTTTGCAGGAAACAAACAATTTGATATTTTAGCTCCTTGACAGAACTCATGTTGCTTTACTTAAATTGGCTGGATTATAACAGTACTTATTACCCATCCATTTTTAATGATAGAATTTAACAGCATAGTATGTAGTAAAATCATAGTAAACAAACATACCTTTCAAATGTATATTCACTCTCCGCCCTAAAATAGTACACATGGGATTTGAAGTGTAGCTTAAAGACATAGTCTTTATTGATGTTCTCAGATTCAGAAGGAATGGTAAGAGAATAGCCCAGCAAAGGAAGGCTAGCTAAGGGATGATTGTCCTAAAAACAAAAGGCAAGAGAGGTTGTGGCAATAGCAAAGGCCCTGCTTCAAAAAGTGACAAAACTGCATGCAAAGCGCTTCAAAACTATCTTCCTACCATCAAATCCCAGTATGTTTCAAGCAAAAGACAAAACCCAGGAAGGTCCTCTCCAAAAGACATTGGCTTCTTATCTTGCTACTGGTACACATTATGGGTTGGAATTTGCCCAAGATTCTCTTTTCTTAGATTTTTTTTTTATCACATCTTTTCTTTCATGTACAACTCAAGGCAGCAAACATACCAATTCCCCTTCCTATTTTCCCCAGAAAAACAACCCTGTTTGGTGAGTTAAGTACGAGTGACTGGCTCAAAGTTACCCAGCTGTTTTCTCATGCCCAAGGCGGGACTAGAACTCACTGCAGGGGTGAAATCCAGCAGGTTCTGGAGAACCGGTAGCGGAAATTTTGAGTAGTTCGGAGAACCGGTAGCAGAAATTTTGAGTAGTTCGGAGAACCGGCAAATACCACCTCTGGCTGGCCCCAGAGTGGGGTGGCAATGGAGATTTTGCAATAGCCTTCCCCCAGGAATGGAGATTTTGCAGTATCCTTCCCCTGCCATGCCCATCAAGCCACGCCCATCAAGCCATGCCACACCCACCAAGCCACGCCCACAGAACCGGTAGTAAAAAAAAATTGGATTTCACCACTGACTCACTGTCTCCTGGTTTCTTGGCCAACACCTTCACCACTACACTCAGAGCCCAGTGAGTGAATGAAGGAATTTACATGATTTATATGACTGCTCATCTCACACAGCTGACTCTGAGCAGCACCCAAGGATAAAACAAAGACTCTGCTCATAAAAATCAACAACAGCAGAGTTTACCTAACCTCCTAAATCAAATGCCTAGGGAAACAACCGGGTCTTTAATGTTTGACAAAAAGGTTATTCTCATGTGCAGAAGGCAGTCTCTTCCCCATATTCTGAATCTCACTGGAACTGAGAAGAGTTTCTGTGAAAGGGACTCCACACAAATTGCACCTAAATGTGAATCACTACTGGGACAATTACTACACTCCCTGTAACATGGTGGCTGGAAACATAGCTTCTCATTCTCCTGTTGTCTGCTGTATTTATTTTTGACCAGATGTGCAAGTGGAAAGGAATGGCTGCTCATCATTCTGTGGCCTTTAAGTGGTTACTTGTGAGTTATATGGAATGGAGAGGATGGTCAGATTTGGACTATTAAGAAAAGCCCACCACACATATAGTTTCCACAAGAAATCTCTGTCCAAGGGAAGTAATTAACTACAGCATTTCATACATTTGTGGCACAGTATCTTAAAGACTATAAGATAGGAAGCACATCAAAGCCACGGCAAGGAGAAATAGGGAGAGCGCCATCTTCTTCTTGAACCTCCTTCTTAGCTGACATCACAAGTATATTTGAAGATAGCTGAATAACGATTTTCTCAAGAAAAAGCCCATAGTTCAGGTGATTGCTCTGATCCTCAACGATGGTATAGTAATGAAGCAAAGAATTACATTGCCGTTAGACAGTGCAATAGATGAAAGAGAGCTAAAAAGTCTAACATTATGAGGGGGCTCTGTACGCTTACACTCTTATGTGTGATGCACAGAGTCCATAAAGAAACCACTGGATGGAACAAGAAGGCAAGAAGCAGAAAGAATGAGACTGCATTGCTTATTTTGTTCCCTCGTTGATTTTCTGTGCTCCATCTGCTCCCAATCTGTTCGGTTCCTCTGTTTTCCACACATAGCCATATCTATGCCAATGTAAATCTGGACATCACATTTCAACTGCTACTTTCTTACTATAAATTTAACCTTTTCCAGTAGAAAAATACCACACCAAGAATAACCTTCTCTTTTGAGGGCAGGCAAGAATGTACCTTAAAAAAAAAAAGGATTAACAAGTCTGCAAGTTAAGTAGAGGTCTGGACACAGATTTCTGTAGCGGTGCAGACTTCTGCAGATAAAAATTGGGTTAGTTTTATCTGCAGAGTTATTAATCATGCACTTCCACTTAAACACCTCAGTTCTGAAATACTGAAGCATTTAGAATTCCCAGAAATCCATCAGGTGCCTTTGGAATAAACTGTAGAATTCAGTGCTGATTTTTCTCTCCAAGTTGTTTATCCATAAATAATTACCCCTGCAGCTAATCCATTTTCTGTAAAGTGCTTCATATTAATTAATCTCAAATATCCTTGGGTGTACCCTTCCTCAGAGAAATGAAATGTATGAACCAAAGCCACCATTTACAGAATAGCAGCTTTCAAACAGCACTCATGAAAGTGAACAATTTCATTGCAGAAATTTCTAATACAGGCTGTCCTTGACTTATGACCATTCAAACCACCTGATTAAACCATTCAACCATTCATTCAGCTAAGAGCCAGTTTGGTTTAGTGGTTAAGGCACCAGGCGAGAAACCAGGAGACTTATGAGTTCTAGTCTGGTCTTAGTCATGAAAGTTGGATGAGTGACTTTGGGCCAGTCACTTTCTCAGCCCACCCCACCCCACAGCATTGTTGTTGTGAGAAAAAAGCGAAAGAAGGACTATTAGGTATGCTTACCACCTTGAGTTACTTATAAACAGTAATAAAAGCAGGATTAAAATGTAATAAATGAATCGGCAACTATCCGCAACAAAGTTACAATGGCGCTGAACAAATGGCGGTTACAACCAGGCCTTGGGAGTTCCAGCAGTCCCAACACCCCCATAGTCATGTGATCACGATCTGGGTGCCTGGCAACCCCACTTGCACTTATGACCAGTTGCCAAACGCAGCACAATTATGCAATTGCCATTTTGCAACCTTCCCTGCTGGCTTCCTAAGAAAGTCTATGGGGAAGCCAGCAGGAAGGTCGCCAGTCACTTGAGATAAGTCTTCCCACTTGTGCACCCTCCCCCAGATCCTCTGCAATTGCACTGCGTCAGCCACTCGTGTAGCCTGCATATCATCCCCAACCCACACTACACTGCCCCCTCGCACCGTCTCTGATTTCTGTGGCACCTCTTGCACTCCTCCTGACTCTCATTACACCTCTTGTGCACCCTCCCACGTAGTCCCTTATCCTTCTTGACCCACACAACAGTTCTCATATCCTCCCCAATCCATGCAATGCCCCTCGTACATCTCTTGCGCATCCCCACACTCTGCCTGACCCAAGCAATACTCCAGCGCAGTCCCTTGCACTCTCCCCGACCCACACCATACCTCTCACTCATCTTCTCACACCCCCTACCATCTTTTTCGATCCACACAACCCCTCACTCTCCACAACCCGTGTGACACCTCTTGCACAATCCCTTGCACTGTAACACACACACACACACTCTCTGACCCTTCCCCATACCCTCTTGTTCCATCCCTCAGCTGCCTGTGAGTGACTTACAACTTCTTGCCGCCTCCCAAGACTGTTGGATGTGGGGAGCTGGTAAGAATTTGACTCATCTAATGACACACACACACACTCTCTGACCCTTCCCCATACCCTCTTGTTCCATCCCTCAGCTGCCTGTGAGTGACTTACAACTTCTTGCCGCCTTTCCCAAGACTGTTGGATGTGGGGAGCTGGTAAGAATTTGACTCATCTAATGACTGTAATAACCAAGACTACACGGATTGCCATTGTTCAGTGATCCAGTCAGGCTTTACAACTAATTTAATTTAATTTAATTTAATTTATAAAATTTATATGCCGCCCAACTCCCGAAGGACTCTGGGCGGCTTACATCATGTAAAAAATAAAACATATAAAAACAATTAAAAAAAAACCATCCATATTTAAAATAAAACATTCACACAACCATGCATGGGCCAATCAGAACAACTATTGGCCCCAGGCCTGCCGGAAAAGCCAGGTCTTAACGGCTTTACGGAAGGCCAGTAAGGTGGGGGTAGTACGGATCTCGGGGGGAAGTTGGTTCCACAGAGTCGGAGCGGCTACACAGAAGGCCCTCCCCCGTGGTCCTGCCAGCCAACACTGTCTGGCCGACGGGACCTGAAGAAGGCCAACCCTGTGCGACCTCACTGGTCGATGGGAGGAAT
>QLTV01004233.1:4756071-4766382 GCA_003457575.1 Thermophis baileyi | reverse complement strand
GGGTGGAAATATACAGCTGGGTGTCATCAGCGTATTGTTGAAACCTCACCCCATGCCGTTGGATGATCTCACCCAGTGGTTTCATGTAGATGTTAAATAAAAGGGGAGAGAGGACCGAACCCTGAGGCACCCCACACTCAAGGGGCCTAGGGGTCGACCTCTGCCCCCCTGCCAACACCGACTGTGAACGATCAGAGAGATAGGAGGAGAACCACCGCAAAACGGTGCCACCCACTCCCAGCTCCCTTAATCGACACAGAAGGATACCGTGGTCGACGGTATCGAAAGCAGCTACATTGCTTAGCGATGAAAATTCTTACCCCAATTGCTGTCATAAGTCAAGGACTATCTATACTAGCTCTCCTGAGGCTAATCAAGCTGCATTTCAATCCTCTAATGTGAAAAACTTAACATAAAGATTATTTTCTGCTTTCAGAAGAATGAATTACCTGATGAGATTTGTAGAAAAACATGCAGAAGTTGGTGAACACCACCCAAAGCTTCTGCCACCCATTGCTGTTTTTGAATTTTCGCAGGAGGTTTCCAGAAAGTTGGTTCTGAAAAAAGGAGGGCAATAGTACAACAAACGAAATAAAATACACGAAGATGGTAAAACAAGCTGATGGAAAGCAGGCAAGGCTCATGTAGAATGGCATTTTTTTTCAGCCTAAATTGGAACAGTTTATTTTTGTCTGTTGAAAACAGTAGTAGATTGCATTTCAAGTTTCTGAACTGTTTCATTCAGTGAGGTCGGCTTGTAAGTTGATTCTAGCAAGAAATAAATTATCTGCTGTTACCTTATTAGAAGCCCCACTCAAACTGAGGTGGTATTGGCAGACATGCAATTTTCTTGCCAAAGTTACAGAAGTGTTTTGCCCTTGCCTTTTTTCCGGAATGGTCTCTTGACTTCCCGGCTTATGTTCTAGGCCTGAAATTCCTGGCAAACCCATTTCCAACGAGTTACCAGGGCTGCTTTGCTCCTGAGATCAGCCAAGACTAGCTAAATCCAACCACTTGCTGAAGCAGATTTGATGCTGGAGTATTTATTTTTAAGGGCATGTGGCTAGAAGACAATTTGACTTTGATTCTAAACTATAATTCTTTGTGCTGGTGGGGAAATTTATAAAGAATATTTCACCCAACACCACTATTTAAAAGGGTCCAGAAAAATGAATACATTTCTTTTAAGTCATCTTTAGAAAGGTAGCTTAATCACAATAACTTAAGCCCCACTGACTTTAACAGGTAAAACATAGGTAGATTGTAAACTTGCTTAAATGAGAGGCTTTGCTTTGAATTAAGTTTTTGAAAACTCCCCCCCCCCCCGGTGAAATAGTTAAATTAAGGTGCTTTGGATTCAATATGTGCCTATCATATATTTGAAAGAAGCTAGATGCCAAATATCAAATACATCCAATGATTATGACAAAAGGGGAGATAAACCCACATTTAAGCTTAAAAATAATCAATCTTGCTGAATCTTTGTTCTCTTAGTGGAAAAGTTTTATTATCCTTTTTTGTTCTGCTTGACGTTTAGCAGCACAATGAACTATGCTCTTATCAAAACAGCTAAAAGGAAACACTATTGCCTTCCAAATTGTCAACAAGGCTAACAAGCATTTTACTGTATTTTGAAAGCTTTCATTTTGACCCATTCCAGTTTCAAAAAAACCAGACAGGATGTGTGTGTACTGGGCTACCATAACACACATGTAGTCCTAATTCTCTCTACTTTTTGATTTTGGTTACCTCATTTTCTGAAGGGTATCATAAAAGGACAGGCTTTGCATTCGGTACCAGCAGACATATGAAATGGAAACAGGCCGCTGATCACTGATCAGTCCAACAGGTGGGGAAGGACAGTCACTGACAGTGAGAGGGTCTTCTACCACAAGAAAAAGAGAAAGAAGGAGGGAAAGAAGGAAAGACACAGAGAGAAAGCATAAACTATAATGCTGATGTGACATTCAACACAGAATTAGGAAAGTATGACTGTAACTTGCTGGTCATGGGAAAAGCTGTGGAACTAAAGACAGATGTGTGAGTGCACATGGATCTGCTTCTAGGTTGTTTGATGTGATAAACTCCAGAGTGGGCGATCTGGCTGCGACATTTGATCTCCAGATGTGAAGTATTAGAACGATTCTGATAGAACAGGCAACACGCACTCTCAGAAGCAAGAAACAAATGTATTTGGAGGGAATTGCAACCAAGTATGTCTGAATTCAAGGGAAAGATTTAGTTCTTTAAAAATTTTATTTTTAAATCTATAGAACCTTTTATTCTATAAAACTAAAGCATGTATATCCAATGTGTTCCCCGATGTAGCCAAAACAACCTAGAGGCATTCCTTTGGAAATGGGTGTCTGCAGGTACCTTAAAGAAGCTAAACCAATTTCTAATTTAAATGAAATTCTATGTTATTTTTTTCCTCTTGAACTCAATTTTATAGAAAATGTATGTGCTTCAGAAGAGCTGTTTCCTTCTACTTTTCAACAGAGTTGAACGGAGACTTACTTTATGAAGAAGAACTGAAAGCAGAACAATAATGATGATCTCCACAAATATCCCCTTTACCTTTGATAAAATTAAACACTGAAGTTCCACATAAGAGCTCACATGAGTTGATATGAGAATGCAATACTTTCCATGCAAATTTCACTGATTTTGAGATGAGAATGTTTTGGGTTCCATACCTCGTTAATCTGTGTCAAATTGGTTTAGCTACAGTCAAAATGCATCTTTAAAAATACACAGAGATATTTCCTCTGATAAAGAAAACATGAGAGAGGCAGATGAGGCCGAGAGGAGAATATTGTAAGGCTCCAAGAATAATAGACAGCAGAAAATAAAACAAGTTGCATAGAAATGCACATTTCAGACTGCAGCGGATAGACTTATTGCCCTTTCCAAATACACTGAGGATTTTTTTTAAAAAAAAATACTCAGAAGAACCCCTCTTGATATCAATATATGGAAATTAATTTAGAAGTATGAAAGGTGTCACATGGAAATCCAAATTATTCATAAATCGCCTGTTAAAATCATGTCTTTTGAATGGACTTAATAGTTTCCAATTAACCAAGAGGGCAATGACTGGAAAGGAAATGTTGTCTGAGGAAGACGGCTCTTTCGAGCTGCACTCCAAGCCATTTTGAGCCAGATACCTCCACCGCAATACTAAAGTCGACCATGGAGACACTGGTATTTCTGTGCCAGCAGACGTGCACCGTAGTGTTGCCACGGTGAGGAGCTTGACGTTCAAGCGAGGTGCGGGATGCATTGAGATCGTCTTCCGATTCCTGGTCTACAGTGGGCTCCTCGGGGGATTCTACGAAATGCAGGGAAAAAGCCTCTTTTTTTCCCCCCTTGTATACGGAGCATGAAATCATAAGCAAAAGACTGTCTCTGATATGGGGAAATCTCCAAAATGGTTGAAGCAGCCATATTAGTGTTTTGAGTTGGTTGTGTAGGGAAAACAGGAATATGGAAGGAGAAAGGTATTTTTTCCCTGAGGAAAGCATCCCAACAAGAAATTAATGGCCAATTGATTAATCAATAATCCAATACGGGATTGTGCACAGGAACATTATGATCTATAACAGTATTTCTCAACCGTAGCAAGTTTAAGATGTGTGGACTTCAACTCCCAGAATTTCCCAGCCAGCATGGACCATGTTGGCTGGGGAATTCTGGGAGCTGAAGTCTTAAATTTGCCAAGGTTGTGAAACACTGATTTATAATTTGGGCCCTGGTAATTCTGTGCTGTAAATAGAGTGACTTAGTACACACTTCAGTGTACTAAGTGCATTGTTTTGGGACACAGAAGGCATTCTTTAATTTCAGTATTATATCATTTACTACTTTACATACTATTCCATTTACTGCTATTAAACACATTTCTCAAATTCTTAATATAGGATTTGATACCCACAAATCAATTGCCATATAATCTATCTGAACTGAAATTAGATAAGAAAAGACCATACTGATATTCCTTGTTTTTAAAGCAGGGACCCTGCAAAATGTTCGGTATGTATAATGATACTTTGGAACTCTAGGATTTAACCCACCTTTCCTAGTTCTGGACTTACTTGTGTCAGGTGGGCTATTTCCATGGAATTCAGAAGCGGGATCATTACAGTTTTCTGCCAAGTCAATGGCCATCTGTATGTCCTCAGTCCACTTGTCCATTTCAATGCGATTACTAGGAAAATAACAGAGGTTTATTTATTGTTTATTTACACATAATGATTCTAGGAAGCTCACACAACACATAAAAGCAAAGATAAAAACAGAAGTACCCTTCCCTCAGGATGCCGGGCCACACAGCCTCCCCGCTCTATCCCCATCCTAGCCCAATACTTTTGTGAATGCTGAAAGGGTAGTTCTTGGTTTTTCCATTGCAAATAGCAGTGAGCTTCAGAAGTTGGGGAAAATTAAGCCAAATCCTGCTTTCAGATTATTTGGGGGGGGGGGGGGGAACATTTTTGGTGAATGCTGAAAGGGTAGTTCTTGGTTTTTCCATTGCAAATAGCAGTGAGCTTCAGAAGTTGGGGAAAATTAAGCCAAATCCTGCTTTCAGATTATTTGGGGGGGGGGGGGGAGAACATCTTTGTAACCAGGCCAGATAAAATTACAAGAACGCATACTATTGCCTCCTGCTCTGCAAGCTTACCTTACTTTATATTAACTACTGCTTATTTAGTACAAAAGAGTGATTACAGATGAATTCAGAATGACCATTGTAACTAGCTACCCACAACAATCCAAAGCGTATCTTCTGTAGGATAGGCATCACTGTCTCAAATCCCTACATAGATGTTCTAGAAGCATATGGTTCAAGGCAATTACCTCGCAGCAACAACAATGGATTGGTGTTGACTTCTAAGTGTAAAGCAGTGAGGAACCCCCCATTCTTCTTCACTCTCTTCTATCTGAGAAAATAAAAATATAGATATCATCATACAATAGGAAAAGAAATTTTCAAACACATGTAGACAATAATTTACAAAAATTCAAGCTACCACGGTCTGATTGTTTTTCACTAGGAATGCAACAATTGTTTTCTTTTCACCAATATGGAAATTCTGGAAATAAATAATTATAGCTGTTACTATGTAACAGCCACTATTTAGTACTGACAAACAAAAAAAACTAGCAGAGCACATCTATGAACACTAACTAGTAATCAGAAGATACAATGAAAACTCCTTACTTTCATAACTCATGAAGAGACTCAACCATAGTTTCAACTGGGAAACTGTAAGCATCCTAGACCGGAAGCTTGACTTTCAGACAAATCAGCCATCAATAGATTCATAGAGATATACCACGTTTATACACCATTTAAAAGAGACAATAAAAAAGTTAAGAAGGAAGCAAAAAGTGCAGAACACATCCTTTCAAGCAGCCGAATTCCAGATTCATAGGGCCCAGACAATACCAGACAAACAATCAAGCAGAAAACAATACCCTTATCATAGGGGTGAAATCCAGCAGGTTCTGACAGGTTCTGGAGAACCGGTAGCGGGAATTTTGAGTAGTTCAGAGAACCGGCAAATACCACCTTTGGCTGGCCCCAGAGTGGGGTGGGAATGGAGATTTTGTAGTATCCTTCCCCTGCCACGCCCACCAAGCCATGCCCACCAAGCCATGCCCACCGAACCGGTAGTAAAAAAAAATTGGATTTCATCCCTGCCTTATCATGGAACTACCAAGGAGAACCCCGCCCCCAACACTGTGCAGGGCAAGACATTGTATAGAAACAGGGAGCCTACCCCACAATCACTAGTACTGATGAGGTTACCTAGTTGGGCAAGTAAATAACTAAGCTCACAGAGCACAAAGGATTTCACAATAATAGCTATTTAAAGTCTGCTGCTCCAAGGTTACTAGCCATTCCTGGTAGTATGCAGAGTTAGTGGATAAGGTAAAATGCAAAGATGTTTAGGGGTGGGAAAACTCACTCTAGTTAGATCTGGAGTGTGTGCATTAAAAGCCACAATGAAAAATAGATCAATCAAAGAGAGAATATGGGCATCAGAATCATATACACCACCCCCTTGGCATAAGATAGGCCAGCTTCAGGGTTGAAATACAGGCAGCTGTTTTATTTTCTTTGGTAGATGTCAAATTAAGGGCAAATGTTCTGAATATTTTGAAAGGGTGCATTGCTCAAAAATGCTGGAGCTTGGCAGGTGGCATAAAAGAAACTCTGGGTCATCTATGCCTACTGCCATTCTTAGCAGCATCCTATCGAGCTCATTCTTTCCAGCAAAGAAAATGTGGCTTCATATTGTTGCTGCCAGTAGAAGCAACAGGGTGATGATCTCCACCCTTTTACTGCTCTTCTCCATTGTGTGGAAGGGACCAGTCTTGCTGATTATCCCCTTCAACAAGAGAGCTCAAAAATTGCCGGGACTTGCACTGAGGTCACAATGAGTTTCCTCTTGGAAGGGAGACATGAATCTTCTGGCTTGTTTTCTGCCAGCAAAAGGGTTTCAAATCACTGTGGCAATTTGAAATTTCATTTCCCTCCACATCTCCATCTGTGTGCAAATCCAGTGCATTGCTTGTGCATTATCTTCTGAATAAATTTGTATTGGTAGGAGGGGATGTTCGGGTGTAAACATTCAAAAGCAAATGTTCACATAAACCCTCCTATGCAAGTCTCCAAAGGACTGATCTAGAACTTAATGGATCTTCAGATCTGAAAAGATTAAAAGCTGCGCTATGGAGCAAGATGCCCCCCCCCAACAACAATTCCTGCAGACTGAAACGATGGCTAAGATTGAAGTTAAATCCATTAAGTTTTCAAACTTTTGGTTCCCTCCCAGCTGCATTTTATTCCTTCAAATTTCTAATTATTCTATTCAGAGTACAATAATTGAGAAGGCTTACCATTTCTATAAACACCTTTTACATTTTAAGAGATTCAGCAGTAACCAATCCAGTTTCAACTCAACATTTACTTACCATCATGCCATACAGTGGAAGCTGCCCGTGAACTTTGAACTGATTTGATGCTGTTAGGCCCCGACTTGTGTACAGCAAGACATCATTGAACTGAAACACAGCAGGCAAGAATATAGTCAGAACAGAGGAAACAGAGAACTCTAAATACATCTAATATTCTATATGTGACTTAATCAACATGGGATCATTGGCGTTTGCAGCCCTGCTGTCATTTAGAGCTAATAAACAAGTTACGTTCTTCGCAGGATAACATGCATGAATTTGGGACTGTTATCCCAGTATATCTACTTTAGCCTAGAGGATCAATCATATGAACTAGCCCTTAAGAACATGGGAGAAAACCATATTCATCCAATCACTATTTTGAGAATTTTTCCATCCAGTACCTAAAATAATACAATAGTTTCCCATTTTCTTCCAAAACTATTTAAAGCACACACAAATACTTCATTACTGTTCACTAGAGATGTAGGAGCTTTTCCTCAAAAAAGTGTAATATATGCTGCAGGGGTGGGTTCTACTTACCTTCCCTACCGGTTCTGATCGCGACGGAAGTGCGCCCCCGTCGCGTCGTGCAAAACACCCGGAAATGACCCTCTGCGCATGCGCAGAAGCCTTTGCGCATGCGCAGAGGGTTATTTTTCAAGCCGCGGTGACCGGAGGACCAGTTCGGGGGCGTGGACCACCAGTCTTTGCTGCCAGTTCGGCGAGCGGCGGTAAATTTCCGCTACCGGTTCTAAAGAACTGGTCCGAACCGGCAGCAACCCACCTCTGATATGCTGGTATTTTAGAAGCTGACCTTGTTTCCTTGAGATAAAACACGCAGATCTTTCTTTTGTATGGGAGATTTAAGTTGAATGGCAAAGAATTATCTCATATTGTAAGCTTTTAATGTCAGGATTTAGTGGCCAAAGTCACGACAGCGCCTGGATTGGCTCTTGGGAAGATTCAACTCATTCTCCTACTTTCTACACTGTATTTAGATTTCTCCTCTATGTAGAACAAATACTTTCATGTTATATTCCAACTAGCTGACTTCTGATCAGAAGTCGTGGTAAATCTATAAAGGAGTTTTTTTTTGCTGTGTGATAACACTTTGTGCTTTATAATCAGCTTTGTCCTGTAGGTTAGTTAATTAAAAAAATCTATGATCTACTGACTGTCTAGCCCAGGGGTCTCCAACCCCTGAGCCGTGGCCCATTACCGGGTGACGGACTATTCACAATGGGACCGCGAGAATGGTGGGCCTGTGCACATGGTGCGCAGCTCAACTTGCACCCACAGTGGGCCACTGCATGTGCACATGCACCACAGTTCAACCTGTGCATGCATGCATGTACATACCGGGCCGCTGCTTGTGCAAGTTGAGCTGTGCGCGTGCGCGCTGGCCGCCACTTACGCAGCCTGGTTCCCATCCCCCCCCCTGCCAATGGGGCTGCCAAGCTGCAAAGGTTGGGGACCACTGGTTTAGCCTAAATTGCCAAAATAAAGTTTATTACAGGGCTGTGTGCAGTTTAATGTAGACCTACATATCCTACTACAAAGCACTTTCAAGATAGTGGTCCAAGTTTCTGTCAGGCCTGCCATCTCACAGCGTAGGGCTTGCTTAGCTAGGTGCCAGGCTGTTGTAAGTAATGTGGGGGAGGGGGGGGGAGAGCAGCAGGGTGGGCGAATGGGGAAGGGGAGGAAGAAATAAGGAAAGGAAAGTGAAACCCTGTGCACCGTTCCCAGGGAAGCTGAAGCCTGTTCCAAGGTCACCCAATGGAATGCAACACCTTCAAGCCCAGGCAGCTGTTACTAAATCAATTTATTTGAAAGTGATTGGCCACTCAATGATAAAGGGGGAGGGGGATGAATCCCAGAGGAAAAGTTGACTGCTTGGTTTGGGCTCAGAAAAGCTAGATTTGGCTTTGCTTCTCTGTAACCATTTGGCCTCAGTAAGGTATACTTTTACTGCTATGGCTGTTGAGAGTCTTTCTTTCTGATTGACCAAGTTGGGACAGCTGACAGTTTCTCTATTAAATTAATCCTAGATGCATCATTTTCTGAAATCTATGTATTGGGTTGCATATATTTCATAATTCTCAGAAAGAGCAGAAAAAATGCACAAATGTGTGAATGTAAATGTTGATTTCTTAAGAATCACTCTATATTTATTCCATCTATTGTTGGTTTATTTAACATTTGGCTGAGCTTCCTTTCATCCAGGAGAACAGAAAGCTGCAGGTCTCTTCTCAGATTACCCCACAGTTTGCATCTTACTACTTCTGTGAATTTCCTCCCCCTTCATTTTCCCTTGGCATTTGTGGCACAATTGTATTTAATTGCACACATTCTAAGCAGTTCCTGTCACTTACCAAGAAGAACATCCGTTGCTGTAAGCCTTTTCCAGACAGTTTGCTGAGACTACCCAACCTAATAAATTCCTGTGGAGGAATAGACACAAAATAGAAAACATCAAACCTCAGGCTGAACGTTGGCATGGGCGGTAATTAATAAGGCCGGCAGCATTTGAAATTCAGTTCCTCAAAAAGTGCTATGGAAGACAGAGTACAGCACCTATGCCCTTTCCTAAAACCTTTCAGCTGTCCCGTGATCCTGGGAAAAGACACATGCTTTAAAGCGTTTTAGACAGGGTTTTTGTATTTGTGGCCCCTGTATTCCAAAGGATATTTTTGGAAATTTATTTATTGATTTATTTATTTTGGAAAATTTATATAGCTGTCCACTCGCTCAAGGCAACTCTAGGCAGCTTACAGAAAATAAAAACAATGTGGAAGAAATAAAAATAATAAAATAATAACCACCCCACCCCTTGGCAACAACACGCACTCATATCAACCATTTAATGGGCTCCATCCCGCTCTGGGTTCCCCAGGCCCGCTGGCCAAACCACGTCTTCAGGGCCTTGCGAGAGAGGGTCAGAGTGGGAGCCAGTCTAACTTCTGGAGGGATGATATTCCAGAGGGAGGGAGCCACCACAGAGAAGGCCCTTTTTCTGGGTTCCACCGTATGTACCTCCTTAGGGGACGGGACCAGTGATGGGATTCAATTTTTTTTACTACCGGTTCTGTGGGCATGGCTTGGTGGTCATGTGAGTGGGTGGGTGTGTGGTCATGTAAGTGGGTGGGTGTGGCCAACTCAATGTCACTCCCACCCAGTCACATGACCCCCCCCAGCCACACCTACCCAGGTTTTGTAGCTCCTGGTGTTTTCTGTGGGAAATGGGTCATGAGACTGGGTGGGCATGGCCAACTTGATTGGTCTCACCCTTAGGAAATTTCTCCCTAGTCCAACTCACAATAAAATAGCACTGTTCCAGTATTTAGAATA
>QLTV01004233.1:4720101-4755661 GCA_003457575.1 Thermophis baileyi | reverse complement strand
CTCTATGGTTCTAAATTGGGTGTTTCACAGCAGAAGCAATACAGCTGGCTGGACCACACATGCATTAAATTCACAGCCTGTATGATCAAGATGCATCATTGTCCCCTCCTGTATCTTTTCCCCCAGGGAGAAACAAAAAGTAACCAACACTGCAGCAGCTATAAAAGGTCTTGGGAAACTCCAGGGAGTATCAGCTGATCACAGAAGTGTTACTTAATACTCTTTATAATGGAAATGTTTGTAATCTTGTCCTTCTTCCTGAAGGGAAGAGGTTAATCCCATCCCTAGATGGGTGATTGATGGGTTTCCCTGCCCTAATCCTGTCAGTTTCTGTTGTTTATTGACTTGATTCAGCATGTATGGCTGCATTCCAGCTGCAACTGTTAAGTGGAGCTATTAACTGAAGGGAGAGAGAGAAAAACCCCTCTCTTGCACTTTATTTTTAACCAGTTCTCCGAACTGCATAAGCAATTTACTAACGGTTCGGGCAAACCGGTGAGAACTGATTGAATCCCACCTGTGGACGGGACGCACATCGTTCCTTGCCTCCCCGCTCTAATGGGTAGGGAAATGAATATAAATATAAATCTTTCCCAGATCCATTCATTAATACTGTATCATTGACTTAATGATATGATGCCATTGAGGAGAGATGCGTAAGTGAAAAGTACCATATATATATAGACAGGACTTTTCAAAACTATCACAGACTGAAAACCTATGAAGGTACAGAAGGGCTGATCTACCAGATAGCCATTTGAAAGTTGCTCCGAGAGTGGGCTTTAAGTGTAATGAATAAATAAATGACAGTCATTGGCATGTGGTAGACAAGAGTATTAGATTTCATTTCATTTCATTGACTCCACACAGCCATAATAGGACATTAAAAGGAAGAGTAATGAAAAATATGAGGGAATGAAAGCAGTAAATGGAATTGCCATCACTGCACTTAGGCATTGCGGATGAAAGGAAACTCTACAGTAGAAGAAAGTACAGTATGCAATTAAAACAACACAATAGAAAGTAATAAATAGAAATAAGACTGAGTTACTACCACTCTACCACTTCTATGCAAGTAGAGCAGGATATATTCAAATATAATAGTTTAACTATTACTACTATGATGACAAATGTAGTTAGTTTTGCCATCAATGCTGGCAAAAAATAAATAAGAGTTGTAGGCCAATACAACCAAAGGGAAAGAGTTGGAAAAGACCACTTATTTTAGCCCCATTTTTTAGTGGTAAGGGTATAAAATACAATTGAAAGCATTTTTATGAGACTGTATAAACAGACCTTCTTCTTTTGGATTTAGCTATAGAGATTTAAGTGGTCTGGATTGATTCCAGGAGCTCATCAGGGAAAATGCATCCAGGTTGATATTAATGGAGCCCTCAGTGACTTTTGATACTGTTGGTGGAGAGTATCTTTCGGCTTTATTCTTCCCATCTGCTGTAATTGTACTTATATGATTTGATTTCCTTTGTCCACTGGCTTAGGGAATCTCTCAGGAGTCAAGTCTTTTGGTAGGGGAGGTCACCTGGGGTGTGGGTTGTGGGCCACCAAAGCATGAATGAAAAGAAAAAGCTAGTTCTTTTTGTCAAGTATCAGAGAAAATGAAAAAATATCTTGTATCAGTTTTGGATAGAAAAGTGAATGGAAAGTAGGCAGATAATGTGAAGTTAATCTGGAGAAGGGAGTCAGCACTAGCCAACAGAAATGTTAATGAGAAAATGATCCGGACATGCTGACCTTAAGCACAGGTTCAATTGATGGATTTTCTCAAATCTAACATGGTTAAAATTTTAATTCGGTAGGTTCTAGAGAAAACATACCCAACAGCCCACAGCAACACAAGATGCAATCTCATTCTAACTAGAATCCTACAACTGCTCATTTTTTCAGCCAAATATTTTATTCCAAATACCATGGGGATACCTACCCTTCCTGGAGTCACCAGATTGTCCATAGCTATCAAGTCCTTTTTCAGTTCATGCAGTTTCTGGAAGTTTTCCATTTTTAGCATACTGCTATGGAGCTGGGCCACCATCTCTGAAATTTCTGCCAGAGCAGCTGTGAAAGGGGGAAAAATAACAAACAAAGAAATTGTGCCATCAAGTAGAGCTACTCTATTAGAAGTTTGAAGAACAAACACGCAATATTTAACATTTTGTGAACAATGAAATAGAATCTATAGCCACAAGACTTCCAGTTTCAAGTTGAATCTGCCCCCTCAAAATATTTCTGAATTTCACTTGGAGTTCATGAGTTTCCATGGATGTTTGCTAGTGAACTAGTATAAATTATTAGACAGATTTGGCCCCTGAAACAATGTGATATTTTAAAGAAAAAAAATCTCATTTTTATAGCTGCGCTTAAAAATATGTTTGATCAGGGCATCATTGCCCTTTGAAGCCAAGGCATAATGTATCTGTATTCAAGAACAAATTACTAGACATATTTACCACCTTTATGCATTTATCAAGATTCTTTCAATCATGCACATAAGCCTGAAAGCAAATCTACTCTGGTTGTAGATATCTAGAATTTTCTTCTATAGTCCTTGATTATTTCCTCACTCTGCCTGCTCTTTTCTGTGAGATTGATAATCTCAATGAATTTCTTTCCAGGCTCATTTACTGCCCTCCCACTTCATGTGTGGTTGTTGTTATTGTTTTATTAAATTTATAACGCTGCCAAAATGAAAAGACTCAGGACTTATAACTAAAACTCAACAGAAACAATAAAGCAGATACAGAAAACAAACAAACAAGCATATTTTAATTCCTTGTAACAAATGTTTTTTTCTGTTAAAGATGGAAAGTACTCATTGTTACCCAGGTTAGATTCCTGCTCTACAAGAAAACAGTCAAGTCACTTCCTCCAAAATTTAAAATTAAGAGAATTGCTACAGGAAGAGTTCACGCATTTACCTCTGGAGTCCCTGAAGTCCCCATGATTGGGTGGATAATGTTTGCAGAGCCTTTCCATTATCTGCTTGTAGTGCATCAGCCTATGCAGTGGCCTGAGAAGGAAGATATTGAGGGGAAGGTAGCAGACTTTTTGCATCTCAAAATCTCTGCATAAGGCCTCCAGCCTGCGAGAGTTCTTGATTCCGTTTTCCAGTTCTAGCAGAATTTCACTGTGCTTTCGCAAATGAACCATTAGTTGCTAGAGGAGAGGGAGAGAGAGAGAGAGAGAGAAAAGAGGGTAAGTCCATGTAGGAAAGACTTGTTTATTTAGATTTATTTCCACACAATATCTGCTCTGATGCAATTTTTTATTTAAAAAACAACAACACAATAAAAGCCAGACTGTAATACAATATGACAATGAATCAAACATAGAAGAGATGATAGTAATTTCCAAGGGGGTTCAGCAGGTTTTAGAAGTCTGAGAAGAGTCTTGTCCGCTGTTGAAACAAGATGAGATAAAAGGCTAGGCAAGCCTTCACAAGGAGATTCTAGAAGTGTGTGTGTGGGAGACCGACTGAGAAGGATCTATCTTTGGTTGCCCCTTCATAGTAATTCCTAAGTGAAGCCCCTGGAGCTGTAACTTCAATTACGCTTGGGATGACTGGCAAAGTCCAGTTTTAAGATGCAAAAAGTGTGGGACCCTTTTGCTTTTCTAACAAAGAGTTCCCAGGATATGCAGAAAGGCAACCAACTCACAGAAATGATCTAGACCTAGATGTCAATCTTTTACAGAACTTCTCCCTCGCCTGAATTCTTAACATATTATTGGAATCAAAATCCCATCAGCCCTAGATAAGTAACCAATGGCCAGGAACCATGATTATTATAATCCAACCATATTAAGAGAGCCACAAATTTTCTACTCTTGCTCTATGAATCTTCTTTGTCACACACTCTTGAAGTCTGTGATGGCCACCACAAAGAGCAGAATCAGCCTAAAGGCATCTTCTTCCCAGTGCAATGCTCCATTCCCAACAAGCTTAGTGCAATTTGACTGTTTGGCTTAATTTTCTGTGGGAACTCTACCACTATGTTTTTATTCATTTGGTCATGATTCAAACAAACCATGAATCAATATGTGAATCCAGCTACCATAGGATGACGGAGCACAGCTAAGAGTAGGAAGGCCTTGGGGAGATAGTGTGTAGGAAAAAGGCACTCAGTGCTTGTGTTGGATCATAAATCAGGCTGGAACGGATCAGAATTGAAGAACTGCTTTCACACAGACAGATTTGTTATCTCTTCAGACCAAATGTTCAGAAATACATTGACTTGTTTTAATTTCAGTGAGCAAATAGAGCAGAAGCTCATGCATGATTATCATTCCAAGAAACAGCTAGCACATAATCACATCTAGTTCATACCTTCATACTCTGAATGTTCTTTAGCATAACATCTCCAATTCTTTGGAAATCTCCTTTCAAGTGGGCATTAGAACGGCCTTCCCTGCCAGAAATAGAATTATCCATGTCAGTCAAAAATCATCTATGTAACGAACAGAACAGAGATAGTAAATAATAAGGCAATGCTGGAAGCAGGGAATTCATGGGAAATGGGGACAAAAAAAAAAGGCAAGATGGCAATTACAGTGGTATGTGTGAGACCTGACCCTTCTTTGACAAGTGACTGGAAGTAGCAGATACCACCAAAATGGGCCGTCATTTGTGATACAATGAAGGAAAAAAGAGAGTTTGAAAAAAAAAGCCCAGAAAATAAAGATTTTTATAGCAGGAAAGTTCATATACATATTTCACACGTTTAATAACTGATTTTAACACCTGCACCATAATAATCTTGAAGTACTAAAGAACCATGATTGATTTCTCCCCTATCCCTCAAGTCATGCATATAATGTCAAACAAATCAGTTTGTTTCCCAAGTCAATTAGAGTTGCTCAGGAAATAAAAGATCCCTTCCTCCTGCCAAGCAGTCTCCTGAAGAAGGACCAATGTCTGAAGAAGAAGAGAGAAGCTCCTTTTCCTGTTCCTTCTGCCCTGCATTCCTTCCACATGCAACTTCATATCTAGATGCAAAGAATGTTGGAGCGTAACATGTGCTATTCCTAAGGAGCACATCAAATCCTGCTTTAGATGAAACATATCAAAACAATGGAAGCAAAGGGAGAAAGAGGAGGGGAAGTTACCCTTCCATTTCCCCACGAATATTCCTACATAATAGAAAGAAGACTTTTAGGTTGGACAAAATGAACTATTTTATTTGCATATGGATCCAAATAATGAAGAAAATAGGTATTTTTTCTTTCTTGATTCTTTGAAAGCTAGCACTTTTTTGAGACAACCTGTAGAATATTTGTACTATGTTATAATTACTGATTCAGGTAAATGTTCTAGCCCCAAGGCCAGACCCAAATTTTGTTAACAGCAGGTGGCAGCATGAAACTGTTAATGGCTGATCTTGAAAAAGCTAAGTAGCGTTGGACATAGAAAGTGCTGAAATGGGCAACCTTCAGGGATGCAAGTTAGACTGGGAACTTTTTCTTAAAAAATTCCAAAGGCAGGCAATAATAAGTAATTTATATATCATTGCCAAGAATACTAGATAAATATGTTAATGGTGTGACCAAGAACTGAACTTGACTTGAGGGATATTTTCTTTAAGAATCCCAAGAATGAGTTTGAATCCAAAATATCTCCAACTATAGTGTGGGGAATGTTTCCAAAAACAGGTCCATGGATCTCAGAGCATGGATCACATTGAACACACAAGGAATTTGTCTCCGATGCATAAGCTCTCAGTGTACATACCTGTACAAAATAGGTCATAATCATAGTTACAATAATTAATCATAAGAAACCAATAGGAGAAGATAGTAGGAAAGATGAGATGAGAAATATGAGAAGATGAGAAGAAGAATAGCAATACAACCTACTACATGGGTAAATATCTTTAGGCTTAATACAGTGCTGTGGGAGTTGGGTGTTCAGCAAAGTGATCAAAGCAGTCAAACATCTGGTGTTTAGAGTTTATAAATCTATTCCAAAATGTACTCGTAATGAATATTTGCAAACCTGGATGAGCAGAGCACAGGAAACTTTCACTGATTTAATGAAACCTGGGATTGGACTCATCTGAGGGAGCAATATCTCAACCACTTGGGAAATGTCTTGCTTTGGACAAAGATTTTGCAAAGGAAAGCAAAGATTCCCTGAAAATTAATTACCCTCACTTATATTTTCTCTTTTGGCTCTATCATTCTTTCCTCCATTCTTTCTCATACATTGTACAATATAAAAAGAGAGAGGTTTTCAAACTAACATATATACACTAAAATAATAATAATTTACTATAACTCTAAAGGTAAAGCATTTTTGCATGTCAAAGACCACATTTAAATCCAATCTTTATGACTCCATACTTGAGAAACAAAACTTGGATTTCCTTCCTGTTGCCAAGGCTTTTTGTTAACTTCTTCCAAAAGAAAGAAAAATCCTACTTAGAAAATAACAAGAAATAGCTCTACACAGGAACAGTAAACTTGAATAGACCTGATTTTTAATATATTCTTGGCTAAAACACTACCAAGCACAGAAAAATATCCTTGTGAAATAACCCTAGTTTTGCTGTGAGCATATTGCTGTATATATTCACATATAAGGCCTGCATCTTTTGAAACCAGGGGTGGTTTATTGCATATAGCAGGTGGACTCTTTTGAAACTATGAAAAACTACTACAAAACTCCACTCTATTTCCCAAATGCTGTCATCTAGAACTTTAATGCTAATGGGATTATACTGGAAGAGTAGCAGAACACAAATACTTTGCTATTTGTTGTTGTTGTTGCAAACATGAACTATCGCTTCACTGAAATCAATAAGCCGACTAACTTGGTTTCAACAATGAGAGTAGTCAATCTTTGGATAAAATAAAATTGAACAGTTGGAGAAACATGTGGTAATATTTATTCAACTGCATACTGGAAGATAATAATGCTGGACTCTTGTGTGAGTGGGCTGCTGTCAAGGCACTGATGCCTGATCTGCATACATTCGAGATTGCAAGAAACAAGAAAAATAGGAGATTTAAACATACCTTCAAAGAAATATAAAATATCTCAAATTTTATAAAATATTAGACCATAGAGAGTCAATGTGATGTACAGGCAGTACAGTAGAGTCCTCATTTAGCGGTTGCCTCATTTAGCAACCATTCGTAGTTACACCAGTGATTAAAAAATAACTTTACAACAAGTACTCGCACTTACAACCTTTGCAGGTCTGTAAAGCAAAGAAAAACTGAAGGAAATTATATGCCCAGTGGTGGTTTCACTTAACAACTGCTTCACTTAATGACCAAATTGCCTGTCCCAATTGTTGCCAGTCCCAAGTTGCTGTTCCTTCATGGAAATATTTAAAACTGAAATAAGACACAATAAGTCTGGACTGTTGGAAAACAAGCATACAAGTCTGCACTAGGGTGGGCGAGGGGCTTCTGCAAAGGAATGGGTCAATTTATTTTCTCCCTTATAATTTTCTTTCCCACAAATCTCATGCTGCATATCATCATTTGGTTATCACTTTTGTACTCTGTTTAGTAATGAGCTGATTCTTTTTCCAATTCACATTTTAATTCATTTTTTTATGAGAATTCTGTACTTTTCTAATTTTACCTTTTGAACCCATACTTGAACTAGTAAGTAATATCACCAGACCAAATGTTTGTTTGTTTGTATATATCAATAAATAAAAGATTGGAGGAAGCTGAACAAACCTGCTCACATTCATGAAAATCATCTGACGAATACATTAAAGAACTAACTTTTCCAAGGCATTTAGAAAAAGGCACATGCAAACATATGTGAATTCTCTATTCTTTACGTAGCCAGAAAGCTGGTGTCCAGGTAGTATCTATTGCTAAGAGCTCCCTCTAAAATCAATTTTTAATTTGCTCTTTTGCTTTTATTTTATTTTCATTTTTGTTCTGCTGGAGTTTTGGACATACTCTGAGATCAAAGCAAAGATCTATCTTTGTACTACGAGGAAAAGGGAAAAAAAGGCAGTGGTCATATTCTGTTTCCCAAACTTCACTTAAGCCTACCAGACAGCTCAAAAGTTGACAGATACCTAAAAAGCAAACAGCTACTTGCTGTAAGTAACCAGTGCCTCCCCTCTTTACTCTTCCCGATAGCCTCTCTAAAAGACATCACCCTATTATGTGGGATCTACAAATGGAGTTGCTCCCAATTTTTACATCTTTCCATTTCCATGTCTTATGAAACTCCCTGCCTGAGGATGATAGCCATTTGTCCAGCTGCTGCAAGGCTGGTACAACAAGAGGATGAGGACTTAAAAAAGGAAAATGTAACTGATTTTATAGCCAGACAATGCCTAATGACAGCACAAACTGTATTGTCAAATTTTGAGGTTCTAACTGCAGTTAACAGCAAAGCGGAAGCTCTAAAAGAGACCTTTATTAAGCTTACAGCCAGTCAATTCAACTGCCGAGACAGTCAAAACTAGCACATCCAGTGACAGCCGTGTCTCAAAAGCAGGAATCATGGTGGAAAGGTGGAATGTAAAAAGACAGTAAGGAATAATTTCATAGCTCTAAACCTACATTCAGAAGAATGTGGGAGGGAAGCCTCAATTTCCCAGGAAGTATTGGATGAAAGGCAAATAAATCATAACTGTCACTTACAGCCAAAATGAGATCACTCTACAAATCCAAAATAACAGCGAATAAAGGAAAATGGGGATCCACAACTACAGCCATTCTATGATAAAAAAATAATAATGATAAAATGATAAAAGTAGCCCACATGTTTAAAAACTGGAATGCCAAATCTTGTTTCCCTTGTGTCACTCAGGTAATATAGTGGCTCAATTAGATTCCTGTTTCCTCAGTTGATATCATTGCTGCCTTACAACAAAAAGCTCAGACATGGTCAACATGTTGCTTTCAGACACTCTGTCACTAGCAAAATCCATCTGCTTTACCCACCATGAACAGATCATGATCAATAGTCAACAAGCAGGGAATCAGAGTTCCCTCATTGCTAAAGAGGGTGTGGGAAACCTGGGGAAGGATTGCTGGAACAGAATGAAAAACTACATCTAAAGATCATAGTTTCTCTTGACCAAAACAGTCTGAATAAAAATCTCTAGTCAAACATACTGTATGTCTATGAGTAATAGGTAACTGAAGGAGTGATAATAGATGCACACACTATTGGTGAGTTCATAGGCTTAAAATGTATCATATAATAAATAACGGCATCCTACTGTTTCACTTCCTTGTTTGGATTTATTTGGAAGGGATGATTAAAGCACAGTGAATTAGAGCAGTCTCTTTTCTTCTGCAATCTACAGTCATTCAGATTGCAAGATTATTGTTCCTTTATATAACTATTGGCTTCAGGAATGAAAATAAACAGCCTCTCCTAATCCACGGAGATGAAAGAATAAAGAGATTCTTATTAAAAGCAATGGAATTCTAAATGTGCTTAGCTAATTGATTAAAGAAGGTCTCTTTTGATAAATATTAATTAGAAATAAAATGTCTCACTAGACTATTAAGATTTTATTACTGCTATCTTTCTTTTAATCAATACAACAAAGCAATCAAAATATGTTTTAGACGCTAATTTGAAAACCTGTAACAACTCTTTTGTTTATTAGCAATGCAATCAAATCAAATACTCAGAAAATAATTTGAGAATACAGACTCAACAAAAATAAAAATAATTTAGAAAGGCTCCTTTCTAATTTAGAAAGGTACCTATATTGTGCAATCTGTTGTTCTTATTAATAATTTTAATTAAAGCGCTTGGCCCCATCTGCGATGCCATTGTATTATTGTATTACAATCTAACAGCTCATATTCCACTAACTTCAGTGGAAGAATTTTTTAAAGAAAATGCTTCTATAGGTAGTCCTCGACTTACAACCACAATAGAGCCCAAAATATCCTTTGCAAAGTAAGACAGTTATTAAATGAGTTTTGCCCCATTTTACCACCTTTCTTGCCACAGTTGTTAAGTGAATCACTGCAGTTAAGTTAGTAACACGGTTGTTAAGCGAATCTGGCTTCCCCATTGACTTTGCTTGTCATAAAGTTGAAAAAGTTGACCCCAGGATACTGCAGCAGTCATAAATACATGCCAGTTGCCAAGCGTCCGAATTTTGATCACCTGATTGTGGGGATGCTGCAACAGTCATAAGTGTGAAAAATGGTCATAAGTTACTTTTTTCAGTGCTATTGTAAGTTCAAATGGTCACTAAACCAGTGGATATAAGTTGAGGGCTACCTGTAGACAACTGCACCTCATTATCTGGTTCTTGGCAGCTATCATTTTGAAGTCATAATATGGGATTTGGCAAATAAATCCTGACATTAGAAGGAATCCAGATTGCTTATAGATTTGCAAATCAGTTGATCGTTGTTGCAATGTATGTAGTAGATCAGAGGCCTTCAAACTTGGCAACTTTAAGACTTGTGGACTTCAACTCCCAGAATTCTCCAGCCAGCTATGCTGGTTGGAGAATTCTGGGAGTTGAAGTCCACAAGTCTTAAAGTTGCCAAGTTTGGGGACCCCTGTAGTAGATGGAAAATGATCAAGAGTCTTCTATGGCTGTATTACACTGATCCACTCATAGGACCTCCACTCACATACCTCAATTATCTGTATTCTCTTATACGCTTCCTTTATTTTAAAGAACTTAGAGCCTCAATAGCTTCTTTATTTAGTGGTGCATTGACTGAATCAGTATTAAAATATTTAGCAAAAAGAAGTAGCAAAATAGATTTGTTTCATAGTGCAGTGAATACACACCCAACACTGCACATTTTATTTTAGGTGAGGAATACTCCCTTCTATATTTATTTAGCTCTAGGGAGAAAGAAAGCCTCCAAGAGTCACTCTTGATAGCAAAATGGGAGGGGGCATATAAATTAAATAAAAAATAAATAAGAAAGAAGGAGGTGGATAAAACTGAATTAAATGTAAACATCTGATGGGATGAAATCAAAGTAGATTCTAAATTGGACTATTATTCCAGAACTTGAAATTAAGTCTGTGGTGTGTGCTAAAGAGAAGGAAACTAATTTACTAAGATACCTTAAAAATATATACTTCTGTATTGCAAATGTCAAGCAAAAGCTTTTTAATAGTTCTAAATAACAATATCTTGACACAAGTGTCTACTGAGATTGAAATTCTTCTAATTTAACTTATTAAAACAAAATATCTAGGAACAACTGTCAGTCATACAGGAATCTGCTGCAGTTTTTAAAAATAATTTATAGCCTTAAGACTTTATGATGATTTATGATTATCGTATTTTATGATTACGATCATGATTTATCACTTGTTGCTTGTATGTACACTGAGAGCTTATGCACCGGAGACAAATTCCGTGTGTGTCCAATCACACTTGACCAACAAAGAATTCTGTTCTGTTCTTTTCTTTATCAATCTGGAACTGACAGTATATCCATTCTGGATTGAACATGGTTAAACAGAATGTAAAATGTTTAGCATCCAAATGTCATTTTATTAAAATAACTGCTGGAATTCTTACCACAGAGCAATTCGCTGTTCTACCTCCTTTAGAAAGTTGGTGTGAAATTTGTGCAAAGGTTGAAAGTTTGAAAAGACGAGGCTCTTCAGTGTTTCTGGAATGCAGTCATCTTTACTTACTGTGCTCTGGAACCACTAGAAAAACCAAGCATAGTAATCAGAGGAACTCTTGACACAGACGTTCCTGGTTAGGGTATGTATATAGGGGAATCAGACAGTACTTGTTTAGTGGTAATATCCTTACCAATAATTAGTATTATAAAATTGAAGTTGTTTTTTGAGCTTATTGCCAGTGGGACAGCTTCTTTTATTTAAGAAGCATGCTTCTACACTTACTACCCTGTGTTTCCCTGAAAATAAGACCCTGTCTTATATTTTTTTGCCACCAAAAAAGGCACCAGGTCTTATTTTTTGGGGGAGGGGGGAATGTCGTCCACTGACTCACCTCACTTGTGTGCGTCGCCCCTGGCCTCCTTTTCGCTGTCAGAGGCCTTCAGGAACTTCTTCGGCCAGCAAAGCTTTCCTGGAGGCCTCTGCAGCCGATAACAGAGTTCTGGATCGATCCGAAGCTCTGTTATCAGCTACAGAGGCCTTCAGATAAGCCTTGCCAGCTGCAGAAGAAATGGGCCAAGGTGTGCGAGGCCTGGCTGCAACTGTCCGAAGGTAAGTAGTAGGGCAGCTCCACCCCCCATCCCCACCCTAGCTTAATTTTTACCCGTACACCCTGGAGTGGGAGGGGTCTTAATTAGGGCTTATTTTGGGGGTAGGGCTTATTTTGGCTTATATTGGGCGCACGTGTAAAAATCAAGCTAGACTTACATTCGGAGTAGGTCGTATTTTCGGGGAAACACGGTATACCCAAGCTAAAGTTCTCCTGACCCAAAATAAGTTTAAAATATTTAACCTCATTATTTTTTTAACCAGCAATTGTTCTATCTTTGATAGGTTTGTGTATGTTAATGCATAAAACATTAAATTTCTTGAGTTGTGCAGTCATTTTAAAATACCAAAGTTATCCAGAATCAGCAAAAGAATCACCAAGAATCATCTGTAGTCTTCTTTTAGATATTAAAACTATTCAGTGGGATAGTTCTATGTTGTATTTGGAAAAGGAAAGATTTCTAAAGATGTTGTTTAGAATATTCCCCATTCGGTGCTCTTCATGGCATATCTAAGCACATCCTAATGCAGAGCCTTGAGTTCAAATATCCAGGTAAGCTATAAAGCTTCCTAATTTATGGGAAAGTACTTGAGAAAGAATAATTCACTTTAGGATTCTACTGGAAAAGAGCAGCTGAGCAATATTTCAGTTAATTTGGTGTTTTTACTCCATTTAGCAAGAAGTTGTAGACAGAACTGACAAGGCTATAGAATCCCAAATTAAGTATTATCTATACAGCCTCTGTTGAATTCAATTGTAGAAAGCTAAACATATCCACTCTGGGAACTCAGACAGATTGGGATACTGTTGCTTAATCAATTTTTCTGCTTATTAAGCAGGCATCCTTTGATTTTCTTCCATTTTAAAGTATTGCGGAAAGTGATGGAACAGTAATGACAAATGACAATTGGGATGCTGCTTTGTGGGTATATTGAAATGAGATAAAGATCCAAAATACAAAGCATTAAAACTGCAACAAAGTAAAGAGAACAAAACTATCAGAAATTAAATGATCCATCTGTGCATTTTTAAAAAACACACACACACACACACACACACACACACACACAATTAAATTTTTATCTTCTGCTACAGTACTTAAGATGAAATTCCAATCTCATCAGATACATTTTGTGATTGAATACGTCTGTGATAAAAGATTATGTTGCTGGGGGTAGTGGGAGATGTAGTAAAAGACAGGAAGAAAGATATTTAGGGAAAGATGGGCTCCATAGTTTTTAATTTAAGGGGAAAAAAAGAAATATACCGATGTGATGACTTCAAGATCTTTCAGGTAAGTCCGTTCTGTAGTGGCAACTTCTTTAGCAATGAAATATGCCTTGTCAGTTGGAAACCTCTGAAATTAATCAGAAGACAAAATGACTTTAATCTGTACTCAAATGACAATGATAGGACTCTTACAGTTAGCTTTGGGTATTAAAAGAGTTGGATGCTGCAAAATTACAGAGAATTAAGGAAAAATGTCCAAGATCAGCAAATAGGAATAGCTTTATTCCAAAAATACAAAATTTACAAAACAGTTCTATATTCAGAAGTGGTTATGTATGCATATGAATAGAGGCAACTCTGTCACCACTTCTAAGCCCTACTTCTTATGTAGCCTAAGATGGTGAGAAATACGGCCATTTTTTTCAGCATGGAAGTTTTTAAAACCGTCATCCATTGAAAACAAAGAAAAATTGCTAAATGTCCTTTGCATACCTAACAGGTAGAGCCAACATCAGTACCTTTCTCCTGACCTCCTCTTCATCATCAGCGCGGACTCCAGTTTGATCATTCAGCAAGGGACTGATCAATGGAGAAGCTTGCCTATTATCAGGACTCAAATTAGGAGACAAAGTTGCATTTGCTATGGCTGGTCCACCTTGAGAATTGATTGACAGTTCTGAAAGGTGAGGGCTGCCAGCAAGAGAGCCTGCTGAAGGAACAATACAATACATTCAGAAAACTTTAATTTAGTAGATATGAAGATTAAATCCCCTCAACCCATTTAAGTAGTAGGGTATCATAAGATTCAGAGGAGCTATTTGTATTTAAATGACTACAATCTTTTTGGCAGGGTTCTCTAAGTAGTAACATAATCTGTTCTGAATACCAAAAACTGGTTGGAATAAGTTTCACATTGCTTGTAGCAGTGGGGGGAAAAAATCTTTCTTAGCCTCTATTGAATTGAATGTAACCAGCTCTAGGCCTCATGAATAGTTATGGAAGATGTATAAGCCTTTCTTAGATCTCACACAACAAACACGTTGTTGTAAACAGTGAAGGTGCTACACTTGCCCTCAAACACTTCTCCTATTATGTTCCTTCTTCATGCATAGCAGGAAAAAATTAAGGCTTCTAATTATGGTTTTCAACAAACTAGTTTTAGTTATGCCTAAATAAAACAATTGATATGTTCTATGTCCAATCCAAGTTTAATCCAAATTTTCCTACCATGGTTTGCCAGCTAATTAAAATGAGATGAAACCATATTTATGTAACCAAATACCATGGAAATGGTTGCTTACTCAAAACCACAGCTAGGTAATTTACACTACACCCCCCCCCTTTTTTTTTTGGAAAAAGGAGGAAGATGAACTTTTTCACTGTTTATGCTTACTTACCTGCAACTAAAGTTGAGTAAAAAATCATTTATAAGTAACAAAAGTCACATTTCTCTACAAATATGATCACTATTACAATCAGTTAATAATTACTATCTAATTTATATCATTGAGAGAAACAACTACTGGGATTTTCTCATCCCACCCCATCCCAGTCATTACATGCATAGCAAGGTAGGAGCAGGTAACCCTCCATCTTCTCCACACATTTCCCTTATCACTTGACCCATTCCTTGAAAAGTGGGTGAGTAGGTGAAGCCATATGATTAGGGAAGTCCATATTTAGATTAAATGGGATATTTAATTTCAGCCCCTACTTCAGCCCCATAATTCCTAGAGGCAACCCAGGCTCCCTAATGTGTGTGTTCAGTTTTGTGAGGGGACAGAATCACATCCAAAGATCTTGCTATTTATTTTTTCAGACTTTTATCTTAAGTTTTTAATATCTCAAACAACCAGGGCATTACTGCAATTTTTTAAAAACCCTTTTTCTAATGCAGCTTGTCAATTTTACTGCACAAGGTGCTAAAGAAATGACTAGGAGAAAGTCACATCTAGAATATATGGAGTAAACTATTTCAGGCCCTCTGGCTACATCCAAGAAAATTAGTACAGTATACCTTGATGAGTTGCTCCTTTGATTGTTTGGGATAGAAATGCTACATTGCAATAATAGAAGATGGATTATTTCAAAGCTTGTAATAGGAGAGATTCAAATGTGCAGAGTTATGTTAACAGTACAGCCTGACAATACATATTTATGGCTATGTGAAATATACAACAGTGGAAAAAAAAGTTTCAATTCCCTTTCCTTAGAAGGCAAGTGGGTTATAGATTCTGCAAAGGCATAGCATAAAAATCTATGGAGGCTTTTATAATGATTCCAGCCATTTCTTTATATAACCTTTCCTTATGTCCCATACTTTCCACAGGATTATAATTTAGAAAAGTGGATATGCTGTCAGCTAGGATGTTATTAAGACCCAAAGCTAAAATGCAAGTGAAATTTCTGCAATGTTTCATACTCATAAATATTTTTTCTTTGTTGAAAATAAAGTTAGAATTTTAATTTGCACCTGAGCATGGAAATAATAGGGAAATGTGGCACAAGATAAGAGCAGGATCAGGGAGTAATTTATTTTTCAGTAATATGGGTAATTAATACGTCTTTAAATAAATCCTCTTCTCTATTCATCCCATTATCTTTTCCAGCACCAAGTCAAACCCCAAATTACAATGAGAGATTTGCCTGCATTAAAGATTTTTGTTCTTAATATACTAAAAATCTGACAGAAAAGTCACAGCTTGTTAACACAATGTCAATTTTATTGACACTAGTACACAACCTTATACAATATTTTCATAATAAAGTGTCCACATATAAGAAAAAGGAGAGGAAAGGATTTATACTCATGAAAAGATACCTTCTAAGTTTATAACTGTTACATATTACAAACTACATTTATTACGGAAACGAAGGTGTCATTTTAAATATGAAAGTAAAAAGGCAGGAATTCTGGTGCTATACTGGTCTCATTACACGATGAAAACATACATTTCATTGGAAAATATCTAAACTACCCAAATTAAACATAGTCCAAATCTCAAAGTTTTATAGACTTGCCAGAGAAAAATTTAAACAATGGCAGATACACATCATTTTCTATTTATCTGGGAAGTGCTTAAAAAGAAGAAGCTGTACCCCAAAGTTGTTCGGAAGCGCTCGTACCACATACAGTATCCCGTATAGCAGGGGGTTCAAACCCCTGGTCCGTGGACCGGCACCAGGCCGCTGCATGCCAGCAACTGGGCCGTGCAAACAAGCAAAGCCCCATTCGCAGGATGCAGGCAGCACATGAAACCACGTCCTTCCAGTTCGCGGAAAAACCTCTCTCCACAGAACTGGTCCCTGGTGCCCAAAAGGTTGGGGGGGCCATTGCTGTATAGGGTTTTGGGGAACTTTCAGATTCACTATCGTACTGGGGCTGCACAGAAGCCCCACATACAGTAATCCAAATTGCCCCAGGGAGCTAAGGAACTCATCAACCCAGACTAAGTATAGTAAGAATTGGCATTAAGCACTCATCTGGATTAAGCTGATAGGTTGGAGACTGTGTGAAGGCTCAATTTAATGGATGAATCCAAATGTCTCTGGATTGTATTCCTAGAGGTTTTACTCAATATTGATCACTTATCAAAATATCTGGGAATCAAGAGATGGTGAGTAAAATATATTCTAGGCCAAAAGATAACAACTATAACAGATTTTTAGGTTCTATTTTTTTTCTTTTCTAAATATGCTAAATATGCATATTCTAAATTTTGTTTCTAACAAAATTAATATTTTGTACCTTGCATGCCAAATAAATGGATTACTTTGTATTTATCAAAATGATCATGCATATCAGTACGTTTTTCACTTTGCGTCTAAGAAAAACATTTCAAAAGGAGAAAGCTCCTATGTTTAACAACAGTTGGGATTTTTTTCTGTTTTGAATAGCTCTTAAAAGCAATAATTTTAAAAAACTGTAAAAAACTGATAATGCAAAACATTATTATACTATAATAATCTAAAGGTGTGAAAAGCTTGCTATGCTCTGCATATTTTTATGCACAAATATAAAATTTCTATAAAAAACAAATGACATTTTAGTGCCCCCAAGAATCACACCTCAAGTTTAAATTGATATCATATGCATTATTTTCCCTGTAAGCAATGTAGAGAACTTATTGTTAATACATTATTACACTCATGTTTCTGCTGTAAAACTTCGCCACAGTAGTAAAAATGGTGCTAATTAGTTTGAGGGGCTGCATCTTTATATAAATTAACATTTAACTTTTTACTTTACTCACAGGACTGAAGCTGTTTCATTGCTTGATGCCTGTACAACAAGGCTTTTCACAAAATCAGATGTCCAGAAGAATATAGCAGATAATGGGTAACACATTCCCTAAAAGAATTCTTGGCAAGTGTATCAAGGGTTAAGCTTTCCTTTAGACTTCTAGACGTCATTAAATCAGAATATTTCTGAGCACTCCTAAATTATGTTACTACAGACCTCATAAATATTAATTATTTCAAATTTTGCTTGATATGAACTCAAGAGAGAAATGGAAATGCATTTCACATTCATGTTTATAAATAGCAAATGAAGTAATTTGTTGCCAATCAAACTGCTTATTGGTGCTGTGATCTGAAAATAAGCTGTTTTTACGATGCCGCATATCACCATCAGTACTTTCTTTTCCCCAATCAGTAATTGAAACTTCTGTTTGGGAAGGTAGAATCATGGTTACACTGATTTAACTATTATGGCTTTGGAAAGCATTAGAAAGAGGTTAAAATAGCCACACAATTGTGCATGCCAGTTTCATAAACTGCATGTATACTAAATGTGGTGCTTTAACTATTTGAACAGATATACTTTAATTGTGCTCAAGAATCTTTTTAATAGACTTTGCACAGATCTATTAAGTAGAGCTATTTTCAGTTGACAAAGAACCAGAACCAAAACCAAAACTTTTGTTAACTGTTCCAAACAGGCATCTTCAAAGATGAAGGGAAAGCAGATACATTCAACAAAGTATCTATTAGAAAAATGCAGATGCAAAATCAGTGCTCAAAAGCTGGCATCCTTGATGGTTCTAATTATAAGTCTGTGGTAAATTCTGAGTGCAGTATTGTTATTATTATTGAATCTCTTCCTAATTCAATCATACAAGGAAGTTGCATGGCGGGATAAAAAGGGCTATAGAGTTTAAGAAATCAATATTTGTATTCTGCCCCTGAATCAGAATGACATAATATATCTTCCCATGGAGAAAAAGTATCATATTAGGAGGTAGGGAACAGTACTCATGTTTTCTTTTCACCACCTCAAAAAGAAATTCAATTTGGGCAAAATTATTACACTGTTAAAGGAACAGAATACATGTTTTTGACTATATTATTATTAATAACAATTGCTGCTCTGGAAATGATGTAGTTATTATCCACAGGGAAAAAAGGGAAGGAAGAAAAAGCTGGATTCCTAAGCTTAAAAAGGATAACCACGATAATGGTGATGGTGAATGACATTGTATGTGAATTTGGAAAATCATACTAAGAACACAGACCCTTTACTTGGTCAAGCAATTCAGCCAATAATTTGAGAGCACAATAAGCAAAGGAGTGTTTTAAAGCAAGATACCAGCCAGAAAGAGAGGAAAACCTTCATTACAAGTAACAGAAAGCAAAACAAATTTAAGATCATGCATATATAGGTGAATAAATAGCTTTGGCTTGACATGCTTACAAACAATCACCAAATTCATAACTAGGTTTTGCAGCCAGTAACACCACCTCTTGAATACAAATTTCAGGATAAAGTGATATAAAATAGAATTAAACAGTGGCAAGTACAAAACTGAACAGTAACTACAGCAGTTTAGAGTATAATTGAACACTTTTGACAGGAAAAAAAAATGACAGGGCATTTCAAACTTTCTAATAGCGGAATAGGATGCGTGAATTTAAAAGAATAAGGTGTTGCTCTTTTCTATCTTTATTTTTTCTACCACTGAGAAAAACTGGAAAAAAGATGACCCTTTCTTTAAGTATAAATACAAAAACAAACAAAATAAATACATATGAAACAATGCTTAATGTAATTATGCACAATGGGCTATGGACCCAAACTATCGCTCAGGTATAGTTACTGTCTATTTTGGCTTAACCTCTCTTAATACAGCAGTGACTCTGCTTAAGAGAAAGTTTGCATTTAATTTTTTTTAATTATTCTTAATGTTTCTTTTATTAAGAAATGAAGGACCAAGTGTTAGAGTTAATATATGGTTGCAATATGTGCCTGAGGTCACTATTGCCCATCATATTTGTTTTCACTTTTGAGTATTGCAAAGCTGGGTCCTTTCACAAACTGCAAAATTTTATAGATGAATCACAGTAAAAAGAAGTATTTTCATTCTGCATTATTTCTCCCTCTAAGTAAGGGATATTGGGGTGAGTGATAAACAATGCAAAGAACATAAGATATATCATGCTTTTAGTATAAAGATAGAATAGTGCAAAAAAGCTTCTTCCTTACATAGAGGCACATGCTGATAAAACAATGCAAACAGTGAAATAATTAAAAAAAAAGTTATAACCTTATTAAACAAATGACAAGAATGAGCATGAAAGTCCCAGCAATTTTTAAACCGGTCTTAATGTTAGACTTAGATATAGAATTTGTAATATGACCAGAAAAGAAATGGATGATAGAAATAAGGCAGTAATTTGTATCTCAGATTTTGTTAGTTGCTCAACATTTGTCAAAAAAGATGGGCAGCCTAAGAAATTCTAATGAGCAAGAGCTGTAAGCTGATAGGTGCTTCATATTTTGCTTCATGATTCTTTTGAAGCCAAAATCCGTGTTACTCACACTGGAATTTCAGCATTCTTTAACATAATATGCTAAAGATATGAATGATGACACTTTGCTTCTAATGTACATATGCAGATAAAATAGATGAGTTTTGTTTTCCCTGTTTTGAAAAGAGACATGATAAACTTGCTTTAATTATTAATGTTCTATGGGGGGGGGGGGAGGGAAGGCAGAATTGGGGAAAAGCAGTGCCAGAGAGCTCCTTTGGAAAGAACATTGGCAGATACATAGTAAGTTATCTCACTACAGTAGATATGTAATTTTTTTTTTGCCCAAACCCAAAAGAGTGATCATATTGATTTTATTGGGAATAGCCCTATTTTTTCAGATTTTTCTTAAATCTTCCTCTCTATAAGTAACTCAAGGTAGCGAACATAATTAATACTCCTTCCTTTTCCTATTTCCCCTCATAACAACAACCCTGTGGAGTGAATTGGGCTGAAAATGACTTGCTCAAAGTCACCCAACTGCCTTTCATACCTAAACTGAAACTATAACTCACACTTTCCTGGTTTCTAGTCTGGAGCCTGAACCACTAGACCAAACTGGCTTTTTTCAATTTTAAAAATGTTTTCATTTTATCCTTTATAAAAGCTACTATAGTCACACATCCCTCTAATAATGGTTGATGTCTTAGTAAATTAAAATCTGTGGTATATGGGGAGGACAGACCCTCCAAATAATGAATAATACAGTACCTTAATTCTTATTACCAGATGGATTAAACATGTATACTATTTTAAGTGGGGGGGGGGAGAACAATAGCCACGGAAAGATTCTCTCTCATTAGGAAATAAACATGCAGGCAACAGTTCATTCATGGACCACCAAGCGTGTCAAGAGTCAGGAAATAATGACATTATTGAAAAATCATTTTTAATTGAGAATTATTTGATATATTCCATAGAAACGACAAAAGATGATGATGTATTCTGGAAGAATAGAAAAACGAATTTCCCTCCTCCTGGAATATGATTTTTCAAGAAAATCATTATGCATTTCCTTCCCTCTGGAATATATATATATATATATATTGCAGGAGGAGGGAAATATGTGTGTGTGTGTGTGCGCGCACACACACACACATGCAGACATATCAATCATTTTTCACCTCTCCCCCCCAAAAAAAAGCCCCAGGGAAAATGTTAGGATAGGACTGCTGTTTCCATGAATGATCAAAGTGAACATTTTGTTTAATCTTTTCCCTACTGTTAAAAGGTATGTTTATTGCTTTATTACAGAATTTCAATATTTAATCCATCAAAGAGACGTGATAAGTATAGACAAGGAAATGGCCATGAGACTCTAATTTTTATATTTTTGAGTCGGTTAGTAATCTAATGAGTGTCTCTTGATATGGTTCATAATTTTATGCTAGCAATAACATTTAATGTGATTTTAAAGAAACTTAAATGAGAGAAGATGACTGTTTCTTTGCTACAGTCAAGTACTCACGTCTGTTCCATGCATCAGTTCCACAAGTATTAAGTATTATGCCAAAGATGTCCTACATATTTATGGCATCATTACAAAATGCCAGGCTTCTTTACATATATTTTCTAGTTTCTAAACTTGCTTACCTAGACACTAGCTGGTGTGTCAAAGACCCAAGTTTAAAAAAGGATTAAAAATAATAAATTGATATTAATACACACTCACCCAACCCCAAACCAGAATTTGCTGCAATTAACAACATCTGATTGAAGAATATAGGTGAACTATTATTATGGTTTGTTGCACAGTTAGCCAGATTTTCAGACTGGATTTGGCATTTTTATCCACCTAACGAGTTCTTCCCAAGGTCATTATTATTATCGTGCACATTCATCTAAATAACGAAGCAAGTGTATTTATTTCAGTCACAGAAAAGGAGCTGTTTAAGTTACATCACAAGATTCTGTTTTGCATACTGAATATGAAATGTCTATCACATAAAAATATGCATGGCTGGCATTTATATGACTAAATTGGCCTGAACGCTGAAATACATGTAAAATCCCATATATTTCTTAATCTTTCTTACAATATTTGTTAAATGCAACTGCAGCTGCTTATCAACATTCTTAGTCACATAAAATTAATATTAGATATGTATTTCATGGATCTGGTTTGCTAGTTCTGATTAAAGTAATCAGAAACTGTGGAATTATTATTTTTTCTAAAAGGGAAATTATACACTTGAAAATGCTTGGAGAAATAATTGAAGTAACTAGTGGTAATGAGAATCTCTAATCCACCAATGTTTGCCATACAAGATACTAGATTTATACTTCTACTGTGATTTTTGTTTAGATCTACTTTAAAGCAAAAATTTAGAAAATTAAAGGCAATTGACAAACTAGTCCCCAATTTGATTCTCTTGACGTGAAATAAAATCTTCACCTCCTTTTTTCTAACCACAGAGTTGTAGATTTGCCTATCTATTTTCTTGTTGTCTACTGCCTAAACAAGTATCTGAACTTATGTCTATACCCATATTAAGCTGTTACTAGGGTAGAAAAAGAGAACATATTTATAAGCACAATAAATGTTCCTATGTATATACCTACATTCCCAAAGGTGGACAGCATGTGGTAAAATTCTTTTTAAAAGCTAATCCTTTTGAGATTTTTACAGAAATCTGAAAATTTCAGTTTACAGTCGGACTGCATTAACTACAGAGATAATTTTGCTTAAAAGATGTCAATATTTCTTATGTTGGCTGAAACAGATATAAACTGAAGTCCAACAGGAGATCGTCGGATATTGGAGAAGGCTAATTTAGTGCAAAAAGGCTGCCTCTCCTAAGAAGAGTTAAATCATTACCACATTTGGCATCTACATACTGAGTTCAGTCCAAATATTTATATAGATTTATTCTTACTATTTCTTTTTTGAAGGCATCAGAAATAGTTATCAACATTTCCTGTTGGTGTTCTATAAACCCAGGAAGCCATTAAAAGTCTGCTTTTAAAACAATTCTGAAAACTGTGTAGAATCAACTACATGCAGCAAAAATCTGCCAATTCCATTTCGTATTTCCGATGCTTTTCCCTCAGTATTACGCACAAAAACACAGTTCATAACAATGCTAAGGGTAGATAATAAACATTTCATTCTGCCTGGGCATAATTATTTACATCAAGAAAGCTCATCTAAATGCAAGGATTTGTTTAAAATGCTGTTCATTTAATGAACTCCTGAATGTTTATGCTCTCTCTTCCTGCATTTGTTAAATCATTAAATGTGATTTGGGATAATAATATTTTATGCTTTGACAAATATGTAAACATGCAAACCGTTATGCTGAAAAAGTTGAAATACACACACACACACACCATGTAAACAGAAGCTGTACACACATGGTTCATATGGTTCATGGCAGGGGTGAAATTCAGCAGGTTCTGACAGGTTCTGGAGAACCGGTAGTGGAAATTTTGAGTAGTTCGGAGAACCGGCAAATACCATCTTTAGCTGTCCCCTGGAGTGGGGTGGGAATGGAGATTTTGCAATATCCTTCCCCCAGGAGTGGAGAGGGAATGGGGATTTTGCAGTATCCTTCCCCTGGAGTAGGTGGGAATGGAGATTTTGCAGTATCCTTCCCCTGGAGTGGGGTGGGAATGGAGATTTTGCAGTATCCTTCCCCTGCCACGCCCACCAAGCGACGCCCACAGAACCGGTAGGGAAAAATTTTGAATTTCACCCCTGGTTCAGGGGTGTCAAACTCACGGCGTCACATTAGTGTCATGTGATGTATTGCGACTTTTCCCCCTTCGCTAAACCAGGGATGGGCGTGGCCAGCATGTGACGCATCTGGCCCGCAAGGCCACGAGTTTGACACCCCTGATATGGTTCCTCACTCAGCTGAAAATATATGTGTGGAAATTATTGTCATGTTTTTAACTCCCATCTGAATCCTGGTTTAATTATTGCTGAGAACTTTGTGGAATCAATTCTGTCGAGGTTAATTTTGTAACAAACTTCTAGAAATCATAATGTGGCTTTTCAAATAATTGCTCAAGGGTTCCATTTTTTAAATCCCTGCTTTTTCTCTTTTCTGTTGTTTAGAAATGTTTAGAATAAAAACCTGATATTTGTAATACTTGAAGTTTGTCTGATATATAATGTTGATGGGTAAAACATTGCATTAGTTCTTGTACAGAGGCATAATCAAACCTTATAAAAAGTATTTGCTCAAATATCAAATTTCTTTCATTTTGACTGCAGTATAAAACTTGAAATAGAGGCACTGAATAGTAAGTTCCCCTCAGTACGAGAGAAATATATATTTATATAATATTATGCTGTTTCAAAAACAGCAATGGCTGCAGCCCTAAACATATCTACTCAGGGATAAATCCTAATGAGAAAAGTAGTAAGTTATTTCTAAATAAGAACCAACATTACTGATCTGCAAGTCATCTCTTTCTGTTTATCCTGCTTAGACCTCATTAAGTGCACCATTTATAGCAATAGAGTCCTTTTCCTTAATGAAAAATCTACTGCTGAGATTATATTATCTTTCAAAAACAAATAACAAATATGCCATCATTATATTTTATTGTAAACCATTTTAAACTACTATATCAAATTCTTTATCTATCATCTCAAGATCATTCTATATTTTAAAGGTCAATATGTTTTTTTGCTTGATAATCAAATAACAGCATGATATCCTCTACATAACTTGGACAATTCCCAGTCAAAGTTCATACTCATAGTTAGTCTCTTACTGAGACAGGATATATCTGTAAATGCCAAGCTGAGGAAAGCTACTCCAACAGTGACTTGACTGGATATTCCTTAGCCTCTTCTTAGAAAGACTGTCCAAGAATCTCAACAACTGAAGACATGAGCACCCTTTTCGTCATCTTCAGCTTCTCCACTTAACTGAAGGCTGCTAGAGGGATACTTATTCCTGGACCCTGGAGATGAATTTAGCACTATGGGATTACTAAACACAAGAGGCTGTGTGAAAGAATTAACCATTTCTGAATCAGAGTCACTAGACTCTGTTCCACTGCTTGTAGACCCTTCCGTCATTTGTACAGTAGACATGCGGTCCATCCTGCCCCTAGCATACAAGGATTGCATGATGGGACTTCGTTTTGATGGCGCAGTTGCTGGCATACCATTTGCCATACTTTTGCCTTCTAAAGGGACCATTTTAACCATTTGCCTTTTACAAAACCTCTCTGCTGTATATTCTTGACCTGGAGTTGAAGATCCATGGCTCAAAATAAATGGATCTGTTTCAGATTTGTTACAAGCATTCTGAAACCTTTGCAACTGTGGTCTTTGCAAAACTGGGGAAAACCTGGTATAATTATGGTAGCTAAAAGTATGTCCATCGTTATTTTTCCTCTTTGCCCTACATTCTTCAAAGATTTGAGTACCTGGACTACCAATACTCATGAGTGGACTTGATCTTTTGCTGCTCGAATGCAAGAGAGTAGCCAGTGGACTACGGATATCCGGGCCATTAAACATTTCTTCAACCAGTGTACTATGCTGTGGGAATCTGAGATTCTCACCAAGAGAGAAGGACATACTACCAGAGCTGTTATCAATGCAGTCTTCCATGACCTTGTAGAATGCCTTCATAGGGGAAGTAGAAGATTCCTTGTACCTATTTTTATTCTGATTTTCACCTCTACAATCAACATAGACTCCACTGGTCAAATCACCCTCATAATTGTCATTTGTTTGGGAATGTGACTGACTCATTTGCCCTCTGAGGAGATCATACTCGCTATCTACGTCACTGCAGTCAATAAAAGGTATTGATGTGCTACTGCCATGAGTAGCTCGAGATGCAGGACCTGTGCTTGGCTGCTGCCTCTGAGATCTGCTGAGTTGTGACTTGTCCTTTACGACCTCCTCTTCCTCCTCCATCGTTGCCATTGTAGTACCATCTATCCCCTGGCCTTCCTTAGGGCTTTTTTTCAGGGAAGGAGTTGCGTGTGGTCCACCATCTTCCACTGAAATATTTAATTCCTTTCCCTGCTGGCAGCTTTGCACAACCAGGGAATCAGCACCATCTCCATATGTAAAACTACAACTCTGGAAAGAGAAAGGAAGAAATGTGATACAGAAGGCAATAAATTATCATCAATCTTTATAGCAACTGTTTTACAAATTCAACATAAATAGGACTCTATTCAGTATAAGAAATTCTTTATTTTCAGCTGCCCTCCATTAAAACCACCTTTGATATTACATCTAGGGTGTTCATTCCCTAGTTTTCTTTCTGTAATAGCTTAGTCCTTTCCCTAAAATACTGGAAGAAAATAGCTTTAACTCTCATGAAATTATATCAGAATATGCAGATTAAATACACCTCAATCATGTAATTTACTACTGCAATAGGAAGCTATAGCAAACTTTGCTCTTAAAAAAATAAGCAAGAAATTATAGTAGATAAGAATATAAAAAGCAATTAGCAGCGATGGTTTTATATGAATCCAGAGTAGAAGCAACAGGTCTCACTGCAACATGAATGGGTGAATGTAATTCACGCCTGTCCAGTTTGTGGGCTTTAGGAGTAACCTTTGGATAAGCAAGGAAACAGATGAAGATAACTGAAAACATTGACAGAAAATTCAAGTACAGCAAATGACTCAATCCATCCTAGTTCAAATTAAACTCGCTACCAAAGGTAATACCATAACAAAACAAAACAAAAATACTGTAACAAAAAAAAAACCTGCTTCCATAAAATTGCATGGCATAGAAAAGAATGAAGTGAGGTTGGAAGTAGGAGAAGGAGAGGGAAAGGAAGGACAAGAGAAAAAGGACAAGATTCAGGGATCATTTGTTCTGTTTTAAAATGTGTGTGACCCTTGAGCTCACACTCCTATTATTTGCCTTGGTCACAATGACTGAAGACAGAGCTGAAGACAGAGGAGTAAAAAATAAGTATGTGTTTCACTTACAGTATCACATCATTGTTGCTTAGCCTTTGTGCAATGGCACATTCTCTTATAAGTGAACAGATTGACATACTTTCTCCTTCGTTTAATTTGTCATCATTGCTTATTCTTGACGCTTTTATTATCTCTTTGATATATTCTTTCCCCAACATCCATTTCCAAGCATTTACATTATTTTGTACACAATGTTTCAACTGTATTTATTTAGACCTCCTTTGTTTAAACATTTCTCCAAGATTGATTTTGGTCAACTTCCTTTGGGGATGTGTCTACATCTCCTCTTGGTTCTTTGTCCTTACAAACAATGCCTCACACCCGTTAGACCTCCCACAAGATTTGTGTGAATTTGCTAGATACACAGTTTCAGTATTTTTATTGGTAAAGCCTGTTGAAGTTAAATCCTTTCTGTCTGCTTGCATTTTCCATTTATTCAGCAGCATTCCAAACCACAGGGAAGTATACTGTTCCTTCAAGCAATTTGTTTACCCTCCTTAAACAACAATACACAACAAAGAACAAAACCGCTTTTGGATTTTTAGTTAGCAAAAGCATGAAAGATAACTGACTTGTTTTGGCACCACAGAAAGTTGCTCTGTAGATTTTGGAGTCAGACTCCTAACAGAATGGATCTTGCTGTGTTTTCTGTGGAGAGAAAAAGAACCACTGAAGTAGAGACAGTTTTGGGTGTTGCCTTAAGCTTTTGGAAGAAAGGTGGACTATAAAATTAATCAACAAAATTAAAAACATTTGCACTCAATCCCTCAATTTCCTCTTGTAGTAATGGTGGAAAACAAAAGCCCCAAATAAACATATTCTTTTGGGGTGTCTATGTGGGGTGTATCATTATGGTGACAGATACATACTTCACTGAACATATTACAAAAACTTAAGGAAAGGAGGACTTCTGATTCCAAAAGCTGACTCAGAATGTAAAACCTGTTGCTAAAATCAAGTTTTAACTCACCATGTCAGAGGGCTTTGGAAACAGATTTGGCAATGACATGCCAAAAACCACTCTATTACTGTCTAACATTTCACCACCAGTAGTTAAACTGACTTTTTTTTTAAAGCAGAAAAACGTTAAACATTATTAACATTATAATCCAAAGAGATGTTTTGGAACAACCACATCTGTCATCAGAGCTACCTTCTTTGGGCAGAAAATCTCTTCTGCTCTTACCATAATTCTCTGCCAGCCAAGTCTCCCAGCAGAAACACTATGCTGGCTAAAAGTTTCAGAAGGGGTGATTCTAATAGAAAGATAACATGCAGGAGCTGGCAAGTTGGATGTATTTATTCAAACAAAGGGGACAAAGAGCAATACAATTAGTCACTGAACAAATGTTCTCAGAGTCAAAATACCACTATTTCTGCTAGAGGAGCAAGTATCTAAGGGCTTCTGGATGGGGAAAAATATACAATGCTCTTTTCCTGCATTCTGGTTGCTTTTGTTTTAGCAAATATGCAACCAACTTCAATCCCAACTGGCTAACTAAGAAAAATCAGGATTCCTGACACAAGAGAAAGATCTTAAAAGCAAAAGATATATCATCATCATCATCATCATCATCATCATCAAAAAGTATCTCAAACCTCTCAAATTGCACTTTTTTATGTCCTCCTTCTTTAACATAGTCAAGGACTTGCTTCTGAGTACGGCCACTAAAGGGAAGGAAAGAAGGAAAGAGAGGAAGAGAAGGAGGGAGAGAAAGAAACAATTATAAAAAATAGAAAATTAATAACTAATAACTAAGTTTTGTGATTTTCATTCCTATATGCATTTTGTTTTCTTATGGGCAGCAGTTGATGTCAGGAAAAAAAATGGATGAAAAGTGCAGTATTCATTGTGGTCATCCCAATTATGGCTCTGAAAAGAGCCTCTGTGCTGTTGAGTCAACTACTCTAAAAATAATATTAGAAGGTCTACTGGTTTTATTATCTTTAAGAGGCTCAAATATTAATTATACTACCGTGTTTTCCCGACCTGGTCTTAATAAGCACTTCGGCTTATTTTCAGGGAGATCTTATTTTTTTTAAGTGCAGGAGGCGGTGAGCGTGGAGACCGACAGGAGTGGGAGCGCAGCTACCGCTGGCCCCGCCCTGTCCATCCCACTGTCTGCTTGCCCGTGGCTGCAACAGGCCAAGCTCTCGGAATGCCCCGGCTTCCACCTGCCCTGCCTGCTGGCCCAGCTGCTGCCGGTACACTTCTCAGCCACGGTGGGTGCTGTGCTGGCCACCAAGCGGCTGCCCATGCTGCTGCTGGCCTCACGGGGGCTCTTTGCCCTCCTGGCAGGGCGGGTGGAGGCCAGGGCATGCTGAGAGCTTGGCCCCGATTGAGGCCGCAGGCAAGCAGACAGAGGGACAGAGAGGGCGGGGCTGGTGGTAGCTGCCCAAACACTTTTCACCCAGAGGGAGACGAAGCTTTGTCTGCTTGCAAAGGGGATGCTTTGAAACGGAGCTAATTGCTCCATTTCAAACCATCCCCTTTGCAAGCACACATTTCTCCGTCTGGGTGAAAAGTGTTTGGTCGCCTATGGGGCGCTTGGGAATGGAGCGATTTGCCAAACGCTTTTCGCCTGGGTGGAGAAATGACGGAGACTCAAAGCTTTGTGTGCTTGCAAAGGGGACGGTTTGAAACTGAGCGATTAGCTCCGTTTCAAAGTGTCCACTTTGCAAGCAGACAAAGCTTCATCTCCCTCTGAGCGAAAAGTACACAGCAGAGCCAGGCGGAGGCAGAGGTGATCCCAACGCTCCGCCCACTCCGTCCCACTGTCTCTTGGCTTGCCTGCGGCCATGCCGGCCAGCCACCCACGCAGGGCATCGGAATCGCCTGCCTCCCCCATCCCCCATGCCTCTGCCTCCACCTGCTGCCGGTGCCGCTGTGCAAGCCTCCCGTGAGTCAGGCAGCCGTGCAGCATGTCTGGATTGCCTGTCTTCTCCCCTCCGCTTCTGCCTCCATGCTCAGACTTATTGGTATTTGTGCTGCGCCAAGGGGCTGGCGGGCTGCGGCTGCTGCCGGACACTGTCAGCCCCCACGTGCTCACCGCGTCTCGTGCTGGCCACGCCAATCCTCCCGGGGTTATTTTGGGGATAGGGGTTATATTAGGCCCACCTCAAAAAATCAAGGTAGGGCGATTCGACCGGAAGCATAGCGGCGAGACAGTCTAGAAATAGCAGGCTCTAATGAGCCCGGCAAAAATCCAGGTTGACAAGCCGCTGTTGGGGGGTCTTCGGACCGGATCCGTCCTGTAGGGACGGATAAGAAGGAGAGGCACTTCGGAAGACCAAGAGGAACAGGCAAGTTCCTTGGAGGTCGGAGGGAAACTCTTCGATCCGGCAGCGGGGGCGATGGTCATAGCGGCCATCATGAAGCTGGGGCAACCAGAATAAGCTTTGTGCAGGAGCGGTGATTTGGACTGAGTACTGATACCGGGTGAGTGATTGGCCAACTCACAGGTAAAAAAGAAACTTAAAAAAAAAAATTAAAAAAAATTTTTTAAAATTTTTTGTTTCCGGTGAGGAAACAGCAGCTAATTGGCGTGGGAGAACGTTAATGGAGGTAGACGAACAAAGCGGAAGTTTAAACACCAGCCCAGAATGGAGAGGGAGATAATTAAAGAATTATAAGAAGAAACCCGAAATAAAGCAGTTGTGTAAGAAGATTGGAAATAACTTTAAAAAAAATTTGAATGTTGAAGGAAGAACAAAGGAAAGTGTAAAAAAAAAAACCAAAAAAAGAAAAAAAAACCTGTAAAGGAAATTTTATAATTGGACTTGGAATTGGATTTTAATTTTGAATTTGGGAAATATAAAATTAAGAAGAAAAAGACGGAAATTGGGGAATATTTATAACGTGGATTTAATACAGAAATTGATTATTTCGTTACTTCATTGATCGGAATTGTGGATTGGAGAGAGACATCTACTGGTGGGAAAAAAGAACTACAAAGTGTCCTTGATTTACAAGCCGTGAGAAGTTTTAAGGAGGGCTTGTTTTCGTTTAAGCTGTTTGATCTCGGCAACCAAAGAAGGAGGATTAACAGAACTCTAAACTGAAGTAAAAACATTGTGGAAACAACAAAATGTCCCAGGAATTAATTGAAATTATTAAAATGATGCATGTATCATTTAAACTTGAATTGAAAGAAATGATTGAAACGATGCGGGACCATTTAAAGTCTGATGAACCAGAAATCGTGCCAGAACATACCCAAATGGATAAAGAATCCATGAAACAGAAGCAAGAACTTAGCATTGAAGATAAAAACACTGATTATGACATTGGGCAAAAAAAAGAAGTGTTAGAAGAAAATTAACTAAAAGGAAGCAAATAAAGGGAAGAAAGGGGAAAGGGTAGGAAAAAATTTGAAAGTTAATGATTACACTGGGGTTAACAGTGGTAAAAATAAAGAGGTTGGAAAGAAACGAGGGAGAAAAGAAAAGGAGAAGAGACCAGGTACAAAAGAATTAAATGATTACACTGGGGTAACAGTGGGGAAATAAAAAAGAGGAAAAGGGAAAAAGGGAAGAGATCAGATGGGATTTCAGGGCAAAGTAGGCAAGTAAAAGAGATTTTAATATTAGAGAAAAGAAACAGAAGAAAAAATGTAACAATTATAAGAAGAAGAAAAAAGAAAAAAAAGGAAGATAAGAGAATGGGAGGATGAGAGAAAAATCTTAAGAGGTGGAGTGCAGGGGGGACCAAAGGAAAATGGTTAAAGGAATAATTAATGGAAAGAAGGATGGGAAATATGATATCTATATGTGAATTGTATTATGATTAATATGTGTAATTGCAATATTTGAATAAGATAATATGATGAATGAATTGGAAGGGAGGAAAGAAAATGTGTTATATACTTAAAATTGTTTGAATATACCTACAGTCATAAGTGACTTATATTTGGATTAATATTTGTGAGTGTAATATGTTGATTATTGTTTATAAGATGATGTTTGATAGTTGAAAAAGGAGATGTGAAAAACAAATCTAAAGAAATTTATTTTTGAAGATGAATGGAAAAGATATTGGAGAGTAAATTGGATAGTATTATATTATTATAACTGACTTTGATTATGATATTTATATGTGAATTGTATTATGATTAATATGTGTAATTGCAATATTTGAATAAGATGATATGATGAATGAAATGGAAGGGAGGAAAGGAAATGTGTTATATATTTAAAATTGTTTGAATATTGTTTATAAGATGATGTTTGATAGTTGAAAAAGGAGATGTGAAAAACAAATCTAAAGAAATTTATTTTTGAAGATGAATGGAAAAGATGTTGGAGAGTAAATTGGATAGTATTATATTATTATAACTGACTTTGATTATTGAAAGGGATTTGAAAAACAAATTTAAAGAAAATATTTCTTGTGATAAAAAGGTATATAAGAAATGATAAGTCAGTCCATCTGATAAAATATTAAATAACAAATAACAAATTAGGAATTAAGGATGAAGATTGTCTTTAAATTAAAGGGTTTTAATTTGAAAAAGGGAATAAGAAAGGTTTGGGGTTAGGGCAAATGGTAATATTATTTATATAGTAGAAAAGGAGTAGGAGGAAAATAAAATAAAAAAACAGAGAGAAAGAATATTATGGCAGACATTGAAATATATAAATTGTGTTTGGGGATGTTATAAGCTGTACAAGTTTTTTGACCAGGTCAATACTCTGTTCAGAGAAAATGTATTGTCTGTTTGTTTGTATGTGTGTTTGTTTTAAAAAATAAAAAAAAATATTTAAAAAAAATCAAGGTAGGGCTTGTTTTCGGGGTGGGTCTTATTTTTGTGGAAACCCGGTATTTGTACGCACTGGCAACAATTGACTGCCTTAATGTTAAATGCAATCCTTTGGCTACATCCTCAGGGAGCTCATAAACTTTCTAAGGAGACAGAAAAAACAAAAAACAAATATTGCAAAAAAAAATATTGAGATTGGTAACAGTACTATATGTTGTAAATTCCAATAGTTATACAGTGATTTTTTTTTGTTTTTTTACATTTATGATTCTGCAAATTACCCCAAGAAAAGTCTGTCATCACCATAGATTTAATGAGGCAGACATGATCCCTTGCACATCTACTTGTATCCAGGTGGTGGCAAAGGTGGGACAAAGATGGAATGTGCATCATGACATTAGTACAAATGTTACAACTTGCATTCTTACATCAAACTTCATTATGCAGGCATATAATTACAATATTTCTGTGATAACATCATGATGTACCACATATGCTCATGTATAAATCCATTTGTGGATAAACTGACCCTCAATTTTTTAACCAAAATACCATGAAAAATGCAATCACCTATGGATATGCTGACCACATTTTTTCCATGGTACTTTGAGGCTCTGCTTAGTCATGGATGGGCTTACATGCACATGTACATTTGTGGAATATATAGCTAATTATGAAAGGTATTACCATATATACTCATGGATAAACTGAATCCAATTTGCGGGTTCATTTTGGCACATAAAATTCTCTGTTTATCCTTGAGTACATACAATTTACACCTATTTAAGAAGCACTTGTTCAGCAACCATTCAAATTTACAATGGCACTAAACAAGTGATCCTTACAATGGTCCTTGAAGTGCTAGCCATCAGAAGTTTCTGTGGTCACGTGGCTGCCAGTTGTGATGTTCTTTGCTGACTCCCTACAAGCAGTCCATGCGGAGGCAAATGGTGACCACATGACATCCTCATTTAATCACAGTGTGAGATTTCCTTAATGATGGCAACTGGAAGCTCTGGAATGGTCATTACTAAGTGGGGCAGTCATGTGACATTGTGTTTTATAACAGTGATGGAAATTCCAGTCCCAACTGCCATTATCTGGATGTGTTTTCATTTTGACTCTGGAAAAACTCTGAAATACTTTGTGAATCTGGCAATTGTAGCACTCCTGTAGCATTCCTAAGTCAAATTGGGGAAATGTTAGTTTGGACATTAAAATTTAACATAGCAGGTTGTAAAAGAGCATTATATTTGAACCAATCCATTCTCTTTCAAAAGGAATGAACAAACTTTTTCATGATCATGATAATGAAAAACAAAATCCTACCTGAACCTAAAAGATGAACCTCTGGTAAAAAGAACAGGTTTAGGTTTGGGTTTGGGTTCCTCAAACAGCCTGAAGAAGGCATGGTGTTCTACGCAAATTTTCCAAAAAGCCTTGCACAAATCCCGATTAGCCATTAGAAATTCCAGTGTGTCTTGGAAGTTACTCTAAAAAATAATAAAACTAGGTGTAGTATTGGAAAAAGAAAAGGAATAAAAAGAGACTGTACATATCAAAAAGAGAGAATTTTTTTGTTTTGTTTTGAAGCAAGCATTTTTGCTTTGGCTGTCTGGTTTACTTAAAGATAGAACATATTTTGTTTTCCTCATAGGCTTGTTTTCCTCCTAAGTGTAGATAGCATCCAGACAAGATCCAGGTGAAATAATATATTATTCCTGTTATTCTTTTGGGTGAAAAGCGGAATGGACCTGTGAAGTTTGAAGGAATGTTTTGCAAAGCCCAACAATATTAACATGACCATTTTCATTTCTTTAAAGCAATGCCTCATAGGTTTATCTTCCCCTGATGCAGTTTTGCAGAAGTATGAAAACATTACTACTACAGTTGTTTCGTCAATTCTAAATTTGTTCTACCTCAACCTCTTTTGTTAGGTTCTCCCAAAATCCCAGCAGCAATAAAGGGCTATTTTGCATCTATAAGTTTGGCCTTGTGTTTATGTAAGTGTGTTGTGTATTTCATTTATAGCAGTCTTTTTAAAGACTGGTGCCTGGCTTTATTTTGTTCATGTTCTTTTCTTTCATTTTAAGTCCATGCATGCTTCTTGGGAGGAAGAGGAGCGTTGGTCCTACCTGAACGCCTTTTCTCAGTGTAGGTTGCAGGATAGGCCAGGAATGGGTGATGACTTCATCCTTCTGCCTAGAGACTGAGTCATAATTTTCATAGCCACGCCCCGTTGCCTCTCTCTCTGCTCCAGTTATCGACGAAGGCGCAGCTGTAACAACACAACTTTATCCAGAGGTTAGGTGCCCTGACCCCACCCTCCAGGATCCAGACCCTACGGTCATGCCAGGGTGGGACTGGCCTATCCTGCAACCTACACTGATAAAAGGCGTTCAGGTAGGACGAACGCTCCTTCTCCAGTGAGGTTGCAGGATAGGCCAGGAATGAGTAATGACTTCATCCTTCTGCCCAGAGACTGAGTCATAATTTTCATAGCCACGCCCCGTTGCCTCTCTCTCTGCTCCAGTTATCGACTCAGTCCTTGCCAGAGAGAGACGCTTCGCTTAGTGGCTGCTCACCTCTAGGCAGAAGATAGAGTCATTTTCCATTCTGGACTGTCAGATTCACTAGGAGAGTTTCTGGAACTCGTACAGGTTTGACTTT
>QLTV01004233.1:4678085-4716267 GCA_003457575.1 Thermophis baileyi | reverse complement strand
CAATAGAGCAATAGAGAACTGTGGGCGGCGGCCGAGAAGACCCGGGGTAGCCTGCTCCCAGAAGCTCGAGCCCGAACTGGACCAGGCAGCCTTAGCTGACAGGGCAGAGCTCTCAAAATCAACGCAGCAGACCAAGCGCTGGAGGGCTGCGATGTCAGGGGAAGGGAATTAAAACTTCCCCCCCTTCAATAGAGAACTGTGGGCGGCGGCCGAGAAGACCCGGGGTAGCCTGCTCCCAGAAGCTCGAGCCCGAACTGGACCCGGCAGCCTTAGCTGACAGGGCAGAGCTCTCAAAATCAACGCAGCCAAATCGGAGCCCAAGCGCTCAAGGCGCCAAATCCAAACCTGTTCAGTATAAACTCTCTGCTAGTCAATCTGAATGGAAAATGACTCAATCTTCTGCCTAGGACGAGCAGCCACTAAGCGAAGCGTCTCTCTCTGGCAAGGACTGAGTCGATAACTGGAGCAGAGAGAGAGGCAACGGGGCGTGGCTATGAAAATTATGACTCAGTCTCTAGGCAGAAGGATGAAGTCATCACCCATTCCTGGCCTATCCTGCAACCTCACTGGAGAACAAGGAATATTCCTGTTGGGTGCCTGGAATTATTTGTATGTGATCATGTAGCTAATGTATTTCTGCAGTTTGCTTTGTTGTGAGTTTGCATGGCATAGTTTTCTTCCACCTGTGAGATAATTGCTTTTGTTCTGTGTTGTGCTTATTCTGAAGGACAGGTCACATTTTTAAAAATGAAGGCTGTATGTTGCTTTGCTTGTGTATTTTTCCGCACTATCACTAGTTTCCCACCTGTGAAATGGGCATTCGATTATCCTTTATGAGAAAAATATACAGTATGCTTTGCAATTGGGAGTCAGATTGTTATTTCTGCCTTGTGCTTGAGAATTAATTGGACATGGGCATAATAAGTGTTGCCAGGGTGAAGTAGGAATTAGAAGACAGAAAGTTGATCTGGAAAACAGTGCCTTTTTAAGTTACTCTTGCCTTGTACCTTTGTGGTCTGGAGAGAAACGTGGGGCACAGAAACACACCAGGAATAAATGAGGACTTGATTTAAGGAAGTAATGAAAAGTATCCTAAAATACTAAAATGCCAAGAAGGTCTGCCCTTCCAAGAGACTTACATTTACATCTGGCCGTAGTTTAATAAGAAAACGCTTCCTCTTAAAGCTGAGTTTCCGAACTTTAGACCAGTTGAATGCATTTATCTTCGTGTAACCCTAATTACGATACATAAATCAAGGAAAATAAGGTATTTTCTAGTCAGTTTGCATTATTGTCCCACATCAAACAAAAAACAAACAAAAATCCCCTTGTACTGTAGATGGATACTGGATTTTGTTAACCATACCCAATTAACAAAGACATGGCTCATATTACTTCTACCACAAATTTGACCAGTGATTTATGATCTGGAGGAATAGTCACAACAATCCCAACCTTTTCTGTTTGTAATTTGGATTAACGATAATTAGAACCACTTACGCACCTGAAACACCAGAATGCCTGTATGAGCCACTCCTAGGTTGATCTTGGTTCCTTCTCTGTCCTTAGCTGAATGCAACCGGATTCCATACATTTCCAAACGACGGGCAATTTCAAGCAGCTGGAAATCAGATTCTGCTGGTGTCTGACCACTGAAGGAGTTATAATGCATTTCACAAGATAAAATGAAAGTAGTTTTGAAGAACCTGCCTTTCCAAGGAAATACTGTTTCCTCCTCAACATGCTCTGTTATTCGTTGTAAGATAGAAGTTGACTTTATAAGTCATATTGTCTAGCACAATATCCACTAGAACAGGGGTGTCAAACTTGCGTCGTCACGTGACGTATTGCAACTTTTCTCCCCCTTCGCTAAACCGGGCATGGGCGTGGCCAGTGCGTGACGCATCCGGCCCGTGGGCCGCGAGTTTGACACCCCTGCACTAGAATATACCGTTTAACAGAGCTGAAAGTTTCATATACAAGAATAATAAACCAGAAGTGTCTTCCCAGTCCTCTGCAAAATAACCTATGCTTCTTCCAAATTTGGAAGATATTAATCGCTTACTTTAAAAAAAGGTTCTTCATCGATAATGCATATATTTTGTATTAATCTCCCTACTCGATCTATTACCATATCCAGTTCTCTCCATCACCCTTTTATCATTCTCAGACATACTTTTTAATTAAAATAAAAATTATACTTGATATATTTCCTACTGTATCAAGCCTGTTATTGGCATTCCAACATTACTTAAAAGTAATGCTTAAGTACAATGTACTTACATATGATTATGATGAAATTCCATTATTTTGTCTTCTAAAGCTTCTTGTTGAGGTATATATTTGTTTTTTGCTAAGTGTTCATGATCAATGGTTTCATCAAAATCCCCGATTTCAGCTAAAGGAAAAAATACTCAATGGATAAAAATCTAGATTTGGAGAGACCTCTACTGGAAAGTATAAATTATCCTGATTCTATAAACATTAGCAATATATTGTAGTTAGTTCAATAGGAAGTTCCTCCAGAGTTTTCAATTTTCATTCTCAAGATGGCACAATGTATTTTTCATGTGAAGGTGTGAAAACACAAAGATAAAATACTGGGCAACTGCAGCTGTCATGAACTTAGGGAATAAAAAAAATCTACACCTATTAGTACTTGTTTCAAATGCACATGGACGCACACACACGTACACACACACCATAACCATTATAATGCCCCAAGTCTTTCTAATTCTTTATACAACATTTACAGTTTCAGTAGATATCGTCAGATATCATTAAGGCACATCTTGAAGACTTCCATTTGAAACTCTTAATACAAATACTAGCTATCTGTGGTTAACCTGTTATATCTTAAGACACTTAGACACCACACAAGGCTTGATCCAATGTGGACTAACAAGTATTATAAAGATAAATCTTTTGGGAAACTCACATCATTATGGATTGGTATGCTTACACACAATAGAGAAATTTAAATAGACAATGTTTTCTACATTAAAAAATATCATTTGATCATGAGTTTATGGAAATCATGTGCTGTCAGATATTTAAATCATCATTCATTGACAAAACTATCAAAAGTATATAGGATTTTTAAAGAATAGTACCATGTTATGTACTTGAGAAATATCATTTTAATTTGCATACTTAACTAATAAATATGATACCAGACAGGTATAATAGATAAAATCATCTTGCCAACAAGAACCATTTTTGAAAGCCAATTCAGTTGCTAATGTCATTCTAAAAAGCATGATTACTTTTTAGAATGTCTTGAAATTTCAGGTCCCTTAGATGACTAGACCAACATTGTTCTTTGTCCATATTTTCACTGAAAAAGTGAAACTGAAGGATCACTGGTTCTTTTGTAGGAGCACTTTGATTCCCAGCCCCTGGGAACCTAGCTTATTTTTCACTTTGTTTCATTAATTCTAATAGAATTGATCTCCAAACTTTCAAAATTGCTATTCTGAGAAAAGGAGGATGGATCTCCATGTGTCAATTCAAAGCTGTTCATGGACTGGGATACTTGGAATATGGAGATAGAAATCTTGAAAAATGGAATCACAGGTTTTTCTTCAGCATTCCATTTGATGTCATCTATTGATATGGGCTTCAATAAAATTACATACATATACAGCAGCTGTGCTGACTCTATTTGTAGCAGCCATCTGATCTACATTCAGACACTGAAATTAATCTAAAACTCAATTTTCTAGTACAACAGAGATTTTTGCCAGAATATGGAAATGTTTTTTATTTGATTATTTCCAATAGCTCCTGTTTGGGCTTACACTTGCACATCTAAATGCAAAGAAGCTAATCTTTCTGGCCACTTCAGAGAGAGGAATGAAACAACAATATTTTTATTCCAAAATATAAGTGAGCTCCCATAAGAAAAAGCTGGGATTTGGCTAAGGGAGTTATACATCCCCCCACTGTTATTTCACATTCTATTTTTAAAGATTGAATGTATTCCCACTTTTACAGCTTCAGCCCTTAGTGTTATGGGGAAAAAGTTGGTGACTTTAGAATGTCAACAAATGTAACCCTGATTGTAAACAAGGAAACAGTTTATTAGAAATTGCTAGTCTTTTCCCCTCTAAACATAGACATTGTGGATCTACCACTGAACAAATATTTTAAGGTAAATATTGCATAATATTTGAGATACAAGAATACAAGAAAGAAAAAATAAACTTCTGGGAACAGCTTTATTTTCAGCTTTGTAATCTATAGAAAAATATTACCTAACATTATACTGTACAAAATGCAGAAGTTAAAAAATGAAAAAAAAAATTACTTACACTGTACAATGTGTGATATTAAGAGAGCAGCACTAGTGTCATTACAGGTTAGTCTTCCTTGTGCTAAATCCTGTTTAACTTGCAATGCAAATAAGTACCTGAAAGGGCACATAAAAAAGAAAATGACACTTTTATGGAGTGTTCGTAAAATCAAAATGTTTACATATCCCTTACTAACAAGTTAACTTCGGATGAACAACCTACCCATACATTAAGGTTATCAGGTAGGGTCTTTCTCTGAGAACCTGATACATTATTTACATATAAAGTGTGCCTACACATTTTTGGTTCAAGCACCTTGGAATACCTTCTTTATGGAAGTCTCACCGCTGACACTATTAGAATATTTGTGGTGCCCAGCCAAGCCTCTCCCTATTTTTTTTGTGTAAACTATTTCAATGTTTCCATTTCTAAATAGTTATTTTTATGTTATTATTTGCAATTCTGAATGCGTATATTGTTCAAATGTCCTAATTTATCCTTACAAGAACTGTAAATAAAACATTTTTTCACAACAAACATCACAAAATGTTTTTACAAATTATGAGCACCATAGATTATTATTTTCACTATTGTGATCATCGATTCAGCCCTATTGGAAGAGGGAAAAATACCACCAAATACTTCAGTCAATAATGAAGTACAAGTTGCCCTTCTTTATCATGAAAAAAAACACTGCCTTTTCACTGTTATTAGAGAACACCATTTGACTTCGTAATTTCTTTGAAAGATGTCACAAGATCCAAAGATTCGGCAAGGAATATCTTAGTACAATCACTCAGTTGCTTTGAGAGGAATAGGAAATCTGCCTGCCATCTCTCAAACTCTGCTGGTTTCTCTATGCAGATAGTGAGAGAAGGGACACGGCTGTGGACGTGGGAAATTAGGTGTCGGGGAAGAGAGGGGAAAAAAATCAGTGGGTGATAAAATCCTCAGTAAATGCATATAGGTAAGAGCAGTCTCAGATGCCAATGACTAATCTAGCATGCTGGGTAACAGCAATATAAAATAAACAATTATGGATTAAGAGATGAAATTATAATACTAGCACGTGCTGACAATTCATTTTAAAAAATGAGGATATTGGGGTACGGAAATAAAAATCAGCTCCATTCCCACTTAAAAAAATAAATCTGAATATAACAATAGAACAAGTTAAACCAAATTTTAGATCAGACATTCGAAAGCCTGGAATCCTTTCAAGTAAACTCCTGACCTCACCTTAATATGTTTTTTTTAAAAATTTGGTATGAATATTTCCAATTCTTGTCTTGATGAAGAGGAATTTAAAATGGATGCTTACACCAACCTTGTTAATTCTTCTTGCAGCTGAGCATGATCAGGTGGGAAGAATTTTACCACAAATTTTAGAATGACATGCTTAGGTCCTAAGAGACAAAATGAGGGGCAACAATGACAAAACTCATCAATTTATTGTTTACATATGTTGCATGCGAATATTTCATTCATAGTATTAAGAAGTGACTGAACAATGTAAACTATGTACTATTAATAAAAAGTTAAGGAATGCAAAATCAAATATAATATTGACTAAACCAAACTACGTCTCAGAGCAAAAGAAATGTAGCCACTCTTAATAATCCTAGAATATTTCTTGAAAGAATAATAATTTTTTGAAGGGCAAACCAATTTATATGAAATTATCTTGCAAATACTAATCTCTGATTTTTGAGACTTTTTCTTCTCCTATAATCTACATAGAGAGAAAAAAAATCTCTGCTCAAAAAAATGCAGTTTCTTACTTAGTTCCTGAACTAAATATTTAAGTGATTAAAAGGAAAATGTACAATTAACAAACTTGTTTCACTACTCTGTTAGTCAGGATTGGTTTAGTGAAGATATTACTAGGAGTAAACTTCACACTTAAGTTTGTATGCTGTAATAGCAGGCAGAAAGACAGAAGGCGAGGTCCAACAAATACACAGTATTTAAAAATAACATTCCCCCCCCTCCTCTCCTAAATCAAATAAATTCTGGTCTTCATTGACACTCTGTCCTAACCATCTGCTGAAAGGATAGTTGCATCTACTCTTCTTTATTTGGTACATTTGTTATAGCTCCAACGTTCTCAAACATCTATAGTCAGGGCAATGTTCAAATAAGGCCTCTGCATGTAAAATTCAATTAGACACATTATTTTGTCTATACATTTAGTTGAAATAAAATCAGGGAAGGCTAAGTATCATCTGAAACTGGATCTATATTTGCACCAAAAGAAAACTGGCAACACATACTTTTGATTTGTTTTATGATAGGTTTCAAAAGATCCAGCCAAACCTGGGGAAAAAGAAAAGATATAATCACTGGTGCAGCTAAAACAAGAAACAAGAGCTCCGCAGTTTAATTTCTAATCCAATAATTCCTAGATTGCATCATTTTACCAGATCTCAACTGTATAAATTTCGATGATCAATGGATACTGCATCTGGCAATCATCCTAGTTTTTTCAAGTTAGATTTCATAGCCCTATTTTAAGATGAAGGTGAAGACAGCTAATTTCATTGGACAGAGTGCAACCAGGACAGGGGACACAAATCTGGATTACAAACTCCAGGAGCAATCATACACATAGTAGGATATAAACCGTATTAAACTGAATTTTCAGAGGAAAAAACATGTTCACAATAGTGATATCTTGCCAAAACCCCCACCAAAATAATTATAGCACGATCTGTTCTCCACATAATTACTAAGATTAAATAAAGAGAACCCAATTAAACAAATGAGTCAAAACCATTATACTTGTTTATTTATTGAGGAAAACGATGCAAAGCTGCTGTTGTGGCTTGCCCCCGTCCCGTGCAGCTGCTCATGGATCCGGACGAGCAGGAACAGTCCATAGGGTGGCAAGAGCGGTCTGTAGCGCCGGCACCGGAGTCCGAGACCGAAGAGGAAGCAGGGCCAGAGGACGATGCGCAATCAGGGCCTTCTGCACCTCCTCAGCAGGAGTTCAGTGACTCCAGTGAAGAGGAGGGGCCTCTGATTGATGCCAGAGCACGCAGGGCAGCTAGCCGGCAAGAGTGGCTGTGTAGAAGGAGGTCTACTCGAAAGTAAGCTTGCCGGCAGAGGGGCCACGCCCTAAGACTATATAAGGGTGGATCACACCACACACTTTCATGCCTTTTGATCTTCGTGCCTATCAGTTGGATTGACTCCAGTCCGGGCTCTTGGCCAACTCCAGCAAGTAATTGTATTTGATGGACTTAATGACCTGCTTGTGTCTTTCATATTTGGAATCCTGGCCAAAGTGTTCTGTGCTTGAAAACAAACACTTTGGCAAAGAATTAGTATTCACTTTAATACTAAGCAATTATTAGTATTAAAGCCTTTTTGTTTAAAGAACAGTGTGTGTGTGTCGCTTTCTGGGGGTTTGCCGCGCTGGGACAGAACAGCTGCATATTGGTGTGTGGTAGAATAATGTGAACCTTTGCTTTTAGTAACTGTGCCCCACTCAGACAGCAATAACTGCAACTAAAAGTTTCTGATAATACTTGATCAGTCCTTCATTGATTTGGAGGAATTTTAGTCCAGCTTCAACTCTGGAATATTGGTGGGTTTCCTTGCATGAACTACCTGCTTCAGGTCCTTCAACAATATTTTTCTAGGATTATTAAGATCAGGATTTTGACTTGGCAATCCAAAACATTAACTTTCTTCTGCTTTATACAACTTGTGTGTTTTGGGTCACTGTCTTGCTGAATGACCCACTTTTTCTTGAGCTCCAGATTAGAAACATCCTGTAGAATTGATTGGAACAATTCAGAATTCAAAGTTCCATCTTGGTTTAGAGGCCGCAAAGAAACCATGATACTGCCACCACCATGTTTCACAAATGGGCTAAGGTTCTCCTGCTGGAATGCAGTATTTGCCTTTCACCAAATATAACACTTTTTATTTAAGCCAAAAATTTCTATTTTTGTCTCATCCATCCACAGAACATTCTTCCAATAGCCTTCTTCTTAATCCATGTGGTTTTTTTTCATAAACTGTAGATAGGTAGCAATGTTCTTTTTGTAGAGTAGTAGCTTTCTCCTTGCAGTCTTGCCATGCTCACCATTGTTATTCAGTGTTGCCCTGCTGGCAGTCTCATGAATATCAACATTTCCCAATGCAAGTGCACCATTACTTTTTAGACATTACCTGGGCTCTTGAAGACATCTCGGAGTATTACATGCAACATGTAACAATGATTGTTGTTGTTTACGTCCTTGATAGTAAACACCCAGAATTCTCTTCTTTAAATATGGCAGGACCTCACATACTCACACCTGATTATCATCCCTTTGATTAAAATACCTGACTAATTTCTCCTTCAAATAAGTTGATATTTGATATTGTTGATAATAAGTTGACATACTTTTGCCATACACAAATACTGTATATATAACTTTGGATCATTTTTTAAAAAATAAATAAGTGAACAAATATAATGTTTTTGACTCATTTGTTTATTTTTAATAGTTGTGTGAAGAACAGATCATTTTTATGTGATATTTATGGAGAAATATTGAAAATTCAAAGAGTTCACAAACTTTTAAGCACCACTGTACATTACATTCATACTAATGTATTTGTGGATGCAACACACACACACACACACACACACACACACACACACACACACACACACACACACACAGATTCCCACGGAGTTAAATATGTTTAACTCCTAGATAGTAAGAAGGCAAACATTTCTCTCACAAAAAGAAAACTCACTTTTGTCCTAAACAAGAGGGCTCGAAAGAATCGTACATTTGTTCAGGACAAAACTTGAATAGCTCTTTGTTATACCAAGTTAAAAGTATATCCTCCTTTCAGAAAAATAGCTCAGGACCCACAAAAAAAAAATTGTGTCCAAATTCTGGCCCATTAATGCGTTTTGATTATTTTGAGGAAAAAAGCTATTAATTTAAAATTGTTTTTGTTAGCCAATAAAAACTTCTGTGCCTTAGTCATTTATGTTCATTTGAGGAAAAACACAGTTTTTAGATTTTTTTAAAAAACAGATCTTGGTATTTCTTGGCATTGTAATAATATTTCGTTTTTGAACTTCACACTTGGCACCCTGAAAAATTTGTGCACTGCCAAATTTCTGAAAAGAATGACTAAAATACAACCCAGTTATAATTGCATGGGTACCCAGCACCGGAGTAGAAGGCTTTACAATGTTATTTCTGGTGCAGAAATGATAAACTCAGAAAGACAACAGCACAGACTACACTCCTCTGTGGTAGCAAGTGATGCTCTCTTAGAAAAGCTTAAAATACACAACAGTTGCCAAGGTACAACAGATTTGTTTCCAGCAGACGAGAGGAAGAAAAGGATGAACAGATGTTATTTTCATAATGTTAAACATAATGAACCGGACAGCTATCACTCAGTCCACGATTAATTATCTTTCCATCAAGACTGGAGTTTTATTCTTGAAATAATAAAAAAAAAACCTGTCCAATAGATATGTGTACACATTTTAGTAAAACAGAAGTGTAAGTTCTGTAGTCTATCTAGAACTGTATGTTTTGCTCTACTGCTGTGTATATTATTCATGGACAAGCATATTGCACATTTGTGATTGATTGATTGTGAGCTGGGAAACAAGAATATTTACTCATATGCTCTTGCTTATCTACTTTGCTTCCAAGTGCGAAAAATAGAAAATATTGTAAGGCAGGTAGGAAGTGGCAAATGTTTAAGAGCATGAAAAGATTATAAAATGGTATCATGGGAAAGATGATTTAGGCAAAATATCTTTACATACCATGACCTTCTTATGATCCAGAAACTCAAGGCCAAAATAATCACCTTCAACAAGATTCAGATGGTTGCAGACTACATCCAATAAAATCTTTCCTGGAGCTCTTTGCTGTATTGAAAAACAAAGATTATACATTATATGTGAAAATGAAAAACCCACATTAAAAATCCATTTCAAATTCAAGTTACTCACATACAGGCGAGCAGATAACAAAACCATGTTTTCCTGTGTACAGTCTATTTTTAGATGAATGTCAAAGTACTGAAGGCTCTATGGTGTCTCTGCTTTACTATATAATACAATGAGTTAGTTGAAAAGTGGACAGGAAGGCACAGAGTAAGCTAGCTGCATGCTCTTCCATTTAGTTCGTCAGCTGCCAGGTAGCTATTTTCCCTTTAAGAAATGGGAGGGAAAGGGACAACTGATTTCTAGGTTTGAAATTTACACAACACACACACACACACACACACACACACACACACACACACACACACGATACTTGGGTCAAGATCAAAACACAGGAATTAGAAGCATTCACCAAACATATCAACTCTGTGGACAGATACATCAAATTCACAAGGGAAGATGTTAAGGAAAATAGTCTAGCCTTCCTGCACTGTGCAGTACACATTTAAGGAAGACAGAAAATATTGAAGTCTACAGAAAACTCATACACATAGATCAGTTTTTACATTTTGATTCTCACCACCCACTGGAGCACAAAATGAGAGTTATCAGAACCTTACAACACTGGGCTAAAGATTTGCCTACCAGTAAAGCGAGAAAAGAAAAAGAACTAAACTAAGAATTTGTGGCTATTCCAACTGGGTCTTCATCAAATCCAAAAAAAGATCCAGCAGGAGTTCCTCCAGAAAAAGGCCACTCTTTTGAAGACAGCAAAGTCCACATTTTGGACAGAGAGAACAGCTGGTTTGAAAGAGGGGTCAAAAAGGCTATCAGAACCCTATACCACCGAGCTGAAGGCCTGCCTACCAGCAAAGATGGGACAGAAAGAGAACTAAAACACATCAAGGAAGCCCTAGAACATGTGGCTATCCCAAGTAGGCCTTCATCAAATCCCCAAAAAGACCCAGCAGGAGCTCCTCCATAACAGACAAAGAAGAGAACAATAAACGAAGCAATGTTGTCATTCCATATGTTGCAGGACTATCGGAAAAGCTCAGGGAGGATCTTCATCCAACACAACATACATGCCATAAGGCAGAAGCTTGTCCATCCCAAGGATAAAACACTCAGACACAAACTGAGCAACGTGGTATATGCAGTACAATGCAGTGAGCCATGTGCAGTTCTGTACACTGGGGAAACAAAACAACCACTTCATAAGTGCATGACACAACATAGGAGAACAAATTCATCAGGACAAGATTCAGAAGTCCATCTACATTTAAAAGACAACAGCCACTCTTTTGAAGACAGCAAAGTCCACATTTTGGACAGAGAGAACAGCTGGTTTGAAAGAGGGGTCAAAAAGGCTATTTATGTCAAAATTGAACAGCCCTCTCTCAACAGAGGGGGAGAGATACAACATCATCTATCTCCAGTCTACAACAATCCAGTTTCAACTGTTCCAAGAAGGCTCCACACCCATTTGCATTAGTCAGGTGACTCTGACAACACAGATAAACCTCCAGGTAGCCTCAACAACTCTCTAAAAGAATGCAAATGGCCAGCTGTCTGCAAGGAGTTTAAATCCTTCCAATCTCCACCTTCCAGAGCTGAAGAAGTTTCTTGGAAGAGAAGTGAATGTCTTCAAAGAAAAACAAGAAAGTCCAGTTGCCTCTTGAAAAAGCACCTTTGGGACACACACACACACACACACACACACACACCCTTTAAAAAAGAAACAATTGCAACAATAGCCAACAAGAGATTCTAATCCTCCCCAACTATAATAATCTGAAATTAAGCATATTTTTAACTCTCCTCCCAACTCTTTTTGTTTTTTGTTTCGGAAAACATAAATTTCCATTTCAGCTAAGTCTGTTGACAATGTAATTGTAAACTGCCCTATATAAACCCTGAAGCATCAGTGCTGACATTGAGGTTTTCAGGATTCACCATAAAAGCCTATGTAAATTTGTTCAGATGTAATTCCCGGTATTTAGTTCCGATTATTGTCCTGCAATTTGCTTTTCATCTGCACCCTCCAGCATTCCTCATTCCCTCCCTTCTCCTTAACACCCTCTTGGAATAAGAATTTTCATTCTTCTTTCATTTCACATCACATTTTTAGACTCTATTACAGTACTTTCAATGTTTGACTCACCCTAAAGAAATTCCGGATCAATAAACAAATGATCTACTACTCTAGACAGGGCTGTATGTGCTACATTCTTTAATGTGAACTTTTAATAAAGAAAGGATTGAGACAGAGAAAAAAAAACTTGTAATGTTGATATAACACATGACCTTCAGTTTTTTATCATCTGTTTCAAGTAAAAGATTTCTAAATGAAAATATATCATAAAGTTGATCAAACTGAACTACCAATAAACACATATAATATTCTAGAAGCTTTTAACCAACTAAAGTAATTTCAGATAGATTTTGTAAGCAAAGTTTTTCATATGTATTGAATCATCATCATCATCCTCTCTCTCTCTTTCTCTCTCTCATTTTCATTGAGCTCCCTCACTTTAAATTACAATATTTATTGCTATTTGTGAATATATAAATGGATTATGGGGGAATTTCATGCATACTATAGATTAGTAAAAAAAAAAATGAAATGCACACAGTAAGCCATACGAATGGATTGTCATATGAAATAGTCCCTCTAGAAGGGAGATGGATGGCTTCAACATTTCATTAATAATAATAATAATAATAATAATAATAATAATAATATCAATAAACTGTACTCTTCAGCCCTCGACAACTGTGATATCTGGCGTGTTGTAATAATAATAATAATAATAATAATAATAATTATTATTATTATTATTATTATTATTATTTATTAAATTTGTATGCCGCCCAACTCCCAAGGGACTCTGGGCGGCTCACAACAATATAAAAAACCAATAATAAATAAATAAATACAATATGGACTTAATTTCAGATTCTCAAAGATATGTGTAATACTATCATTTGTCATGCGCCAAAGATCAGGTCCACACATGAAGGTCTAACTATATTGATTTATTGCTACTCATGCCTATCCACAGGAAATTTCTCAACTAAAGGTTAGCACCTGCTAGGAGTTAGGTAAGGGTCAACGGAATTCAAGGAGGGTTGGATTTAGTCCTCTTGTGGCTATGCAGAGATCCTATGCTGATCCCCCTTTTAACTCCACCCCCAGGTTCTGTCAGTCCTTCCCCTAATCATTAGCATGAACAATGATAATAAATATTTTTGAAATCTTAGGCTTGTGATATGCAAAGGCCATATCTACTTCAAAGTTTTGGATCTAATTTACTTCTCTCCATCTATCCACTAGTTGCTAAACAATAAGAAGGAGTAACAATATGAGTCTCATAATTAAGGCCATTACTCATCTGTGCATATTCAAAAGCATCCTTTCTTACTTGGAAATGGCAAAGGAATTTCCTCAGGTCAATAACAGAGGTACTGATAGATTTAAAAAAATGACACTCATGTATTCCTAGGAGCCTCGGAGTATTAAGGAAGAGGCCTAAAAGTCTCACTATCACCAGCCAATTCTTATCATTCCAACAGGAAGGAAACAAGGGTGTCTGCTGGTGTGTTTGCACATACAAAAGCAGGGTTTGATCCTGACTTATTCGAGCATGAATACCTTTGACTGAAAAGATGGAAAAGGAATCTCCTGAATACTTTCTTGAAAAATTATCAAATGAAGCTTGCCACTCACTAATGGTACTAGCATTAAAAGGACTGGGTGGAGAGGTGTTCATTTTATTGTTGCCCATCACAGGAAATAATATGTTTTTAATAGGTACTCCAGAACTTGGCATCTGAAGACAGGCTGCCTTAGCTACAGTATGTAATATTAGCGATTCCCTTGACACAGAGATCAATAATAATTCTCATGAAGTTCTGCACTAATAGATGAAGTGATATTTATGCATCTTCACCAAAGACAAATTCCTTGTGTGTCCAATCACTCATAGAATTCTATTCTATTCTATCTTAATTGGAAGGAAATGTGTTCAATTCCAAGAAGCAATCAGGACAATTTCAATTAACCTATTTTTTTACATTTTATTTCCTCCCCCCAAAAGTGCTGATTTCATAACAAGCATATTCAGCTTCAAAAAACAACAAGCCATTTTTCTTTTCTTTCCTCAATATTTCCTGACAGTACTGAAAAAAAATGTATTCCCCTGGTCTCCAAGCTAGTCAAAAGTACACTACGTTCCTTCTTTCTTCACTAAACCTAAAACAAGTTTCAGAATGTTTATTAGGAAAACCTGAGATTGAATTTCATCGTCCGTAACTTCAGGGGAATAATATAATAGTGCCATTCAGTTCAGTGTATCTATGCAGCAAACATAGTATAAAGAGGCACTGGAAATTTCCCATTCATTTCTACCCCACGATATGCATCTGATGGACAAAAATTTGGGTGTGGTTTCCTGTGGGTTTATTTTATAGAGTGTCTAAAGCCTGACTAAATGGTCATAAATGATTTATCTGTGGTTAGACCTTAGCCTATCTTTCTCTTGTCTCACTTTCTCTTTTGATTGATTCCACTATGATTACTGCAGTCACCTAAACCCAGCAATTAAATTAGAGGAAGTAACAGAGCACTGACTAAGCAGAACTAAGGATAAATAAAACAAGATACAGTATAGTGGAGATGGCACAGCTGCTGCTTCTATGCTTGTGTTTGTGTATATACCGGTAGTAGATTTGTGTACTGTATATGTGTACATGTTTATTTATTTATTGGTTCCCTTCTCTGCTGTAAAAGTATAAATGAAATGTAATGCTTAATATCATGAATGTATATTTTTCCTGTAAATAACAGCTACGAGAGGGAAGAAATGACACCATATCACATTTTGTACTAACAACAGATTGCTGGGAAAAGGAAAAGGAAGGTCTGCTTTTCATAGAACCATGGTAGAGGCTACATTAAACATGAAAATAAGTTAGAGATAAGAGCTAACCTCTGACTTCTCCCTTAGGTGCTGATATAAACTCCATTCATCTTCATGCAATCATTCCATTTTTCACTAATCAGGCTGGTACAGCAGCCTAAATGTCAGAGGAAGTAGCATTTATTACCTCCCAACCCCTCATCCCCCAAAATAACCTGCTGAGGACATGAAAGAACCTAACAATGTCGTCCCCCCCCCGCCCCCGCAAAGTCACAACATACACAATCACAGAATTGTTGTTGTGGGAAAAATGGGAGAAGGGAGTGCTATGCATGTTACCATGAGCACCTAAAGGAAAAGCAGACTATAATTTCTTCCCACTCTGTTTGAAAATTGAACTATGGATTTTACTGGAAGTTTGAGTCAAAACTTTCAGTTTGTTCCTGAGCAGCTACAAAATACTACTGAAAGGCACACTTCACAGCAAAAGAAGCACCGGGTAAGAAAGAAACTTTAAAACGTTCCTGTTCTAAACTCTGTTTCAAACTGAAAGTTTCACAGCAACCAATCATCCATAAGCTAAGAAACTAGATGAGAATACAATTCTGCAGAGTTTAAACATATGGTTAGTAAACCACAAATCACATACTAAACCTTGACTATAACAACTGGGGTGAAGTCCTATGGATTAGAACATTTATTAATAGGCAGTTACATTAGGTTTTTTCGAAAGAAAGAAAGAAAGAAAGAAAGAAAGAAAGAAAGAAAGAAAGAAAGAAAGAAAGAAAGAAAGAAAGAAAGAAAGAAAGAAAGAAAGAAGAAAGAAAGAAAGAACTCTCTTTGGGGTCTCCTGAACATATGCAACCAGAAGGACAATCTTTGGAACTCAAGAGATACACACAACCCCAAACCAGAGGTGGGTTCCTCCCGGTTTGGACCGGTTCTATAGAACCAGTAGTAACTTGGCGGCCTGGGTCGCTAGAACCGGCAGTGACCCAGGCCTGCCACGCCCCCGAACCGGTTCTTTCGGCAGCGCATCTTGTTTTTTGCTTCTGCGCATGTGCAGCTTTTTTTAAGCACTGTGCATGTGCAAAGCACGTACGAAGCGCACTGTGCATGTGCAAAGTGCGCGCAAAGCACGCCGCACGGGCACTGAGCAAACCGGCAGCGAAGAAAAGCAGAACCCACCCCTGCCCCAAACCTCCTTTTTTTGAAATCTCTGGACTCCCTTTTGAGAACAGTTTCCTGCCATTATGAAAAAAAAAAAAAACCTAAATCCTAAAATGTGTTTAATATCCTTTTATGCACAAAGCAACTTACTCTGAGGTAGAGGAAAAATATAAAATCCAAGTTCAGAATATGAAAATGTTGCCCAAACCAAAAAAATACTTTAATATCCTTTTATGCAGTCTCCTACATTTGACATGAGAGTAAGCACTGTTAAACAGATAACATATTCTTTTTGAATATATGCGCAAAGCACAATGTTAGTCTAGTCACATTTCTAATCACACTGAATCTATTTTCAGTATTAGATTCTAGCCTTTGGAGGAGTACCTATCTGAGAAGAAAACAGAAGCAGATTAGATGGCAAGGTCAAGATGCAGGATCCATCTCCCTTCTATGAGAAAGGAGGAGGTGGAGGCACAATTTGTTTCTAATTATTGTAATTATAAGAATATTTCCTGACAATCTTAAGGGACTTCTGTTATAAAGCCCTTCTGAATACCAGCCTGGATTCTGGCCATTAAACTAATATACCAGCCAGGGGTGGGTTCTAACTTACCTTGCTGCCAGTTCGCTTCCTCCCGCGCCTTGTGGGCGTGCCTCGTGGGGGCGCGCACGTCTTGTGCGCGCATGCGCAGTGCTGAAAAATCCAAAAAAAATTCCCTCCCCCAAAAGCCAAAAACAAGATGGCGACGCATGCGCAGTGCCGGAAATTCTGCTTCTGCGCATGCGCAGAAGAAAAAAACCCGGAAAAAAAATCCCCCCCCAAAAAAAGGAAAAAAAAAGATGGCGGCGCCCACGGATCAGCACCGACCGAACCGGATCCGTGACGTCACTGTGATGTCACCAGCGGGCCGTTACCGGTTCGGGCGAACCGGTCCGAACCGGGAGGAACCCACCTCTGATACCAGTCTATCTTACAGAGAAATTAATCAATATATCTATACTATTGTCGATAAATAACACTATACATTCCTCCTCATTCTTCCATCACTAATTCTGAGAACAGGATAAAGGCTAGTTTTTCTATGCAATTTTACCTATCACTTTCATTCATGAAGACAGTATAATAATTAGATATGCCACATTTAATTTTATACAAGAACTATAGGCACTTCCAGGACCTATCAAACGTAATCATTGCAGCTACGTAAATATTTTGTTTATTGTAATGTCTGCAATTAGATATTATTAATGAAGTTTTGTTATAATATCCGTATGTACTGATTACAACTTTAATGCAGTGTAAGCATTTGGCATATGAAGGTAGAATGAAAAAATTCTTCAGAAGATTGAATGGTCAGAAGTAAAAGTTGTAAACTGATTGCACATAGAAATTTCAGAAGTTATAACTAGATAATGTAATCATTTGAATCCCCCCCCCAACTTAATTAAAAGTATTTTTAGGACAAAAATACTTTTTTTTTCTTTTTTACTATCTAAGGGAGTTGTTATTTATTTATTTCGGAAAATTTATATAGCCACCTACTCATTCATGGCAACTCTAGGTAGCTTACAGAAAATAAAAACACAATGTACAGAAAATAAAAACACAATGTAGAAGAATAAAATTAATAAAAACAATAGAATAATAACCATCCACCCACCCCCTTGGCGACAATACACACTTAAACCAGCCTTTAATGGGCTCTATCCCACTCTGAGTTCCCTAGGCCTGCTGGCAAAACCACGCCTTCAGGGCCTTCTGAAAGAGGGTCAGAGTGGGGGCTACCTAATTTCTGGAGGGATGATGTTCCAGAGGGAGGGAGCCTCCATGGAGAAGGCCCTTCTTTTGAATCCCACCAGATGTACCTTCTTAGGGGATGGGACTCGCAACATTCCTTGCCTCCCCACCAATGTTCCCTCTAAGCTGCGCGGCCACGCACGTGACAGGGAATCGCTGCACGGCAGTTTCCAACTGCCGCGCAGCGATTTCCAATGTCAGAGGGAACATTGCTCCCCACTCTAGTGGGTTGAGTGGATGTGACCGGCAAGAGATGGTCCCTCAGTTATATACAAGGCTGCTACATTTAAATGAGAACTGTACAACTCCACTATTATTCATGAAAACAGGCCTATCAATTACTGCTAATGCAACTATCTGCATCTGGAGAAGAATGGATAGGAGCAGAATCTACCTCGCTGACTGACTTAAAAAACACTAGTTAAGCAACAGTTCCTTACATGGCTTCACATTACTGTTTTATTTGATAGCACCTAAACTTATATTTAGAGGACACAAATATGACATTCAAGACCTCCACGATGTAAAATAAACAAGGTCGATGCAAATCTAAAGACTGAAAAGATGGGAAAGCACCAAAATGTTCTTTAGATTTTTACAATAGCTTGTTCTTTAACTATACATAACACAGCTCTTCCAGCTCCGTCCTCCTGCATTGAAAGATTACTTATGTTGTAACATTATAAAACTACTGGTAGTCCTTGACTTACAACAGTTCATTTAGTGACCGTTCGAAGTTACAATGGCACCGATAAATCAACATGACCATTTTCCACATTTATGACCTTTGCAGCATCCCCATGGTCATGCGACCACATTCGGATGCTTGACAACTGGTTCATATTTAAGACGGTTGCAGTGTCCCGGGGTCATGTGATCACCTTTTCAAATTTTCTGATAAGCAAAGTCAATGGGGAAGCCAGATTCACTTAAGAACAACCATGTTGCTAACTTCACAACTGCAGTGATTCGCTTAACAAGTGTGGCAAGAAAAGTCGTAAAATGGGGCAAAACTCACTTAACAAATTTCTCACTTAGCAACGTATGTTTTGGGCTCATTTGTGGTCATAAGTCAAGGACTACCTGTATTGTTATAGTGTTTAATCAAACACACTTTTGACTAAACACTCTAATGGTACTCCTACAACTATTGCAAAAATTGGTAGATGTCTGACATGATGGTGTAATAACACTTTTCAAGTGCTGAGAAAGAGTTAATGCTGGAGAGGCTGGGAAGGTGAAAATAAACTCAAATTACTTGTGTGGTTACCAGGCAACTAGGCAAACATCCTCTAATTACTTCTTGATCCCTCCCACCGTTTTTCCCCCCCCTCAGCTGAGCTATACTCAAATAAACTGCAAAAAGTGTGCCATTGCTGTTGATGCCTCCTAAAGGGGGAGTGGTGGGAACAGCTGCAAAGCAGTTCTTTTGCCGTCTCCTCCTCCTCCTCTTTCAACCTTGAGTCACCCTGTGAACAGTGTATTTACTCAGCAGCTGAGAGTGGATCAGCTTGCTAGAAAATCAAGCTGTTACCCCTAGAGCATTGCTATTGTATAGTAGCGCAGAAGTGGCTCGTGAAAAGCTAATACCGAATTAATGTCTGTGGAGATTCTCAGTCATCCAGTTCACAGTTGTCTCAAGGGTGCTTTTTTCTTCAAAAGGCAACTGGACTGTTTTTTCCTTTGAGGAAGAAGAAGGAAATGGATGGATGGATGATAATTTTTGATATAAATACATATACATCCATCTACTAAAACAGTATTAAATCATTTTATCATTCTGCTTCCATATTAATATTGCATAATATAATTACAAACAAGTTGGAATAATTCCTGAACAGAGTTCAAAAGTATAGTTATCTGCCTATCAGCCTTCCCCATGTAATGACAACCAGTTATATTGGATTTCAATTGTTATAATCCTTCATCCAAAAAGTTAGTTTGACACAGTGGTTTAAGGCACGAGGCTAGAAACTGGAAAACCATGAATTCTAGTCCTGCCTTAGGGACAAAGCCAGCTGGATGACTTTGAGCCAGTCTCTCTCTTAGCCCTAGGAAAGAGGCAATGGCAAAGCACTTCTGAAAAATTTGCCAAGAAAACTGCAGTGGTCACTAGGTATCACCATATCTGCAATGTCTCTTTCTCAATAGGTCATAGGTACAAGGTACATGTATATATTTATGTTCAAAAATAAATTTGATTCAATTTACATCCAATTCAAATTTGATACATCACTCTTAAATAGTTTCTGGTATCTAGACTTTACTGTATTTCTGAGATATCATTTAGGAACTAAATGCCATGTAAAATTTTTAAACCTTTAAAAGGCAGCGTTTTCTTAAACTACATTCTTTTTAAGGCATCTGTTTTGGAGCAAAGCATTACAAAAGCTATTCCCTGATTAACTTTTTTTTAACTGCTTATGATATAGCAAAAATTACAGTAATAATGCTTTCTTGAACCTTATGGTTTCAGCAATTCTTAACTACCTTAGCTATCATACAAGCAATCATATTCAAGAGTTAGCCGTTAAATCCATTTTATAATGCCCTCCCCCGTCCATGTACACAGAATTTGCACAGTAAAAACACCTTTAATCTCCTGCACAGTCTACTGCTTTAGCTACCCCATTCCAGAGGTGGGTTGCTCCCGGTTCAGACCGGATCCATAGAACCGGTAGCAGGAATTTCCCCCCGCTCGCGGATGGCTGGCTGGCTGGCCACGCCCACGAACCGGGTCTCTCTTTGTTTTTGGCTTCTGCGCATGGGCAGAAGCTGTTTTTGCTTTTGCACATGCGCAGAAGCTGGGTTTTCGGCACTGCACATGTGCACATGCCCACACGGCGCGGGAGGAAGTGAACCGGCAGCAAGGTAAGTTAGAACCCACCCCTGGGCCCCATTCTTTAATTCTTACATTTGCTGCTGCTACTACATTTAAGGATTCTGATTTTAAATGAATGATGATGTTCTTTTACAGTCTTATTTTAGTGTATTGTTGCACCATTGATACTTTATTCTTGTAAAAAGAATTAGAACATTGTGTTATAACAATCAGTCATTCAAAAAAAAAATCAATAAAACTTGCAATGTTACATAGAAGTCCCAATTATCTTAGTCTTCTGAAAATATCATAGACTCAGATTTTCCTCCAGGCACTGAGCTAGGATATTAAATAAATCCAATATTGCTTAGGCCTGCTTTATGAGGTGAGCCTGTTATATGGTTATCTTTTATTATGATCATGATTATTTTGAGAGGGGCTTCAACAGTGAGATGGGGAGCATATAAATGTAACAAATATGTAAATAAATAAAATTTTAAATTTTGCTTAAATTTTTTAAAAAGTTGGTTAAAACATAGGTACTCCTCACTCTACCACCACAACTGAGACAAGAATTTCTGCTGTTAAGCAAGGCAGCTGTTAAATGAGTCACACCCAATTTTACAACCTTTGTTGCCATGCTTGTTAAGCAAATCACTTGCAGTTGTTAACAGCAATAGCACTTAGACTTATATACCACTTCATAGTGCTTTCAAGCCCTCTCTAAGCGGTTTACAGAGTCAGCCTCTTGCCCTCAACAATCTGGGTCCTCATTTTACCGACTTCGGAAGGATGGAAGGCTGAGTCAACCTTGAGCTGGTGCTGATTGAACTCTTGGCAGTGAGCTGAATTAGCCTGCAATTCTGCATTCTAACCACTGCGCCACCATAGTGGCTTAATAACTTAATAACATAGTTGTTAAGCGAATCTGGCTTCCCCCATTGACTTTTCTTGTTGGAAGCTGGGTTGGGAATGTCGCCAATGGCAATCACAGGACCCCAGGACTGACACAACCATCATAACATGCCAATTGCCAAGTGCCTGAATTTTAATCACTTAACGCTGGGGAAGCTGTAGGAACTACTGGTAGTATTCAACTTACAACCGTAATGGAGCCTGCCCACTACGATCATAAGTCATGATGGTAATAAAGGGGTCATCATGCAACTGATCTGATTTTACATGTTTTTGTGGAAGTCGTTAAGTAAATTACCATGGTCATTAAGTGAATCCATGGTAATTAAGCAAATGCCATGGTTGTTAAGCAATGGATTAGATATTTGTACATAAACCAATTGTATGCTATAGGGCTAAGTGACCAGTCGTAAGTTGAAGAATACCTATACTTTAAGACAAGAAAATGCTCATTAAGAACTGCAAGTTCTCCAGATTACTAAATTATTTTCTAACATGAGAGAAAAATAAATCCAATTGCAAAAATATCTTGACACAAATTTAATTAAATACACAAACCTGGTTTATGTACAAATATCTAATCCAGGGTTTATTCTCACAAACTTCTCCTAATTAGGTATTCCATCGCACTTATTTTACATTTCTTTTGCTTTTGTTTCAAGCAGTCTTATTTTATACTAAGCCTATGCAAAAAAGGGTTTCCCCCCAATTGTTGAATATTTGAAACTGAGTACAGGTGGTCCTCGACTTACAGCAGTTCATTTAGTGACTGTTCAAAGTTACAACGGCACTGAGAAAAGTGACTTATAACCATTTTTCACATTTACGACCATTGCAGTATCCCCACAGTCACATGATCAAAATTCAGATGCTTGGCAGTGTCCCTTTTTGTGACCTTCTGATAAGCAAAGTCAATGGGGAAGCCAAATATATTTATCAACCGTGTTACTAATTTAACAACTGCAGTGATTCACTTAACAACTGTGGAAAGCAAGGTTGTAAAATTGGGCAAAATTCACTTAACAAATGTCTCACTTAGCAACAAAAATTTTGGGCTCAAATGTGGTCATAAATCAAGGACTACCTGTATACATACAAGTTGGAGAAGCACAATATATTTTGCTCTAATTTATATATTTCTTTTCTATTAAATAGGCCTTACATTTATACTTTTAAAATTATTTTCTTTTCAGTCTTGTTCCTGTAATACCATAAAAATAACAGATAAAAATAATTTTTAAAAAGCAGAAACAACATCCACTCACACATCCTAGTACAGTGATGGCGAACCTTTTTTGGTCCGCATGCCAAAAGGGGGTGTGCGCGCGCGCGTGCCCACACCCATTCCCTCCCCCCACGCATGCGCACAACCCCCCCACGCTGCCCCCTGCGCATGCACCTGAAGCCTCCGGAGTGCAAAAAATAGCCCAACGGCAAACCGGAAGTGCGTTTTTCCGAACTTCCGGTTTTCCCGTTGGGCCGTTTTTTGCACTCCGGGGCTTCAGGAAGCTTCCCTGAAGCCTCCGGAGGGCGAACAACAGCCCAACGGCAAAGCGGAAGTGCGTGGGTCAGCCCGTTGGGCTGTTTTTTGCACCCCTGAACTTCCCTGAAGCCTCCGGAGTGCAAAAAACCAGCCCAACAGCAAACCGGAAGTGCGTTTTTCCGAACTTCCAGTTTTCCCGTTGGGCCGTTTTTCACGTTCCGGGGCTTCAGGAAGCTTCCCTGAAGCCTCCGGAGGGCAAAACGGCCTTCCCCAAGGCCGAAAATCAGCTGGCCAGCGCGCATATGCGCGCTGGAGCTGACATAGGGCAACGCCTCGCGTGCCCTCTGATATGGCTCCGCGTGCCACCTGTGGCACGCGTGCCATAGGTTCGCCATCACTGTCCTAGTACATACAGAATAAATTAGTGCCATCATCTAAAAACGGGGATTTCACTACTGCACTACTTCAAATACTTGTTCTTCTTAAGTATTTACTTATCACTTCCACATACTTATTCCTCTCCTGTAGCTACTATGAGCTGGTAAAGTTACAAAGTGTTTGCTAAGCAAAGAAAGAAAGTGTGCTGAGAGGAACAAAATGGGAGAAAACACAGAAAGGACACAAGTTATCCTCCAGGCTTCATCCTTTCTTCCAGAATTAAGCAACTCAGTACAACTCACACAGAGGAATGTGAAGATAATCTTGATAAAGTGTCTCTAGGAGTAGTTAAAGAGAAAAAAACCAACCTCATGCCTGGAAAAGGGGCGGCATGAGAAAGAAAATAACCCCTGCTTGACACTCTGGCAGAATTTCAAGATTCTGTAATTATATCCTACAACAATTTAGTAGCATTCCTTTAATCTTTGCAATGTCTGTTTTCTGACCTGGACTATCTCAAATAGCTGACAAAGAGGTAGTGTAATATTATCAAAGGCAACTGGTCTCATAAAAATAGAGATATTATTTGCCATTTATAGAAATAAATTAGCAGCCCAATCCAATGTATGTTCACTCAAAAGCAAGTTCACTCAAGGAGATCTGCTGTCTGGGAAACAGATATAAAATTGCAATTTAAAGTATACAAGATTTGGTACTCGACTTATGACCATAATTGAGTCCAACGTTACTGTTGCTAAGTAAAACAGTTGTTAAGTGAATTTGCCCCGTTTTACGACATTTCGTGCCACAGTTGTTAAGTGACTCACTGCAGTTGTTAATAACACAGTTGTTAAGTGAAGCTGGTTTCCTCATTGATTTTGCTTATAAGAAGAAGGTCACAAAAGGTGATCACGTGACCCCAAGACACAACAACTGTCATAAATATGAGTCAGTTGTCAAGCATCTGCATTTTGATCATGTGAACATGGGGATGCTGCAATGGTCGTGTGAAAAACAACCAGTCACTTTTTTCAGTGCCATTGTAACTGTGAACGGTCACTAAATGAACTGTTGTAAGTCGAGGACCACCTGTACTTAAAATTTTAATAATAGCGAAAGATAAAAACAAGTAGGCAGACATAGCATCTTTTTAAAAATTCTACTATGTTCCTTTAAACCAGTCTTTCTCAACCTTGGCAACTTTAAGATGTATGGACTTTGACTACATGCTGGCTGGGGAATTCTGGAAGTTGTAAAGTCCACACATCTTAAAGTTGCTAAGATTGAGAAACACTGTTTTAAACTATTATGACAATGTTCCTGATTACCATCAACAGCTTGACAGAAAATCAGAGACAAAATAAAAAGCTGATATACCATAAAATACCCAGGTTTGTCTCTGACATTAAGTAGAGGCAGGGGTGGGCTCCTGGGGGTTTGGCAGGGTTCGGGCAATCCTCTAGCCAAGGATCGCCGGGGTTCGGCGAACCCCCAAATGCCACCCCTGGCTGGCCCCTCCCACTCCTCCCAGGAGTCTCCACGCGGCCCGTTCATCATTCCAGGTTAAGTGCAGGGGCTGCGCGGAAGGTCTGGGAGGGCAAAAAATGGGCCTACCGGAGGTTCCGGAAGTCCAGAAACGGGCCTGTTTCCGGCCTCCAGAGGGCCTCCGGACCCCGGGGGAAGCTGTTTTCGCCCGCCCGGAGGCTTGAGGAAAGCCTCTGGAGCCTGAGGAGGGTGAAAAAACGGGCCTGTTTCCGGCCTCCAGAGGGCCTCCGGACCCCAGGGGAAGCAGTTTTCGCCCTCCTGGAGGCTCGGGGAAAGCCTCCCGAGCCTGGGGAGGGCGAAAAACACCCCCCCGCCATGCTGCAGGTGGCCACAATGGCCACGCCCACCCAGCAACGGGGCAGCGAACCCGTTGCTAAAGGATCTGAAGCCCACCCCTGAGTAGAGTCCAGCAACAGGTCCTCCTGATCCAAAGATTTCTGAGCTGGGACTATTATCCAACATCTGTATCTCTGCATTACAGGCCATCAATAAACCAGCAATCTCCCTGTGGAAACTGCTGGCTACTTTTGGCAGTTAGCCCAGGAACAGATAGCAGAAGACTGATGTAATTCCATCCAACTGTAAGAAAAAATCTGGTCAGACAATGGCTATAATAAAGAATTTATTAACTAGATTTCCTAACATTCTCCAACAAGAAGCGACTCAGAGACCTTGTAAAAGACGTTTGCAAATTTTCTGAATTGAAAAACTCAACTTTGGGGCAAGAAGATAATCATTAGAACTTCCAAATCTCCATATGTGATTTGTTTTTAGATAACATCCAATAGGACCAATTTTGGAAAATTTCAATACAACTAATATAACGCCGTTATACCACCATCCAACTGGATATTTCACAACCGAGTATGCACTCCTCTCACACCAAACATTAAAATGTAGTATCAACTTTAATAAAGAAACATCCATGGCTTTCAGGTTTTCAAACACTCTGGACCTCAGTTGTGTCTCTGATACAAAGACTCATCACAGGGAATCACTCCCTCCTCTAGTCTGATCATCCTAATTTTTCTTGTTCCTGACTAACTTTAGCAATAGCCATAGCACTTAGACTTATATACCGCTTCATAGTGCTTTTACAGCCCTCTCTAAGCGGTTTACAGAGTCAGCACATTGCCCCCAACAATTTGGGTCCTCATTTTACCCACCTCAGAAGGATGGAAGGCTGAGTCAACCTTGAGCCTGGTGAGATTTGAACTGGCAAATTGCAGGCAGCCAGCAGAAGTAGCCTGCAGTACTGCACTCTAACCACTGCACCACCATGGCTCACTTTACCTCTTGAAAGGAAGTGCCAGAGTCAGACATTGTGCGGTCCTCTCCCTTGGGTCCTTTAAACTTCTTATCCTGTATGACTTTATTTTTGCAAATTAAAAATAAATCAATGGGAGAGCACCAGCTTTAGCATCTGTTAAGAACTTAGAGACTAAAATGAAGAGCAGAGGGGCCAATATTCCACAGAGTAGTAACTCAACCTTCCTTGGATAGCTATAAGTGGCTGCTTGGTAGTTTCTCCATGGGCTTAGAGGTGGTGATGGCAAATAGTTTAGTGGTTATTTGGAAACTGAAATCACTTCTGGACTTTCCATGAAAGAGGGGAAAAAATGAAAATTTGACTTTGGGTTTTGACAATTAAGTGGGTTATTGTTACAGAAATGGCTAGAGGTTATTATTTTGCATAACTAAAAAGTTGGTATTATAACTTTGTTATGTATCTTATTTCATAAAAAAAAAAAATTGGAAGACACTACTTTGGAAGTTTTTATTTATTTATTATAAGTACAATTTAAAAATATCAATAAAACAATTACACCTACATTCATGGGCCAATCCATAGGTTATTGGCCCCAGGCCTGCCGGAAAAGCCAGGTCTTAACGGCTTTATGGAAAGCCAGTAAGGTGGGGGTAGTACGGATCTCGGGGGGAAGATGGTTCCATAGAGGCGGTGCGGCTACAGAGAAGGCCCGCCCCTGCGGACCCGCCAGCCGACTGTCTGGCTGACGGGACCTGAAGAAGGCCGACCCTGTGCGCCCTCACTGGTCGTTGGGAGGAGTGTGGGAGAAGGCGGTCACGTAGATAAACTGGTCCTGAGCCATGTAGGGATTTAAAGGTAACAACCAACATCTTAAATTGTGACTGGAACGCAATCGGCAGCCAGTGCAGCTCGCGAAGGATGGAACTTGTGTGGGTGTACCTTGGCACACCCACAACTGCTCACGCAGCTGCATTCTGGACTAACTGTAGTCTTCGGACACTGTTTAAGGGTAGCCCCATGTAGAGCGCATTGCAATAGTCAAGTCGTGAGGTGATAAGGGCATGAGTGACCGTGAGCAGAGCCTCCTGATCCAAATAGGGCCGCAGCTGGTGCACAAGGCGAACCTGTGCAAAGGTCCCCCTAGCCAAATTAAATTTATTTCCCCCCTTCCCTCACTTTATCCTCCCTATTCCCAAAGCAGCAGTCCCAAACCTTTATGGCTTGGTGGCCTGGCTGGAGGGGGGGGGAGAGGAACCAGGCCGCATGAGCAGCGGGCCGGCGTGCATTATTTCTCTTCATACTTCTTATGCCTTAAAATCCTGCCTCCATTATGCCCATACACTGAATGCATTATCTTTTTGTTTTTTAAATTCCTCACTTCTATGCTCTGAAGAACTCATTAACTCTGTATAATTGTGATTCTTTTAGTCTTCCCCATCGCCTCATTCCATTCACTGTCCCTTCGTTTATTTGCTTTGCAGTTCAATCTTCATTCAGTCTACAAGACCAAATCCCTTCTGTGTATTTCTTTCATCCTGGTCACTCACTTTTCCATATATTCCATATTCATTCAGACCCATTCATTATAGGTTAAACCCATTTCTTTAACCACATACACTTAAGCAACCTATTCTCCCTGAATTCATAATTTCTCCTGAAATATGATCATATATCAAAATGGGCCAAAACGCTTTTGAATATACATTTTTGCTTCTTTTGACAAACAATCTTTTTTGGCAACAGACACCCTATTATCCACTTTTCGCTGGTATCTTGACATGTTAAAATTTCTCCATCCATTTTTATTTCATGAAAGACAGCATCTAATTGAGCTCTTAGTATAAATGGTGCTAACCAGAGCAGCCTTTTAGCAGAGTAGTATCTATAAAGGAGAATATTTAAAGCTCAACATTGAAATGAGGGGTCCTTCATTCTCTCTGAGTTTGGATGCTCTCTTGCAGACATTTCATTAACCAAACTAGGTAACATCATCAGTGATAGGCTGGAATTCTGAAAGCATCTCCCAGCCACTCTGACAACATGATTGCGATGGTGGACCTTACAAGCCACATCCTTCCAAGACACAAATATGCTCCATTTACCCTGCCTAGCTTCTTTCCCAAATGGTTTGTGCATTTTAGTCTTTTTTTAGAACAGATGAGCATAGAGGTAACCATCAACTTACAATCTTTCATTTAGTGACCGTTTGAAGTTGCAACGGCTCTGAAAAAAGTGACTTACTGACCATTTTTCACACCCACAACCATTGCAGCATCCCCATAGTCACGTGATCAAAATTCAGAGGCTTGGCAACTGACTCATATTTATGACGGTTGCCGTGTACTAGATCATGAGATCACCTTTTCTGACCTTCTGGCAAGCAAAATCAATGGGAATGTCAAATTCATTTAACAACCATGTTACTAACAAACAATGCAGTGACACACTTAACAACTGTGGGGGGAAAGGTCGTAAATTGGGGCAAAGGGGGCAAAATTCACTTAACAACTGTCTTGTTTAGCAACAGAAATTTTTGGCTCAATTGTGGTTGTAAGTCGAGGACTACTTGTATTTCAAAATAGAAAACTGGTCTGCAGTCACTCAACTGTATGTTCTAGCAAAGCTAACAGGACTCATTTGGGGGATATACAGATATTGTTGGACATAAAAATGGTTTTTTCTGTTTTACTTTGTATGGTTCCAGCTTCATTTTTTATATTAACATTATTTTTAAATGTAAAAAGTCAAGTGCTACAGGCAGGCACGCTGGTGTCTAAGAGTATCAAATTAGAAATGCAAAATTATAACAGGTAATAGTAACTGGAGCATCCAGTGGCAAAAAGAAATGTTGTGTAGGTAGCTTTATCCGCAAATACTTTTAGTTCTCTTACTTGCAAAAGCTGCATTGACATTCTTTTTCACAACATGAGAGGTATAGCAAGGCTGAAAGACATTTAGGAAAAGCTGGGTCTGCAAACACAGGTGCTATCAAATACTACTTCTTAAATGGTAACGGTATTATCCAAGAGCAGACTTGGAACTGTAACAGAAACGCACAGAAACTGGAACACACATGAGCAATGTTTCCGATAATAACAACTGATGGTCAGTAGTTATTAGTTCTATCTTATCAAAAAGTCACCAATTTACGCAATGCTAAATATTTATATTAGGGTTAGAGTGACTGACCATACAAACCACCATGGATAAATGCCAACTAACTTAAGAGGTATAAGAACATATATGCCATGGTACCGCCTAAATCACTACTGTAACATTCCAGTGTGAAATCTCCCTCCCTCCCTCTCTCTCTCTCTCTCCCTCCCTCCCTCCCTCCCTCTGTTGTTCCTTATGGCTGAAAAACTTTTTGCCAAGCCTTGGGTTAAAATTGGTTAGGACTGCCAGAACCCAGACAGTTATAAAATGGATCAAATATTTCAACTAGGGCCGTGTACACTTTGAAAATAATTAGGAAGAAGCCCTTTCGGCTTCATGTGAATGCTCTGCTATACATTAAAGTAGCCCAGCTTTTTCTAGCCCTTGAGAGGAGACTGGAAAAAAGAAAGATGCTGTTTAAGGAATCAATTCCTTAGAGTGAGTTCTTGACTGCTTTTAAGAATTTATTTTCAAAATGCTTTGTAATTTTTTCTGAGATTAAAATGCAGACTGCCAGGAATGATGCGCTCTGCCAATTTAATTTACTCAAGCAACCCACTGAATAACCTTAAATACTTTAAATAATTATTTTCCATAGTCTGAAAAGATGACCTTGTAGATTCCAAGCTGGTGAGAGCGCTTTACACATGATTAATGTAGCCTCATCTATTTTTTGAAATGCTGTCTACACATAAACACATCTAACCTCCACCTCAGTTCCCACTTTCTTCTGTGAGTCATATGTGATATTTGAAAACACTTTGAGAGGAAAAGCGACAGAACTGTTATGTTCTGAAGGGAAGGTACCATAAACTGAAAGAAAGACAACATCATGTCTTCACACAGTCCCAGGTCTTTCTGACTTGGTGCAGCCCCCTTTCCATTCATGGTCCCATGTCTAACAAAATCATTAAGGTCACATGGCATGACCGGCTGGTCACATGACCCACCGACCACATTAAAAGCAGTGAAGAACTGAAACAAGATGCTTCAACTGAAGTCCCGCTGAGTATGTCACCTAGCCTGGTGCTGAAATGTTTGAAATTAAACAGCAAGCTCAGAGAACAAACCAGCGCCAACAAAACCACTAAGGCCTTTGGAAAAGCAATGGGGGGGGGGAAACTGCACTTTTTGGGGGGAATGATGTTCCATACAGAACAGTAATGGGTTGCAAATCCCGTCGCTACCGGTTTGTGCGCTCGCTCGCATGCGATGCTTCTGCGCAGAAGCATCCGGGGTGGGTGGGCGGAGCCTCCCGCCACCGCCGCTACCGGTTCGTGGATCCAGGCCGTACCAGTAGCAACCCACCGCTGATACAGAAAGGGCCACCACTGAGAAGGCCCTTTTCTGTGGTCCTCATCAGATGTACATCTGAGGATGACCCCTCTACTCTTTTTAGAAATAAAATTCCCTTCAATCTGGTATCCTCCATAACACTGACTACATGTCTGAAAAAGGGATGAGATACAGATTTATTTATTGGTTTTACATAAGCTCCCATCACTTATGCAAACTAAGAATGTAGTAGTTCTAGGCCAACATATATGGGTGGCAGTAAGTTGGGAAAGGCTGGTGTAAATAAATGACAATAACATAGAAGAATGAACCCAGAAGAAAACTTTTTCCCACCATCATCAAAAACTGTCTGCCATGATGAGGATGAATTAAGGAGAACTTGATAATTTTAACCCAATCAGCATTTATCTAACTTGGTATAATATAAGGTATAATATAAGTGAGATTGGTGTGTCTTCTTGCTAATCACTACTGGGTTACTAAGGTGCTGAGAAGCAGAATTTTAAAAATCTTTTATTTTTTTCCACTCTTCAGAGGCAACATTTAAAATAAAGACATTTCAGATTATCTTCAGGAAAATCAATAATGTTTTCAGAGCCTTAATTCTCAATTTACATGCTTTATATGTAATCTCTTTCCTTTATCATATATTAACCATAAAACAGCAGCGTTCTCTTTCAAGATGTACTTAACTTTGGCCGGTTTCAAAACAGTAGCTATGATACTACTGGTATTTTAATTCTTCATTTCTTCTCTGCAACCTTCCCTGTCTCCAGTGTGCTATGGAAAAGGCATTTGACATTATAGAGAAAATCACAAGATTTTCTCTATGTGAGCTAAATACAATAATCTGTCTAATATTCTGCCGACGGTTACATTTTACTATAATATAAAAGCTAAACCAGGATCAGCATACAAATCCAGGTTTTCTGAAAAGAGGCTTAGGGAAAAGTTCTGAGGAATGTAGTATTACTTAGATTTGGGAAAGATAAATTATATAGGCAAATAATATTGCATGATGCTTTTAGTAGGAAGGCTTTTACTTCCAAGAATCAAAGCAAGTAAAAGTTAATTTCTTAAGGCAGCAAACTGTAATGGCTTTTTCAAACGTAAATCGTTCCAACAGGAAATATGTCTTAATGCTTTCCCTACAAAGAAAAGCTTTTTTCCCCTCCCTCTCTTAATACTCAAAGGAAAACAGCAAATAAAGGAGAAAAATATAATGGGATGGGCAACCTGCTTAGTCTTAAGTCTTAGTCTAACATGAGATGAAGAGAGCCAAGTATGCATAATATACATATCTGTATATACACAGTGCTTATTGTACCTGGATTCCCCTCCATGTTGCAGGAATTCTACTATGGAAAAGACCACATCCAAGAATGTCTCTCCTTTTGGGTCCTCTTCTGCAATGTGATTTTTCCCCCAACAGTTACCAAATAACCAGTCCCAAGTTAGTTGAGGAAGATGATACTCGGTGTGGTCTTTTCTCCAGAATTAAGGAATGACAGAGACGGGGAACAGGAAACCAGGTAAGCTTCACAAATGTCATAAGGGACTACATATGCACCTAATGCAGTCCATGGACTGCACACATGCCTGATTTAAACTGAACTCATTCTCCTGATACTAATTTTATACTTAAATGCGGTTTAGCCAGTGGTGGGTTTCAAAAATTTTCGCTACTGGTTCGGTGGGCGTGGCAAGGTGGGGGGGCATGTGACTGAGTGGGTGTGGCCAACTTGATGTCACTCACGCCCACGCCCACTCAGTCACATGACTCCTCACCTAGCCACGCCCACAGGAAAAGGTAGGAAAAATTTTGGAATTACCACCCCTGCCCTACCTTCGCCAGTCACCCCCGTTTCCCCTCCTTTAGTGGCCCCAGCCCTAGCCTCGCTTCCTCCCCCACCACCGCCTCTTTGTTCAGGCTGCTTACCTTCCGCAGTGGCTGGTCCAGAGTCCGGAAGGCAAGCTGACTGGAGTTTTTGGCGGCCCCCAGCCAGCTGCCGCTGCTGGAAAGCGGCTGGCAAAGAGGTGGCGGCTGGCCGCAGAAAAGTACTGGAGGCCGTGGAAAAAGCTGCTACCATGCCATCGCCGCCATGTTCTTCGTGCATGCCCATCCCATTGGACTTGCAAGGCAATGGGATGCGCGTGCACGAAGAACATGGCGGCGATGAACATGGCGGGTGGGCCGAGCGAGCGGGGGACCAGTTCGGGGGAATGGCCAGCCGGCCATTGCTACTGGTTCGGCGACCTTGGCCAAATTTCTGCCAACGGTTTGCGCGAACTGGTGTGAACCGGCTGAATACCACCTCTGGGTTTAGCTAGGGAAAAATTCAGGCATGCAAACACACAATCGCATATCTGCAGCTTTATGTGACATGATTTAGGCTTCTGGAGCCAGATTAAGATAAAACCATTCACGTTTTGGGTTAAACAGATGCAGCTGTACTTCATTGAGCATGTGCCACATTTAGAATTTTTTAAAATACAAATTTAAGACCATAGACATGTTTTTAGAGATTTTTCTGATCTTTTAACGAACTGTACTTTAGGGATTGCTTTTAATCATGAAAAAGCAGGATAGACATTTCATAAATAAGTACTGACCTTTTTAGATTGTTTTTTTACTTTTTCTACATTCTTTTCATAATGTACAATTTTCAACCTACTAACCACAACAACTTCTAGGGTTACAGTCTGTGTTAAAAATAATGTAACAAAGACATGTGTACCAGCCTACACCACCAAAGGAAGACCAAAAGGTATTTTGTTCTTTTAAAACACCAAGTAAAACAGTCAGTTGACAGCAATGTGGAAACCTATCGTTAACAACTACTGTAAATGTCAAATAATAATTCATGTGGTTGAAAACCTTCTGAAAATTGGATTAATTATTTATAGCCTAACACTCTTTCAGTGATGGTAGATTTTAATATTAACAATCATTAAGCAGAAGTAGCTGAAGAACAGCACTAAATTTGGAAAGTTATAAAACAGAAATATATATTCAAGTCACAGGAAGGATCAGAGCACTACCGTAGTTATCAGTTCCAGTTCTATTGAATTAAAATTTCAATTCAGGAAACACATTTGTTACATTCACAAATTACCAAACATGTTGCACCAGGCTAAGTGTAAGTTCTTATCTTAAAGGAGAAAAATTCTGATCACCTCTTGAAATTTTCGTGCTGGCTCCATAAATATTAAATCCCCTAACTGACAAAAATGACTGAATAAATGCAAACCAAACAAGAGTCCAATATAATTGAAGAACATCCAACTGAATTATGCACAGAAGTCTGGTTTTCTGCAATTAGACTTCCCCCACAGCATGAATTTATTTGACAATTAGAGAGAAGTGGAACACAATTAGGATGCAGTTTAAAAAAATAAAGGAATCTTTGCTGCTTTTCTCAGTTAACAATCTATATCAATCATAGAAATTATCTCTCTTTCAAGTATTTTGTTTTTTCAAAAAAGAGAAACTGTTATTTTTTTTAAAAAAACACATGCTATATACTAAAAGACATGACAGGCCTGTATGTGTATTATATATATCTGGAGACATGCTGCAGAAGAACCAAGATTTTGCATTTCACAAAATAAAACCACTATTCTCTTGACAATGGAAATGAAACAATATTAGAATAGACTGAAATGTGATATGTTTCCGCCCCGAAGGATTTTCTGCAGAACCAGTTGAGGCATTAGTCTGCACTGCTGAGTTTTGCTTTCTGCTTCAGCGCAAAATTAACGAGTTGCTTTTCTGTGCTAACAGTTCTTTAGATTCTCTTGATATTTGTCTGCTTGGTGAAAAACCAGAACAAAGGAAGTATGTACACTCTGTCAGAGACAATAATGGTAGTATCAAACTTCATAAAAATATTGAATTTCTCGTTCGTGGCTTTGAAAGAAGTGTCTTAAAAACAGGAAAATACCAGGAATATAAGTAGTTTCATGGTAATGCAGACAATTGGGTATGTCCAACCATTAACCATTTATTAGCAGCCATTACATAGGATTTCAGAAAGAAATCTCTTTGTCAGCCATATAGGATATGGAAAGGCAAAAAACCAAACAGAATACAATTGCTTAGAAAACAACAGGATTTCTCATAAATGCAACAAGCAGTACCTATAAAATAACCCTCAACTAGAGCATGTTAATCTGTCTTTACCAATAGCTGGTATGTGAAACTAGCCACTGAGCACTGCTGGAAATGCTCAGTTTGACAAACAAAATCAAGAAGCCAGCGTTAGAACATTTCTGGCCCATTTTCAAGTCCCTTTTGCAACAAAATGGTCAGTCTGTTGCTTCAAAGAATTCTGGAGGAAGCAGACTATCTGGACCCATTCAGTTGAGTTTCAGGCCTGGGCACCATACTGAAATGACATTGACTATGCTTGTTGATAACATATGGCAGGACTGGATGGGGTGGGGGCTCCTTCCATCCAGATCCTCACTGAACTCTTGGTGGCCATTCAGACCATCAAAATTGCTGTCTCAGCTGTTGGAAATGTGAACAAGAAAGGATAATCTTGTTTGGTGGTATAAAAAAGCTAGAAAATTCTGGATTCGGGTATCAAGTTGTGACAGTCATTTTTACAGTGGTCATTAAGCAAATCACATAGTCATAAGTCCAAAACACATGGTTTAAATGCAAACCCGTTCTCCTGAATAGGCCTTTTCTGCTGGAAATTGGCAGAAAGCGTCGGAGACTGTAGTCATGTGACACAAGGTGCAGCAACCAGGCATAAATGTGAGCCGGTTGTCAAGCAACGCAAATGCAGTCATGTGACTGGGAGGGGAATGGTGCGACATTTTATGTCAGCTATAAGTGCTTTACATGCTGTGAAGGACCCTTTATGAAGCTGTCATAACTCGAAAAACAGTTGTTAAAAACCAGTCATAAGTCAAGAACTACCTGTATAAACTTGAAGCCAGAGGTTTTTCTTTTGGAACTGATGGACAAGCAGTTGGAAAAAAGTCATGGAATTTTGTTTTTTGCATGATAACTGCAGTGAGATTATTTGTATGCATGGCACTACCCACATGTATATAGTTTTTTAAAAAAAATAAATTACAGCAGGTCACATTCACATAGCATATTAGGCCAAAATCAAATCATATTATAGCTTAGTGTAATGTATGAAGCCATTCAGAAACAGACGAACAATTAGCTGCCTTTTAAATATATCCCTAATCTCACCCTTTAACAACTACTGATACTTCCAAATGCCTGGCCCATGGTGAGGGCATCTCTTTAAATAATGAGAAAGAAACTCAAGACTGCACTGCCTTCCCTCTATTTCATGTGAGAGGGAGGGAAAGAGAAACTCTGTCAGGCTGTCAAGATACTGTTAACTTCAGTTTGTATTAATAAGTACTGTAGAGTTCTCCTTTCCTTGGTCTACCTCAGAGGGATGATACATATTCACATGGTGATAACTAGTATATTTTAGTGGTTACAGCCACTCCAAAAATTCACTGTCAGAATGACATATTGTCTGAGAATTCTGGAAATGGCAGTCCTGACATATCTGGGGAACACTGTGTGTCAATGATATCTGAATTAGAAGATATGTGAACAGCAGATCTGTGATGAATTCATTACAATAGACATGTCAATATAAGTATCATCTTTAATGAAAAGATGGTAATACTGATCTCATTTGCAAACTTGTTTAAAAACTATGCCCCTCCATACTCAGTTATAACAGCAAAGTTTATGGAACAGATCACAAATTGCTCATGTACAAGTAAGCTAAAGCAGAATAAGAAAGCCAATCAGTTTCCATGATATGATCTTGAGTATATACCCAACATTTTCAAGGAAAACATCAGGAATTGCTTTAAAATTTTGAACCTCATTGATTGGACAGCCAGAGGAACAAAGCATGAATTTAAACTTGACAAGGGTGAATGTGAAAATAGACAGCCAAAGAGCAAGAAACAAAAGAAAGTGATGTCAAAACAAATCCTGAAAACTGAAGCCAAAACAAAACAGAGAAAGATATTAGGAAGGCACTTAACAAAGAATTCCTAAGACCATCAGTGGAGCAAAATGATGGAAACAGACATAGACAAACAGGGGAAGACTTCCAAAAGATCTTCGAACCCAGGAGATTTCAGCTTTAAATTGTTATGTTAAAGGACACGAGTGTATTAGAGATGTCAACAACCAAGATACATTAGAAGATGTTTCATACTTTCAAGAACCTCTAGTACTAGAAGATAAAATTAGATCAACATGCTGGCCATTACCAAGTCAGAAGGCTACAGGAATTGATGAAATCCCCACTGAAATATGGCAAACAACAGGGGAGAATCAGTAATAATTCTAAACAAGCCATGCCAGCAAATCTGGAGAACGACATGACAGCCAATAGATTGGAAGAGGCCAACATTCGAATATAACTCCTCCAGAAAGAAAAAGAGACTTAAGGAGTATGAAGATTATTATATAATAGCTTGAATTATCTTCCCAGCCCCTGAAAATATGAAGCATATATTACATGTAGCTATATGGGACTTTACTCACAGTGGAAATAGAAATCCATTTGACTTGCCAGATTACTATTCCATAGACAGATATGTAAATTGTTACAATTTGTTTGACATATATCTTCTGACCAGAATGGGGTCAACCTCACAAATGTTTAAACATGATAATGTAACAAAAAAGGTTACATTATTTAAAGGTTATACAGAAGCATAAACAAAATTCGAAATTCCTATTTTTAAATAATGGCCAGCATATTGAATGAAGAGAATAACAAGATAACAAGCAAGAGTTATTATGTTTTAAATGTACTTATATAGTAGCCATAAACTTTTCTATATTTAAACCTTCTAATTTCCAACAAAATGTAATATGAACTAATCAGATATAGAATATAAAAAGTATTTAGCATATTATTAAAGTACACACACACACATCTTGCACAACATAATGAAATATAGGTACAATAAGACTGCTATAGTTCCTGAACCATTCTTTTATAGGATTTAAACCTTTTTTGAAACAGGAGATAAGTGATGATTCATATATTTCAGGAATACAGGAACACACATACACATATGAAACAGGTATAGCTCATTAATGGTCCATATTCTAAATTAGTTTTGGGGAAAAATAAAATGGTTTAAAGATATTAATGTGATTTCAAATTGTATAAAAATGAGAGGGAGGGAGGGAGGGAGG
>QLTV01004233.1:4636776-4647043 GCA_003457575.1 Thermophis baileyi | reverse complement strand
ATTCATTGCTGAAGGGACTGCGTGTCTGAGAGTAAGCTCTGTGTGTAGGTAGCTATCTGTGATAGTAGAGAATCTTTGTTTGCTGATTAAGACAAAGAAAGGCTGGTAAGAAGACTGCTGTACTTCTGAATACTGACTGATAGAACGTGTATGATTCGGACTGTTATTTGGACTGTGCTATCTCTTTAAGTAAACTACTTTTATACACTTTAACGTATCTGTGTATTGACTGAATCATTACTCATATCTACTGCAACATTACAGTGAACTGTGCAAACCTTCAGGGCCCAGAGGTTACTCTGCACAATTCCTTAACAGCTCCCAAGGAAAGCCCTCTGGAATGGCAGCAGCAGCACACGTGGCTGCAAGAGGAAGAGAGGCCGTGTGAGACCCAGACGCTTTCCAACTCCCCTGGTCACAGAAGCATCAACCCTTCACTCTCCCCTCTTTGCTAGCAGCCGCCCTGTTTTTCACACGGGATCGCCCAGGAGGGAGGAGGGAGAGGGAGAAGGGGGCAGCCACTAGCAGAGACAAGAGAGTGAGGGGTTGATGCTTCTGTCCCCTTCTCCCTCTCCCTCCTCCCTGTGTGGCTACAAAGGTTGCCAGGCCCTCTCTCCTGGCTGGCCAGCGCCTCCCAAAGTGTCTCAGACCGGCGGAGGCACCGTAGGGCACAGCTGGGAGCGCGCTAACCTTGCCCTCCCCGGGCATCGCCGGCCCGCCTCCCATCAGCAGAGGGGCTCTTTGGGAGGCGCTGGCTGGCAGTGCAGCCACTCTCAGACCAGGGGTGGATTCCAACTTACCTCACTGCTGGTTCTCTTCCTCCCGCGCCGCGTGGCCGTGCCTCATGGGCACGCGTGCGCGCATGCGCAGTGCAAAACCCCCCGGGGGAAAAAAAACACACGCCGAAAACAAAATGGTGACGCATGCACAGGAAGCCGGAAACTCGGCTTCTGCGCATGCGCAGAAGAAAAATAAAATAAAATAAAATTTAAAAAAAAATTAAAAAAAAAGATGGCGGCGCCCACGGACAGGCACTGACCGATCCAGTTCAGTGACGTTATCATGACGTCACCAGCGGGTCGCTACCGGTTCGGGCGAACCGGTCTGAACTGGGAGGAACCCACCCCTGTTACTCTCTCTTGGCCCAGCCGAGAGGGCTGGTTGTTTTGGGAGGAAATTAGGAAGAGGAAGGAGTATCAGGTATGTTCACCAGTTTGAGTTATTTATAAAATAATAAAGGTGGGCTAATAATAAAAATATTACCATGTTCACTAGATATTCAGAATATACGAAGAAACTCTTATAGTGAGCACATGTTCCTTATTTGCCCTTCTCTAATTGTTTTGTACCTTATTAACATTATTAATGTTAATAAAAAATAGACACTAACTCAGAGTTCATCAAGGGCATTCTGGCCTACTGCAAATCAAGAGTCATGAGACAAAGCCATGGAAAGAGAGGAGGAGCACATAATGTACTCATGGTATCCTGCTCTCCAAGTTCCCGTCTTTGAAGGATTAACAAAGCATACACGCCTGTTCAAGCTTTGCTGAATAACAAAATATAACTCTTTGCTTATTCATTATTTATGCCACTTATTATTTCCCTCTAGGAATGACATACTAAAAGCTTTAACTTTTAATTTAAAAATCTTTGTTCAGTTACTTAATTGCCAATTAGCAGATTTTTAATGAATGAAGTTAGTACTTCACTACTGATTTGCAATTAGCATGTTTTATCTCAGAACTGCTCAAGGGTATTTAATTATTTTTATGAATTAAGATCTTTCTCTAGCAGAGTTCTCAATACTGGAGGAAGCAAGTCAACTCCACTGAATCTAGAGTATAGTACTTATACAAATCTTTCCCGAAAACTGGAATTCCTATAGTATATTAATTAAATGAATCTATCAATCATTTTATGCTTTAACCAAAACATTTTGTTTGGATTCTCAGAAATTTGTCTAGATACTTGGAGATTCTTCAATCGTTATATAATTTAAATCCTTGAGTTATTTTATTAAATTGTTTTAATAAATTTATTTTGTCTCATTAATTTTATTAATCATTAAATTATTTAAAGAATTAAAGAATTATTAAATCAATTCAATGACTCTGGGTTTATTAGCATAATTTAATCAAGGCTTAAAAAGTAGGAGCTTGTCTGGTTTATTATAGGAAAAGAAATTACCTAGCAGTAAATGCTTTTATACAGATGCATGTACAGTTAAAAAGATTTTGGAGAAAAGAGTTTAAAAAGAACTATGGTACTCCAGGATAGATAAGTGTATTGTGGATGGATTAATTGTGCAATTCAAGGTACCAACTTCCTGATTTCAGTTCCTGATCCAAGATCCAGTGCACTAAAAGTTTTGTGCTTCATGTAAGCAATTGGTCCCTTAAAACAGCAGTCCCCAATCTTTGCAGCTTGATGGCCAGGTGGGGGTGGGGGGAGAGGGGAACTGGACCACGCAAGTGGCGGGCCAGTACATGTGCACAGCCTTGCATGAGTGGCAGGCTAGCATGCATGTGAGTGCCCACCAGCCCATCATGCACAAGTTGAGCTGTGTGTACATGCGCCGCACAATTTCAAATAGGCCACCGCCTGGTAGTGGGCCGTGGCCCAGGGGTTGGGGACCTCAGCCTTAAAATGTTTCTCGGCTTGAACAACTTTAAAATGTGTTGATGCTGGCTGGGCAATTCTGGGAGTTGGTCCACATGTTTTTAATTTGCTAAAGTTGAGAAACACTGCATTAGAACTCCCAAAGATGTGGTACAAAAACTCTATCTATGTAATACATTGAAGGTGCAAAAAAAGCAACTAGTCTAGAAAAATTATTTCGGTTGCACAAATCCAGACAACCTTTAGATCAGCGGTCACCAACTGGTGGTCCATGGACCGCTGGTGGTCCGTGAGAAAATTTTGGTGGTCTGCAGAAAAATTATTTGCATTTTTTATATTGCACTAAATCAGGAGTCCTCAAACTACGGACCCTGGGCCGGATACGTGCAATGAACGCTTGTGTTGCTGCAGAGGGTCTCCCCCTTCGGGGTCTTTTTGTGTGGGTCAGAGGGGGGCAGAAATTCCGACTTGGGGTCTGCTTCAGCCTCCTGGTGCGGGGCTTTGGCCGAAGGCTGGAGGGAAGTGCCGCTGGTGGCGAAGAGCCGGAGGGCCTTGTTCCAGTGGGAAAGCATCATGGCCTGGAACTGCCTGACCGTCTCAGCCCGCTGAGCTTCCAGGTACCGGTACCTGGCCTTGCACTCCCACAGGTCTTCCCTCTGCTTGGAAAGCCTATGCTCCTAGTCCTCAGCGAGGTGCTTCTGCTAAGCCTCCTTCTCGGCCAGATCCAATTTGAACTGAGCCAGCTGTTTTGCCAGCTGTTTTGCCAGCTCTTTCTTGTGGTGGCTGCTTAGCTCCAACAACTGCTTCCTGTTGGGGCCCTAAGGAGCCTGGGCGGAGAGGCGAGGAGTGGCTGGCAGGGGAGGGGTGAGTAGAGGCCGTCGAGACGCCCCTCGACGTGAGTGACATCAAGTTGACCACACTCACCCAGTCACATGACCACCTAGCCACGCCCACCCACCCAGTCATTAGGCAGATCATATTAGTGGTCCGCGGGATTTAAAATTATGAATTTAGTGGTCCCTGAGGTTCAAAAGGTTGGGGACCCCTGCTTTAGATGACAGCAAATGTCATTATGGGATGTGAGTCATGTGACAATAAGACCATTTAAAAAAATACCTTTTAACTTTCTGAATAGACCCAGTACTTTTAAAATATATTTCTCTAATATGTATTAGCTCTCTTTCAGTAAGCCAGTCTCTTTGAAAACACTGGTGGCATTCATTTCCAGATGTTCAACAGAGACTATGCTATTTAAAATGTGTGCATGAGGTTTTATGCACAAAAATGTAAGTGGGTCAATTGAAATGACTGAAAGAAATTACCTTTGTTGTTTTCTGCCTAATGCCTGTTTACAACTACTTATTCCCCCTCATCTGCAGCTTTGATGCTCCATATTTAAATAACAAAAAAATATAGGCACAAAGTACCAGCCAATCATGGTTCATACAAGTGTGAGATAAAAGAACTGACTCAGATTTGATTAGGAGACAATGCTGCAGAGAGCAAACTGGAGAGAAGAACTGTTTTCTGGTTCCGATACAATACCAGCTATTTTACCCAATTTTACAGTTCCTTCCCTAAAAACAATAAAAAATAAACTTACCTATTCTTTTTGATGCTTACAGTTTTACCTGGACATTTCAGCTCATGGTCAAAGGCTCACCCTCTAGTCCATTCTGAAGCTGAACTACTGTATCATTTAAAAACAAAATCTGCTTGCTTTTGAAACGTATTTCAGGTGCCCTTCTAAACTATGATGACCCCCAAATGATGGAAAGTGTATCAAGATGTTATAATACAACCTCCACCATTTTGTATTTCTGCTGCAATATCACAGGCAAGTATGCAAACAGTGGGATTTGTGTTACAAATGAGACAATTTTCTCTTGTCTGTCCCTCCCCCTATATACCCATTACAGTCTGGTTGAATACTTTATTTAATTTTGGTATCTGTAATCAAACAGATCTTAAAGCTGCCTGATAGTTTTAGCACTGAAAATGGAATTAGGCAAAATGCATCTGTCTAAAGTTTGAAGCGATATGGCCAACTGTTATAAATCAAAAATAAAGATAATTCTAGATTCGGTTTTTAAATTTCTATTTTTTTAAAAAAAAATCTTAGCCATCAAGAGGCAAAAAGTTCTTTGGAATGGGATCTTTGGAGATCATATCCACATGAAAATGTAAAAGGGTTTCCAGGTATAATTTATTTTAAAATGCTGTGAATCAACCCTATGAAATACGGTGTTAACATTTTCAATCTTTATTTGCCAACCCAACAGAATATTTCAGTCAGTTTTTTTCTTTTAAAAGCTTGCTAAATACAAGCAGCTGTTCATATCGAACTTTGATATAAATAGAACCAATACAAAAGCACAAATTCCAAAAACTGCTGAGAATTCACAATTCTGCTTTGCTGGTAGGAGTGATTTCTCTGCAGCTAATTGGCTGCCTAGAGCAGGGGTCTCCAACCTTGGCAACTTTAAGATTTGTGGACTTCAACTCCCAGAGTTCCTCAGCCAGCTTTGCTGGCTGAGGAACTCTGGGAGTTGAAGTCCACAAGTCTTAAAGTTGCCAAGGTTGGAGACCCCTGGCCTAGAGGATTCCTAGGGTTCTTTAAACAAACAAACAAAAAAATAGAAATAATTCAGCCATCAGTAGGACAACATGAATTCTAAGGGATGGACAGTCAAAGAACAGATTTATAGAGGAAATGACTGATTGGGCAGCAAGAAAACCAAATATGATCATGCAACAATAGTTTTCCAGTATTTTGTCATTTCATCATTAAAAACTTTGCTATAGCTGCTGTGTAGTGTCATTCTGGAATATGAACAAACTTGTTTACTTTCAAGAAAAGGAGAACAAAATAATAATAGCTACCTGGGAATTCTGGAAATTGTACTTCCAATAGAAAACACCAAGACATTATTATCCTCCAAAACTTGAAAAACAATTCTTTATAACATTCTTCTTACATAACAATGTAATCATAGAACTGTGAAAAAAGCAATTGTTGCTTTGGAAATAAAAGGATATGAACTGCTTGCACACACACTCACACACGTATACATACACATATATACACATACACATACACTTGCACTTTCTAATTCACACTTCCTTTCAGGCTAGGGCAGTGATGGCGAACCTATGGCATGTGTGCCACAGGTGACACGCGGAGAAATATCTGAGGGCACGTGAGGCGTTGCCCTATGTCAGCTCCAGCACGCATGCGCACGCTGGCCAGCTGATTTTCGGCCTTCTTTTCGGCCTTTTTCGCTCTCCCCAGGCTTCAGGAAAGCCTCCTGAAGCCTGGGGATGGCGAAAACGGCCCAACCGGAAGTTCACTTGTGTGCTCAACCCAGCCTCCTTTTCACTGTCAGAGGTCTTCAGGAACTTCTTTGGTTTTGGACAGTTGCAGCCAGGCCTTGCACAGCTCGGCCCATTTCTTCTGCACATACCTCGTCCCATTTCTTCTGCAGCAAGGCTTTCCTGAAGGCCTCTGCAGCCGATAACAGAGCTCCAGATCGATCCGGAGCTCTGTTATCGGCTACAGAGGCCTTCAGGAAAGACTTGCTGCAGAAGAAATGGGACGAGGTATGTGAGGCCTGGTTGCAACTATCTGAAGGTAAGTAGTAGGGCAGCTCCACTTCCGTTTCGTTTCCGAACTTCCGATTGGCCCGTTGGGCCATTTTTCGCTCCCCAGGCTCGAGAGCCTTCAGGGAGGCATGCGCGCAGGCCGGGGGGGGGCAGCGGGGGTTGGGCGCAGGCACGGGGGTTGTGCGCATGCGCAGGGGGAGGGCATTGCATTATGGGTGTGGGCACGCACACGCTATTGTGCGTGCACGCACCCTTTTGGCACCCGAGCCAATAAAGGTTCACCATCACTGGGTTAGGGTGTTCAAATTTTGAATAATAAATATAATAACAACATCCCACCTTCTGGGATTTTCCTTCAGTCTAGCTTCCAGACCTCAGTATCCCTTGTTGGTGTCCCACTGAAGTATTAAACAGGCCTGATCCTTCTTAGAATTTCAGCTCAAGTCTCATCCAAATGTTGCCATCTCTTGAGATGAAACCCATAGTTAAATTTGATTAACTCCACTGGTGTTTTCAGCAAAATGAATGTGTGCAGTGGTATTAACATGCCAACCCTCCCATTGTGTTTTTGCACCCTGACAACCAACAAAATTTTATTCAGCATGGCTAGTAGTGGAACAAATAATCTTCTATCAGTTGTCTCAGAAATAAAACACGACACAATAATAACCTGCTTTCTTTATAATGATGTGGCTGTTAGCACAACATAATTAAAATCAATATGCCATCAAATCAAATTCAAGTAGTGGTTACTAAAAGACAAGTGGCAAATCTTAATTTCTGCAGTAATTCTTCTACTATTACAAAACAACTAATAATAAATGACAGTGATATTAATGTCTTATTAACCTGTCACATAGATTCATGACATAACGGCAAGATTTAAACTTTATGTTAAACAATCATTTAACCATACCATAATTGGCTGGATTTACACATAGCATTTAATCATAAACCATGGCATGGACACAATAGCGGCATTTATACAAGGTACAGAGCCAAACCCAGACAAACCACATTATGGCTTTGAAAATCAAAACAGAGCTAAATTCAAGAGGCAAGAGTCCACTGTTTGTTGAATAAGCCATAGAGGTCTAACACATATATAGTCAAGTGCTAATTGATAGGTCCATAAACAGACAAAATTCACATCATGGTTTTGTGTCATGAATGCACCAAAATACTCTTAACGTAACAGCATAACACATGTGTTAAGGGTGCTTAACACCAATACACTTTTAACATATGCTTAACATGGGGGCTCTTACATCTAACCCACAAAAATTAATTTCTTTCAAAACATTAATTAGTTTAATTACATGTTAATATCTTTATAAAACAATGACATACAACATTTTAGTTAAGGCAAGATGATGAGTCTTGGAAGAAAAACTGACTGATTTCTCAGCTGCAGTAGTCCTGTTCTTTCTTGGTATTAAAAACAGAAGCAGCCATTGGCAGTAGTCTGTACTTTTAGATGAAAGATACATAACCAGATGCCTTCCAGATGCTATGGTTAAATTTCCATTAGTCTTAGCCAATAGCAACTGATTGTAGCAACTGTTGTACAAAACATCTGGACGGCATCAGATTATAAATATCGCAGCTCAAAGCTAATCAATGATGTAAACTTTCTTGAAATAAGGCAGACATCTAACATCACTGGTGTTTCAGTCATGTTCCTGTGCGATAGGATTCAAAAAAATTGGTTTCTAAATTTAAAGTAAGTAAAATAATTATATCAGGTGGGTCTGACACAGCAATGTGGATACATATCTCCTATCTCCCTCTCTTATGACTGTTATGCGAATTAGTACTAATTTTGAATTTAAAGTTAAAATATAATTAATTAGGTACTGCTAATAGGAATACTCCCTATTTCTCATACTGAACATTACAATCTGACAGCAACTTTTACAACTGGAGGCGATGGTAAAATAGGGCTATCAGGTAGCCTTCCAGGAATTTTAGGGCAAGGATGTGAGGTCCAAGAAATGTGAGGCCCACAAGGGAAAACATCTAAAAGCAAAATGAAGGATTTTTTCAACAAAAATGGGATTTCTCTGGCTAAAACTACTTGCTATACCAGTACTAAGGAGGAAATGCAGAGCAGCTTTGAAGGGGGGGGGGGCATGGCGAGCTACAGTGAACAGGCAAAAGAGTACAAAAGGATTTATTTATATAAGTACAAACTCTGCTTGCAAGCGTATTGGGCGATGGAGAAGAGCCTTTCAGTCCTTGTATATTCCCTCTGGGTATGCAAAGTTTTGCACCTGAATAAACAATTTTGTGCATGACAAACTGCATGCCTCTATCAGTATACATTTGAGTTTAGGGTCCATTGTGGAGGTGGCAACAAGATACAACCAAACATTATGATCCATCCTCCTCCAGCTTTCTCAACTCAAACATGCATTTTCCTGAGCCTGTGAGAGTGCAATTTGAATCCTGAAAAAAAATGCAGTGCTGTGTTCTTGCAGGATCTGAAGCACGGTTGACAGCTGCAGAACCGAATCCTTCACGCCTCAAGAAGAAACAGAATATGAGCTTCTTCCACAACACAAAATGGCAGAAAAAAACATGCAACAGGCAATGTCCCGATCATCTTAGCTGACTGGTCTGAAAAGTTAAGGATTACTTCTTTGGTTCTTTGCATTTAAAATAAATTGATCCAACCTGTGCCTTAGTTTGTCTCCTACTTGACTGAAGGAATGAGCTATGAAACAGGGTTATTTTTACCACCTGCAGAAGCTAAAAAAAGACTGCTGTTCTGGGCCTTCTTTTGCCACAAAAGATGCTAACTTCCACATGCGAAATCTAACAGGATACATTAATCTCTTTTAATAGCCTGTATGAAATCTTTGGTTTTGTTTCCTCACTAAATGTTTTGTTACTCTGTGGGAAAGGAAAGGATCATCCCAAAACAAAACAGCAGTGATATTTTAATCTTCCTGCTTAAATAAAGTAAGTTGTTAGAGTTACAAAAATAAAATACCAATTTGAGGAAAGAGGGGGCTTGATCAAATAAAACTGGGCAGTTTTTAATAGGTTTCATCGTTGAACATACTCTACTCTAGGTTCTCACTAAACATCAGACGTAATATCTATTATAACTTTCACATTTAAATATTTAAAATATATATATATATATATGCTGTTCTTAATTCTTAAAAAACAGGCCAAGAACAAGGACTCTATAATTTTATTGATTTTATTTCTTTCCTTGAAGCTCAAAATCTGCCAAAGTAAAGATAAATGAAAAAGTCTGTTTTTCCTGAAAAATCGTAGAGGTCCTTGGAATTTATCCAGTGCACTCACTTCTTGCTGTATTCTCTCATCAAATATCCTGCAACTGGTATTCTAATTTCTTTTTTTCACTGAGATTATGAAGACATTTAAAGTGGGGGCTGGGAAGGAGGAGGTGAGCAAAATGCTCAAGGGAAGTGTTTCCATTGCTTGAATTCCTTAAGCCTTTCGTTTTAAAAATGAGATAATACTGTAAATCTTTCTCTTCCTAAGGATCCGGGAAGTAAGTAATGTTGAAGGAACTAAAATGTTAATAGAATCAGGGAGGCTGGGAACAAGATAATCATGAAAGTAGGTTCAGCAATTTGGCCAAGGATGGCTTTTGACTGAGAGGATTCCATGATACTGTAAAACCACTAACTAGTTTTTAGTACCGTGTTTCCCCGAAAATAAGACATGTCCCGATAATAAGCCCAACAGGGCTTTTCGGGACATGCGTTGAAATAAGCCCCCCCCCCCAAAAAAAAGCCCCCCCCTTTCTTTTCCGGGGGAAAGGGGGGGATGCCCGGGGGGGCTCTTTTTTCGGCAGGCAGGGCTTTTCGGGACATGCGTTGAAATAAGCCCCCCCCCCCGAAAATAAGGCCCCCCCATTACTTTCCGGGGGAAAGGGGGGGCATGCCGGGAGGCGCTCTTTTTGCGGCAGGCACTTTTTTGGCCGGGAGAGCGAGAGCAAGTGAAAGGCGGGTGCACGCACACCCCACGAGACTGGCTCGGCTCCACTGGGCGCTGCCTCTGG
>QLTV01004233.1:4597335-4633749 GCA_003457575.1 Thermophis baileyi | reverse complement strand
TCCTGGCTCCCCTCCTCAGGCAGCCCGCGGGAGTTTCTTCTCCCTCCCGCTTCCCTCGAGTGCCGGAGGCGGGGGAGCGTCAGTGGACACAACGCCAAGGAACGCGACGGAGCTACAAGTCCCAGGTAGGACGTGCATCTCGCGGCCCAACATGTTCCACCTGCCAGAAATGAGTCTCTGTGAGACTCGTCCCGCCACCGCCGCTGCCTCGTGGAGCAGGACTCTGCAAGGCCTGTTGTGCCGTTGCATGCACCAACGGCAGAAGGACCCCAGCTGTGCCAGTATGATGAAGTTTGCGGCAGTCCTGCAGTTCGTGCATGCAACGGCACAACAAGCGTTGCTGAGTCCTGCTCCACGAGGCGGTGGTGGCAGGGAGGGGAGGCGAGGCAGCGGCGATGGGACATGCAGACCCACGCTCGCTGCCTACTGCACCCCCAAAATAATAAGCCCACCCCCGATAATAAGGCCGAGGCCATATTTCGGGGGTCAAAAAAATATAAGCCCCTGTCTTATTTTCGGGGAAACACGGTATATCTCACTTGTTTCCTTGCCAGTATTTGGCAGAAAACTGCACAAATGCCAGGCACGAAACTCCAGGTCCACACATGATTTACTGTTACAGCCTATACACAAGAATCTTCTTACAGCACCTGCTTAGAGTTAGAATAAGGGTCAACAGCAGGGGTGAAATGCTCCCGGTTCGCTCGTGCCTGTCGGTCGCCGTAGAGCCGGTTGCCAAGGTAGTGCGAGGCTCCGCCCACCCGCCCGGATGCCGGCATTTGGGTTCTTTTACCCTCTGCGCATGCACAAAACGCTTTGCGCATGCGCAGAGGGTAAAAGAACCCAAATGGCGCTCAAGGAGGGTTGGACTTAGTCTGCTTGTGGCTATGTGAGGGATTCTAGGCTAAGTCCTCTTTTAATTCCACCCCTATGTTCTGCCACTTCTTCTCCCACATCAATTAATTTAAAGCAGTTTGCCACTCAATTTCAGCAAAATGATTTGGGTTGTTTATGCCATCTCATCTTCTACAAAACTTGCAAATCTCATGCTGGTTAAATATTGATACATCACAGCATGGAAAGATGGGCACATTCTAATTCAATCAAACAAACAGATCTCAGCTAACAAAAATATTGCATTCCTTTTCATTTAGAATGAATTCCTGATTTTAAAATAGTTTTTGTTTTTTATTCTATAGCAGAATGGGGGGTTTAAAACAAGCAAAACTGATGACTGACATTAAAATCATATCAGGGAGTATTTTAAATGCTCCCCCCCATCTATTTTCAGACTAATAATAAGTCTGCAAATTCTGTGTTTTATGTGACTCTCCACAGACATATCAATGAAATCAATAGAATTTAAGCTAGTATGGAAGAAAGCTTCACCTTTCACTGTCCTTTCAATCCAAATAGTCTCAGGCAGTTCAAATTTCAAAGCAGTTGAAAAATTTGTTCATTAGACAGTTTGAACAGAACTGGCATAGCAAGAATCTACTTCCTTAAACTGACTGGTCTTAAATTGACTAACATGCTGCTTGGTTAATCTGTATGTAAGTCCACCAAAGATCCAGTATTTTTACAATGTTAAAGACTGCTAGTGGCTTCTTTCGTGTTTTAAAAAATGCTCTTTCTTTTGTTAGCATGATCCTGTCAACACGATACATAAATTCTAACTGAACTTTGCCCAGCAATCCTTAACAAGGTACATTCACAATTTGCTTGTTTAATTGTACTAGTACACTCATAAAATAACTGTGCAAATAAATAGCAATAGCAATAGCAGTTAGACTTATATACCGCTTCATAGTGCTTTACAGCCCTCTCTAAGCGGTTTACAGAGTTAGCATATTGCCCCCAACAATCTGGGTCCTCATTTTACCCACCTCAGAAGGATGGAAGGTTGAGTCAACCTTGAGCCGGTGAGATTTGAACCGCTGAACTGCAGCTAGCAGTCAGCTGAAGTAGCCAGTGGAAAATAATGTTGACAGTTCTTAGTCATCAGTATTCAAGTCAATATTAATAGTTTAAAAATTACTTGTTTGTTTAGGGTAGAAAAGATGTAAATGAACACCTGTATTTACATGTAATAATCTTCAAATGACACCAAAAAGGGGGGGGGGAGATTGCATGGGAAATGTCACAAGCCTGCATAGACAACAAGATAATAGTTTGAGCTACTCACACAAGACTCAAATGCACATCTTTTCAATATGAGGCCTCAATTTTGTCCATGCCTGTATACTCCTATGGCAAATCCATCCATCCTTTTTATCATCCCCTTCATCATTTCCTGTTGTCTAGATAACAACTGAAAGTTTGCAAAGATGGATAAAATCTCAGCCTCTATTAACATCAGTTATACAAACGAAGGCCATACACAACAGCCAACTGAACTGCAAAAATCTGAAAAGAGAATACGGACAACATTTCTATGGAGCCCTGTTTTTGTTCCTTTGACTTGAGGGATTATTTCAAGCTCTTTGGAATGCAGAAGGAGTCTGCTCCTTTTCTCTTTTTCTCAGGAGAAGAACAGCTCACTTGGCTTATTACCCTCCCTCCTTTCAGGTCAAGAGGGAAAGTAAGCATCTCCTCTTGTGCCGCCAATTGGCTGCCTCCAGTCCTCAGAGACTTGGCTTCATAAGCTTCCACAGCTGCAGCTGAAATACAGGGAATTTTGGCATGCAATATTTTCTTCTTCAAATTTAATTCTCAAGCCACCAAACATGGAGTGGCCATAAAACTAGAAAGGGAAATGAACAGTCAGAGAAGTTTTGAGGGAAAATTCCTCTGAAAAGAATGAACGATAAAGATTGGACCTCCTTTCATCAGCATACCAAATGCTCTTTACTTAAAACAGCCCTAATCAATCTAATTGAATGCTCTTTACTTAAATCAGTCTCAATCAATTTAATGATCAAAGAACCCACAGAGACTGGTTATCTGTATCCAAGAACAGATGGACTATATCTGCCACCGCAAGCTGAGATCTCATCAATATGCTGATGATACACAGGTATACGTCTCAGCCCATGGTGATTTAAGCGATGCCATAACCTCCCTCTTTCAGTGCATGGATGCTGTTAGGCTGTTAAGGCTGGATGAGGAGCCACGGGCTGAAACTGAACCCTGGCAAGATGGAATGGCTCTGGGCTTGGGGCTGTTTGGTCCTTGGAGTATTGCCATCTCTGGTCTTGGACCGGTTGGCACTGTTCCAGACAGACCTGGTGCGTAATCTAGAGGTTCTCCTGGATTCATGACTCCATCTCAAGGAGAAGGTGGCAGTCGTGGCCAGGAGGCCTTTGTGTAATTGTGGGTTGTGCATCAGTTATGCCTTTTTCTGGACTCATGCTCATAATTACCCATACCCTAGTCACCTCTCATCTTGACTATTACAATGCACTCTTCAAGGGGCTGTCCTTGAAAAATATCCAGAAATTGGTTCAAAATGCTGTGGCCCACATGGTTTTGTGCAAACCTAGATTTGCACATGTTCCCTCTCTCTGAGGGAGCTGAATTGACTGCCAATTTGCTTCTGGGTCCAATTCAAGATTTTGGTTGTCATTTTCAAAACCCTATAATCTGCTTGGGAGCAGATTATTTGAAGGACCACCTTTTCTCAGTCATATCTACCATACCCACCAGAGCAGGGAGGCAGGAAATGTTATGGGTCGCCTTTCTTATGGAGGTGGATCTAGCGGGACCAAGAAGAAGGGCCTTCTCCATGATGGTTCCCTCTCTGCTGAACATCATTCCTGCAGAGTTAAGATTGGCCCCCACTTTGACACTTTTTCCACAAGGCCCCGATTCTGCCAATGGGCCTGGGGACCCGAGTGATATGGAGCCCATCGAGTGGCTCGTCTGTTGTTGCCATAGGGGTGGGTGTCATTGCTTATTGGGGTTTTATTCTTGTAAGCCGCCAGGAATCATGGAGAGTGAGTTGGGCAGCCATATGAATTGGATGGATTATAAATTATAAATTGTTATTGATTTTTTTTTTTTACAAAATACTGAATATAAATAAACGTAACTTTTGTCTATCATAGTGCAATTATTTCACATAATATCTGGAGTAGACCTGAGAAAGGCATATATAGTGTTAGTTTTGATATTATCCTATTATGCAAGTAGTCCCCCATTTTATGCAAGTAGATCCCATCCTCCATTTCCTAATTTAGATTCATTCCACGTTATATGTCTGGAGCTGTTACTATGACAGGTCAGTTTGACAAAGATCAATTGTAAATGTCAAGTATTTTGTTCAATCACAATATTTATTAAATAGTTCTTAAAGAGGAAGCTTCAGTGGAATTGTGTATTAAGTACATTAAATTCTATGCATTTATTGTCTGCTAATTGGATAGAGCTTACTTGTTTGCTTTTACTACTCTTTGTTTTGAATTTGTTTTGTGATATCTGCTTCTCTCTATTCCCCTGTACAGGTAATCTTCGACTTACAGCAATTCATTTAGCGACCGTTCAAAGTTACAACGGCACTGTAAAAAGTGTCTTGACTGTTTTTCACACTTACCACCATTGCAGCATCCCCACTGTCATGTGATCAAAATTCAGATGCTTGGCCACTGGTTTATATTTATGACGGTTACAGTATCCTAGGGTCATGTGATCCCCTTTTGCGACCTTCTGACAAGCAAAGTCAATGGGGAAGCCAGATTCACTTAACAACCATGTTACTAACTTAACAACTGCAGTCATTCACTTAACAACTGTGGCAAGAAAGATTGTAAAATGGGAGAAAATTCACTTAAGAACTGTCTCACTTAGCAATAGAAATTTGGGGCTCATTCGTGGTCATAAGTCGAGGACTACCTGTACTCTTTGATAAGGGCTTTAAGTTAGGTTACCAACCTTTGTCACAACTTCGCTATGTGCAGAGTTTTCTCCTGACAGGACAGTCCTTGATCAGTATGGGCATATTTTGGCTAGTGCTAGATAGATAGATAGATAGATAGATAGATAGATAGATAGATAGATAGATAGATACCGTAGATATATTTCTCTCCCTGAATATCAGAGTCTTTTCTTGTTACCGGTAGTCCTCGACTTACAACAGTTCATTTAGTGACTATTTAAAGCTACAACAGCCCTGAAAAATGTGACTTATGACTGTTTTTCATAGTTACAACCTTTGCAGCATCCCCATGATCATGAGATCAAAGTTCAGATGCTTGGCAACTGGTTCTTATTTATGACTGTTGCTGTGTCCCAAGGTCATGTGATCACCTTCTGACAAGCAAAGTCAAGGGGAAAGCCAGACTCACTTAACAACCAAGTTACTAACTTATTAACTTCACTGATTCACTTAACAACTATGGCAAGAAAAGTTGTAAAATGGGGCAAAACTCACTTAACAAATGTCTCACTTCACAACCGAAATTTTGGGCTCAATTGTGGTCGTAAGTCGAGGACTACCTGTATTTTCCCTTTTTGCATTCAGTTTCCATGATATGCAGCAGCTTGTTTAGGTTGTATTTCTTTGTTGATCTACGAGATTCCAGGTTTTTAATGTTTTTACTTTTGTTGAGTTGATTTCCTTTTTCATTAGCCTTCTTTCTTAGGTTAATACCTCCCTTGGATGTTTTTATTTTTTGTTTATCGGTTATTATTTCTACCACCTCTCCTTCAAAATTAGGAATATAGCCTACTGTAACTGTGGATATTCCAGTTCTGGTTCTGTGGTCTTTTGGTTTACGTTTCTTTCCGTATATTGTTTTAAGAGTCAATTCCGTCAATGTTTGCAGTCAGTATTTACATTCTGCTAAAAAGGATTTCATCATGGAGATGTCCTGTGCCCAAGTGGATGCTAGGCTATTTAGCTTCGACTGTTGTTTGCTAAATACTGTATGTCTGTTAAGATTAATAAACCTAATCTTAACGATTCATTAGAATTTTCAATGGTTAATCTTCTCGTTGGAGGGTCATTTTTATTCTCAGTCTCCTTACTTCACAGCGTAGTCCAGTTCCTCTCTATGAAAGTGTCATTTGTTGTCTAATACGTAAGATTGTTGATCCATGACAGCAAATTCCTTGGCTAGGTTTCCTCGTTTCAACCAGCTCTGTCGTAAACATACAATAGTGCCCTAATAACCAGTCACGGAATGACTTCACACTGTAGGGCCTCATTTGGGGCAATGGAACCACTGCTCAAAACAAGAGGTAGTTTGATGGACAGAAAAAAAAATCTGTGATATCCTAATCCTAGTTGAGGATAGCCACTTCTTGTGAGGGCCATTTTGAGTATTTAAATAACAACAACAGCTCTTCTTGTTATCAATCATTCTTCTATCCTCCTGCAGTAAGTGCTCTCAGCTTTACTAACAGGCTGCCATTAGGGGAGTTAAGTAAGTTTTGGGAGATAAGAGGCTTAGAGTTCTATCTTTAGTTTACATTGTTCGTTATCAGAACATCACACTTCTACAATTGCTAAGCTTTTTGCAGTCAAACCACAGCTGATACTGAATGCTTCAATTTTTTTTTTTTTTACTTACCCAATGTTTATGGTATAAAATTTAAAAATATCAGATGGTGCTTACATATGTACAGCATCCTGCATCACCATCTCATGGGACGTCCTTCCTGTAATACTGTTTGTGGACAATGTATGTGCGTACAGTGCAGGAACACAATTTCAGATTAATGAAAGGATTTTTCTCCCAGTTTACACCATGAAAAAATTACCACATGGAAAGAACAACATGTTGCCATATGCACTGTGAAGTTTTATCAAAGGCTCATTAATAAGATTAAATAAGATAGTAGCCTTATTACCATATGTCAAAACGAATCATCATGGGGGGGGGAGGTTCAAGGACATGTAGGAAAAGAGAAGGTGGAGTTAAATGTGCCATATGCTTGGAGTCATTGCGTTGCCACAAAAGACCCAAGTCCAACCTTCCATGAATTCCGTTGACTCTTTTTTTTTAAAATAGTTTTTATTAAACATTTTTTTTGGTGTTATAAAATGGAACAGTCTACAATGGATTCTAGTTTGAGCAAAAAGAAAAACTCAAACCAAAACTGAAAAATTGCCCAGTCTACCAGGATGGTTTTATAGAGAAGTATATCCCAAAAGTAAACACTGGAAGAGCAGCCTGTGTCTTTTTTTTTTTTAATATATAGAGTAAAAAACAAATTAAAAAAACCCACCAGATGGGATCTATTAAAGCTAAATCTTAACAAGGCATTTATATGAACAATAGAGAAACCAAACATCACATTCTCTATAGACTTGTAAAAGTAAAGCTTACTGTAAACAACAAACAAAAGGACTGCAATTGAATAGCCTGAACTATCTTTCAAATGTCACCATCTTATTTTTGAAAGAAAATCTTTCTCCAATTCCCAGCTGGACTCAGTGGCAGTTCAGAAAGGAAGTCTTGAGAAAGACAGAAATATCTAACATCATAAGTTATTTTATTCACATATTTATAGGGCAGAGGAAAAAAAGGAAATCTCTAATGCAGCTGTAAAACTCACAAAGTATACATCAAAAATTATTTCAGGTTTCTTCAGAGGGAAGGGACAAAAAGGACACACTTTGAAGCAGAGAGGCACAATCCATGGGCATAAAGCTCTGTCGAAACTGGTACTGAATTTTAATAGCTCCATAAACAGGACACGTTAAGAGCTACAATACAGTTTGATGTGTTATATACAGTATTTTCTCTGTTACAAGATAGCCAGACAGTTTGGTATAGTGGCAAAGACAGGGAACCAGAAAATGGAAGACCATGAGTTCTAGTCCTGCCTTAGGCACAAAGCCAGCTGGGTGACCCTAAATCAGTCACTTCTGAAGGAAACCACTTCTGAAAATTATGCCAAGAAAACTGCAGGAACCTGTCCAGGCAATCACCAGAAATTGACACTGACTCAAAGGCACACACACACAAAAACCAAAATATTCAGAATACGCATAACCTTGGTAGGATAGGATTTCAAAATCCCCACACTGGATAGTTCAGTGTTTGATCATATATTACACAAATTGTCACAACTTCATGAATTACAGTATGTCACAGAAGTGAGTACACCCCCTCACATTTTGTAAATATTTAAGTATATCTTTTCATGTGACAACACTGAAGAAATGATATTTGGCTACAATGTAAAGTAGTGAGTATACAGCTTGTATAACAGTGTAAATGTGCTGTCCCCTCAAAATAAGGTAACATACAGCCATTAATGTCTAAACTGCTGGCAACAAAAGTGAGTACACCCCTAAGTGATAATGTCCAAATGGGGCCCAAGTAGCCATTTTCCCTCCCTGGTGTCATATGACTTGTTAGTGGTACAAGGTCTCAGGTGTGATTGGGGAGAAAGTGTGTTAAATTTGGTGTTATCGCTCTCACTCTCTCATACTGGTCACTGGAAATTCAACATGGCACCTCATGGCAATGAACTCTCTGAGGATCTGAAAAAACAAATTGTTGCTCTACCTAAAAATGGCCTAGGCTATAAGAAGATTGCCAAGACCCTGAAACTGAGCTGCAGCATGGTGGCCAAGACCATACAGCGGTTTAACAGGACAGGTTCTACTCAGAACAGGCCTCGCCATGGTCGACCAAAGAAGTTGAGTGCCCGTGCTCAGCGTCATATCCAGAGGTTGGCTTTGGGAAATAGACGTATGAGTGCTGCCAGTATTGCTGCAGAGGTTGAAGGAGTGGGGGGTCAGCCTGTCAATGCTCAGACCATACGCCGCAAGCTGCATCAAATTGGGCTGCAGGGCTGTCATCCCAGAAGGAAGCCTCTTCTAAAGATGATGCACAAAAAAGCCCGCAAACGGTTTGCTGCAGACAAGCAGACTAAGGACATGGATTTCTGGAACCATGTCCTGTGGTCCGATGAGACCAAGATAAACTTATTTGGTTCAGATGGTGTCAAGCGTGTGTGGCGGCAACCAGGTGAGGAGTACAAAGACAAGTATGTCTTGCCTAGTCAAGCATGGTGGTGGGAATGTCATGGTCTGGGGCTGCATGAGTGCTGCCGGCACTGGGGAGCTACAGTTCATTGAGGGAACCATGAATGCCAACATGTATTGTGACATACTGAAGCAGAGCATGATCCCCTCCCTTCGGAGACTGGGCCGTAGGGCAGTATTCCAACATGATAACTATCCCAAACACACCTCCAAAACGACCACTGCCTTGCTAAAGAAGCTGAGGGTAAAGTTGATGGACTGGCCAAGCATGTCTCCAGACCTAAACTCTATTGAGCATCTGTGGGGGCATCCTGAAACGGAAGATGGAGGTGCGCAAGGTCTCTAACATCCACCAGCTCCGTGACGTCGTCATGTAGGAGTGGAAGAGGACTCCAGTGGCATCCTGTGAAGCTCTGGTGAACTCTATGCCCAAGAGGGTTAAGGCAGTGCGGGAAAATAATGGTGGCCACACAAAATATTGACACTTTGGGCCCCATTTGGACATTATCACTCATTTTTGTTGCCAGCAGTTTAGACATTAATAGCTGTGTGTTGCGTTATTTTGAGGGGACAGCACATTTACACTGTTATACAAGTTGTATACTCACTACTTTACATTGTAGCCAAGTGTCATTTCTTCATTGTTGTCACATGAAAAGATATACTTAAATATTTACAAAATGTGAGAGGGTGTACTCACTTCTGTGACATACTGTACATTGCTGGTTATATCTGGATGACCAAGCTAGTTCCACATTTTGCCTCCATTAAACTGTAGCCAGAAGCTGTTTCCTATCAGCAACAGATAATCAGAATGGACCACTTCCAGACATGGAACTTTTGTTTAATTATTATGTTAATAATTATTGCCAATTTTTTATTATCATGGCCATGGGCCAGAAGAAATTCTTATTGTCAAACATTTTGTAAAGCTAGAGGGAAGAAATGATCTGTTTATGGAACATCACTGCTTCTTTTTCATGAGGTGGCGTGAGAAAGGAAGTAAGAAACAAGGAAAGAAGTGTGATTTATTTCATGTCAATTACATCTCATTTTTCTTTCTAAGAGCTGAAGGCAATGTGTGCTATACTACCCCTCCCCTATTATTCTCACCAGAGAATGTTTGAGCATGCTGAGTGGTAGAAGCTACCCAGAGAAGTAGCTAAGTGAGAATCTAAACCTAAACCTTTATTTTCTTGGTCCTAGAATAAAATAAAATCACCTTCACCTTCACAGCATGACTCCTTGTGATTTACATGGAGAAATCCATGCAATCTTTTAAAGGTGAAACAGAGATGATTGATCAGTGTCTTCTTCAAGAATTCTTGTTCAGACTGTCAAGCCCACAGTCCTGGACTTCTTCCTTCCAAATACTAACCTGGTCTAGCTTTCTGGATTAGTCAAGATTGGCTATGTGTTGCTATCTAGCTGGACTATGTCTCCTTTGAATTGGTTTCTTGGACACTTCATGTCCATGTAATTTCATTGTCAGCAACATGAAAGTAGGTCACCACTGTCCTCTTCCAGGGTATTTTCCAACTTCCCTTAATACGGGACAACCCCGTTTACATTCCAAGCCTGTATGATTCATTAAGTAGTACACCTGACCCAGTCTCAATTTACCAAATAATGGTTCCATATATTCTTTCTGCATTCTCAACCAGAATCTTATTCCCTTCTCATTCGTTTTCTATTTAAGAGAACCCAATAATAGCTTCAGTCAGTGAAAAAAGAAATAAACAGATGAACTGCTCTTGATCCTTATGCCTTTCCCCTTCCCTTAAAGGGTTTCATTCTGTCTGCTCTGGCAAAGAAGTGGGTACTGAGTTGCTTTTATCTGGGGTTAATCTAAATAAAACTTACTATACAGGCTGCCGTCAAGGAACTAATAGTTTCTCATTATTCTCAGCATCAACAAAACAGGCTGCCGTCAAGGAACTAATAGTTTCTCATTATTCTCTGAATAAACAAAAAACACACACACACACACACACACACACACACACACACACACACACACACACACACACACACAGGCATCACCATGATTATTTTACATTTGTGTTAAACTATTGATTCCAGGTCCAACTCAACCCAGAGTTCCTCTTTATATGACTAGCTGGTTGGGAGAACAGGCACTAGTTCAGCACCCTAAAACTGAAAGCAACTACTTGTCTGTTCTATCAATATTTTTTTTTTAGATACGTTCTTCTTCCACAGTTCAGCGTATTTCTAAAAAGTGTTTTGTAGAGGAAACAAATATACTTTGCCAAATTTCCAAACCTTGCTTTGGTCTTTGGGACAGAAAGGAATTTCCTGGAATGATCTGAAACAACTAGCATATCAAAATAATTTGAATTTATTTTGTATCTTGTCATAACTTATAGTAAATAAGGAGTGGAGATTTTAAAACCTAGAAGTACTGAGTGTTTGTTAAATGCTGTTGGTTATACTGACAACTGAGAGCACTACTGAAACCTGAAAAAAACATACAAGGTCTACACTCTATAAACACAGAGACCCTCTCCCCCTCAAAAATACAATATTTATGCAGATAGTTGTCATTTAGCGACTGCCTTGTTTAGCTACCATTCAAAGTTATGATGATGCTAAAAAACAACTTAGCAACCAGTCCTCACATTTATGACCTTCACAGCAGGTATATTCACCCCATACCAAGATGTCCTCAAAGAGTTCACCTGTTCACTTGAAGAAAGTAGCAAGAAGCGAAGAAAAACTGAAGTAAAATCGTAAGCAGAGTCACAGATTTTCATTTAGCAACTGCTTCACTTAACTATCAAGTTGCCAATTACAGTCACTAAATGAAGATTATGTTTTCTCTATTCAGAAACCTTAAAGGAAGGTACTCTGTATATACCATTCTGATAGATGAAATGCCACTGGAGTCACACAGCATCCTAGAACAAGCTAAAACGGTTTAGCATGGAAACCCAGCTATTGGCTTAGCATAGTGTATAAAACATCAAATTATCCTACAATATACCCCACAGATTGTTTGAGCACAGCATTTGTGTTCACAGTAACTATATTTTATTAACCTGGTGCATTATAGTGCAAGCCTACCTATAGCTTTGGTTTATGATCTTGATAAATGTTATGGTAGATCTATTCAGTAAATTGAGATATTAGGTTGATACACAACTCTGCCATCCACCATAAAAATCTATTTTACAGGAAAATCAACACAGGATTCTTAGCCCAGTAAATCATGTACAACAATGCTATTATACCAAGTACATGGAGGCTCTTAGACCAAATCCAAAGGTTTAAAAATAATATAACACAATATAGGGTTATAAAACATGTTTATATACAGCACACTAAAAAACGTACAACAGGTGAAACCAAGGTGCAGAGAAAACTAAAATAAATATCCAGGAATATATAAATGTTGCTGATTTGCAAGAATGTAACTCAATATTATTACAGTATTTAGCCCTGAGCAAGCTTAGTGTCCAAAAATATGATATCATTTGAGAATCTATTCAAGTGTTATATCAACACTGCAGCCATTTCCAAATACTATGTGGAATTTAAAAAAGACTGAACAGGGGAAAATTCCCTATCTAGATGGAGGATCCAGCATAACATAGATTAAAAACATAATCAAGAAGGAAAAACTAATTCTAATAATAGTTATTCAAATAATAGGAATAATATCTATAATTCATGTAAACAATTCCATTTTATAAACTTTATGAGAAATATGTGAATCAAAAAAAAAACCCAAAAAAAAAACAGAATTAATGGAAGAAATCCACGTAAATGAGCAAGATACAAACCCTTATGATGAAGGGGAGAGATTAGAAATTTTTTAAAAAGCAGCTGTTATTTTGTCAGATAATTTTATGCATGTTATTCTATTTCGCATTAAGAATCTAACTGGCACAAATTTCAACCTAACATTTGCTATTTGTACTATAATACGGATATTGTTTGCAAATAATGCTGACAATAAAAACCTACTTGTCTGTTAACAGTTTACTTAGCTGCCATCTTTCTCATCCGCAACATACATACAAAATTATCTACAATCTCTTGTGCAAGATATATCCTATGATATGGATATCATTTTACATCTTAATTTATGACTTTACCAAGCGTTCCTTATCATGCACGTGGGAACAATAATTTGTCCATAGTAGTAGCTAGTACCATCATAAAAGAAAATCAGAGGGGATAACAACAGAAAATTATTGAAGCCTTTTTACACATCAATTCTGAAATGCATCCCTGACCATAAAATTATTTAAAACAATGCTGCCATATCTAATGAAGCTAAACAATCAAATCACTCAATACTACATGTTTTTTACTGACATTTTAAAAGATACGGCACAAATTATCTGCCTTTTAAGTGAGACAATTAACTTTTAGTGAAAAATCAATCTTTAAAGAAAATCAATTATGTGGCTCTAAGGAGAATTAATATTAACATAGTCCTTGGTTAAAAACAGGAAAAACTGTCAATGATTTTATTCTTAATTTCATAGGCCAAACCTGTTCTCGGGTCTGCTTTCATAATTATTATAATGTTTGATCTGTTGGGAGAGTATGAATAGTATTCTTTCAGGCATGGTGAAATAAAGCCCAAGATAAACAAAAATGGAACCTGACTTACTGTTCATGTCTAAAGTTAGAGTGAGAATCAATTTACACCACAATGAAACAGGTAGAGAAAGCTTAAAAGATTGCTTCATGGGTTTTTCACAAATTTTTGCTTGATAGTTTTGCCAAATTAGAATTTCAAGCTTGACAGGGCAGGTAGAGGATAAGAAGCAGTAGTGCAGTGGTTCTCAACCTTTCTAATGCCGCGACCCCCCCGCCGTAGGGTTCTTTTACCCTCTGCGCATGCGCAAAGCATTCTGCGCATGCGCAGAGGGTAGAAGAACCCAAATGGCGGCATCCGGGCTACCAGCTGTCCAGCGACCCGCAGGCACAGCTGAACCGGGACCTTTTCACCCCTGCAGTGACGGTGGCACCAAAATGGCGGGCTAACGCGCGCGGCGACCCCTGTGAAATGGTCGTTCGACCCCCAAAGGGGTCGCGACCCACAGGTTGAGAACCGCTGCAGTAGTGGGTTCTGAATTAGTTTGCTACCGGTTCGCACGTGCGCTCGTTGCTTCTGCGCATGAACCGAAGCATTCTGGGCGGGTGGATGGAGCCTCCTGCCGCCACTGCTACCGGTTCTAAGAACCGGGCCGAACCGGGAGCAACCCACCGCTGATAAGAAGTGAGAAAACATACACGAACAAAAAAACCTACTGAGCCTAGCTACCATAATAGCTGACAGAAAGAAAGATTACATTAAAATGACACTCCTGATGTTTCATGCTGAACTGATCCCACAAATGGATAACCATGTACTTAAACTTTCTAAGTTCATTTCGATCAATTTAGAAAGTATCCTTCTTTCAACAGCTCTGTCAGGTTGGCATACAATATAAGAGTTGATACACTGGAAGTGATACCAGCAAAGAAGATTTTAAAAATCCATATGGAGAGTTACTAAAAATTAAACCAGCAAAAAGCATGTTTGAACAGTTGGCGGTGGAGAACCTTAATGTGATACTAAAAGGACAGATTTGTTACAGATGTGCATACCCAAAGAAGGCAATCTGTCCCTGGAGCATTTATTTATAGGAATTGGGGATTGAGGAGAGGTTTTTCTCTCTCTAAAATTAACTCAAAATCGTTGTCCACTGCTACAAAAGCTTGATTATACTTTCACCCTTACTATAGGGGTTTTAAAAGGGATTTATCATCATAAAACCATGACATACTAATCTGATCTAGGGTTTTCCTACATACTAGAATGGCATCTCATCTGACACTGAATGTCACTAGCCAGATTTAAATCAATCCTATCTTCTCCCACCCACCTCCCTAGTCTTGCTTTAAAAAAACCACAAGAATTAGTCCTCAAGGGATACTATCAAGAGCACTATGGAGAGACACACTGTAATGGAAGAGCATCTAGAAGAAACTCCCCCTCCCAAATCACAGTTCTTGGCTGATTAAAAATACTGATCTAGTTCTGAGAATTAGTTCTCGGCCAGTTCATGTGGGAAGCTAAAAGCTCTTTCCATTATATACTATTGCTCAGGATGACAAAATGCAGAAGATTCTTTATGAATAGAAAAAAAATTCTTCACTTATAGATCAGGAGAATGCATTTATGAGGAACCAATCAAGGTACAAGCAACACAGACTTTCTACTAATGTCAATTGTTGACTTTTGCTTGACTAATGTAGGAGAATAATGAAGTGAGTGTCCTTATGAGTGCTGGATAACAATGGATCAAGTAACTCATCAATACAGCAGCTACTGTTTTTTGCAGATGCTTGAGCATAACATTTAATTGAGATAGAGATTAAAGTCTAAAATCTTATGGCATAATGGACCATATAACTAACATATTAAAAATGACAATAAATTTCATAAAATGACAACATGATTACCAAAGCTGAGCTTGTTTAAAACAGATATGAAATCTGTTAGTTCTTTGATTAATTCTGCATGGCTCAGCAATTATCATAGGGATGCTCTCTCTTTAACTGAGAATATAAAAGAATACATTTTAGCAATTCAGAAATCCCTCTCATATAGATAATATGCATCTTAATCAAAGTCAGTCCTAACTTCCCAAACATAAATATTTACATTTATTTTTCCAGCTATATTATCTCACAGATCTACTGTAGGTTTTGCAAGAGAATTATTATATACAGCCTTGAGCTGCCAGAGACAAGATGGATTTCAATGTACAAATAACTTTTAAAAACCAGTGATTTCAGGCAATTAAAGATAGGCACATTCTGTTACAAAGAAATTCTCAAAACATATAAAGAAAATCAAACAAGTGGTAATGCACCAGCGGTGGGTTGCTCCCGGTTCGGCGAACTGGTAGCAGCGGCGGTGGCGGGAGGCTCCGCCCACCCACCCGGGATGCTTCTGCGCATGCGCAGAAGCAACACACGCACACGCGCAAACCGGTAGCAACGGGTTTTAGAACCCACTACTGTAATGCACTAATTATATACTAGTATTAGAATGTAATCACCTTATTTAGTTACAATACTTAAGATTTAAAATGTAAGATCAAAATTACCTTTAGAGTATCTACAGAATAAAGTTAAATAACTGAAGTTGTTAGTATTAGTTTTTTTTCTCTGTGAGGCTAATTATTCAGTTATTTCATAGTTCTTAATTAGTTTATGGTAGTGTATATTGCAACTGACAGTTTCACTTAGTGTTAAAAGATTGTGATTTAGATAATTAATAGAAGTTTAAAAAGTATTTTTTTTCTAGTTTGTGATGATACCAGGAACATATGAGATATTGTACCCCTATTGCAATTTTAATTACCTTTTAAATATTAAGATTTTTAATACTGCTCTCATATGTGGGCTATTATCACATTATACAAAGTCACAAAACTAGAGGCAGATCTGCCTGGGTGAACCTTTTGTGGCCCCCCTCACCTCCAGCCAAGAATGAACCGTAGACTCAGAATATCACCTTACCGGAATTTCAAATGTTTCCTGTGTATCATCCAGCATTTGGACTTTGATAGAAATAAGTTTTCCTGTAGGTGTTGAAGGCAGTTTCTGTCCATGTTCCAGAGAACTGATGCCAGCATTCTCCTGTACTCCTAGCCGAGATCCTGTTGTCGCTCTTTGCTCCACTTCACCCATATCTGAAGAGACAAGCTTCTACTTCTAAGAGAGGGGCAAAGACAAAGAAAATATGGTACCATGTTAGTTCAATTACTCTGAGATTTCAAGTGACTTACAGCCACAACTGAGACTAGAATTTCTTTGTTAAAAGCAATGCAGTTGTTAAATGAGTCATACCCAATTTTATGACCTTTTGTGCCATGGTTGTTAAGTGAATCATTTCAGTTGCTAAGTGAGTAATGCAGTCTTTAAGCAAATCCAACTTTTCCCATTGATTTTGCTTATGAGAAGCCACCTGGAAGAGTTGCAAATGGTGATCATGTGATTCCAGGATGCTGCAGCCATTTTAAATACATGCTGGGTGCCAAGCAACCGAACTGTGATCGTGTGGAGATGCTAGGTTGGTTGTAAGTGTGAGGACTGGTTGTAAGTCATATTTTTCAATGCCGTTGTGACTTTGAAAGGTCACTAAATGAATGGTTCTAAGTCAAGGATTACCTGTAGGTTACACAGTAGTTCTAAATCAAAATGAAATAAACATTTCCCAATAAAACTAAAGAAAATTGTTTATCTGAAATGACAATGGATTGTGAATTATTCATGTTTTCACTAATCAGTCTTCACAACAAAAATTACTCAAAAATATGTAAAGTAAGAGTGATGATGATAAAGGTCACTGGCTAGAGAAATCATGAAAATTAATGGGTGATCAGGATTTTTTGGCTTTAATATTGCCTAAAATAGCAATTTGCTTTTTTAATTAATGCAAATTCAATTAATCTATACTGGAAAAGAAATTCCAGTCAAGGAACTGTTCCAATGATTTTACTGTAAGTTAATTGGTTTTTGAACTTCCTATTTTTTTAAAGCAGGGTTATATATTTTCTACTCTTTGTGTGTAGCAGTTAAGATGATTCTATGGAACACTGCACTGTAACTGATGGATGTGAATATTATTTGTCTGATATACCAGATCATTATTCCATCTTTTCTTTTGCTCTTCTGATAGCCAAAATGAAGCTTAGTTCAAGTCTTCTGCTGTCGCTCATAAGCCATCCTTTATGTCTTTTATGCACTCATGAATTATAATTCCTAAGGACATAACAAAGTGAAAGATATGAGAGAAATAAAATGTTTTCCTAACTGACACACTTATAAGTATAATTTATCACAAGCAGTGTTTTTGAAAATCACACGTTTATTAATATACAAAAAACTTCTGAAAACATTCATATTTCAAAATATTCATTACTGTGAATGCTTTCGCTGCAGGCTGACTATCGGTTGGATGTTAGTTCTTTTGGTTTTTCCCCCCCTTCATAATTAGCTATACAAATTTGGGTGTTTTAAAAAAAGGAAAAGGTTCTTAGCCAACAGGGCATACATTTTTAATTGATTTCTGTCTCTGTGTTTAATGAAGTTGAAGTTACCGAAGGCTATGGAATAAATATTTGTTTGCTTCACTGCAATTAAATAGGTATCTGAAACAAATAGCATCTTCAATAAGGTTTAATAGGATATTATTTCCCTCCCCCATGTATTATCCTAGGCCAGAGGTGTCAAACTGGTGGCCCACGGGTCGGATGCGTCACAGCCAGGCCATGCCCACTCCATCTCCGTGAATGGGGAAAAACGTCGCGAAACGTCATGTGATGGCAATGTGACATGGCGAGTTTGACACCCGTGTCCTAAGCTAATTATTTGATAGCTACAAAATGAAGCACATCCTCCTGCATTGAAGCATGAGGACTCACAATTATTAACCTCCCCATTAAGTTTACTTAATCTCTCTGAGTCAAGGTAGATCAATAATTGTATCCTATTTGCTGTAGGAAACTTAACGTTGATTATTCTCTTCTATTTATAGCAAGATCTGAACAGGTAGTACTATAGAACTGAGTTTGACTGATGTTCAAAAAGGTTTGGGTTGAATTTGGCTCAAAATTCCAGGGCTGTAGCCTGAATTGAGAAGCTTAAAAATAAATCCCAGCAGAAAACAGTGGCAAACAATTTCCATGTTGTTGCCAAGAAAACAACATGGACTACTTAGAGAGAAGTTGTTATGATTAAATTTATTCCAAGGCCATATCCAATATGTGAGTAGGAAATAAACAATGTTTGAAAAGATCTTGAAACAAGTTTCTAACTACATCTTATATTAATCATTCAGAATGTACTTCTCTATTTTACTCTGAAGTAAGTCCAATGGTATTCAGGGAAGAGTGATTTAAGCTTTCTCTTCTCAGCTAGAAAACTCCTCAAATTTGTCCCTTGTTGATAGTTCCAGTAATAAGCTGCAAATGCAAGTGAGAGGGATGGGTAGCAGTCTCTTTAACAAGGTTTATTTGAGAAGAGATGTGTTTAAAATATTTCAGCAATTAAACTATTTCCCATTTAGAACTGATTCATGGAAATTACAGTGGAAAATTTTGGTCATTCATTCATTCATTCATTCATTCATTCATTCATTCATTCATTCATTCATTCATTCATGTCAAGAGGCAGTTTTGTCACTTCACTTGGGTCCACCTATCTAATGGTCTCCAGAATCTAAGAAAATAATTCTTACAGAAGCAGGACATGTACAAAACATTAAGCTTCTACAAGTGGAAAAATACAAATACAATGTCTTCTGGTCACCAAAAGAATGAATATGAACTGATCATAAAAAATAATATTAAAGGCACAGCAGCTAAAGCCAGCCTTGTGTTGTTATAAACAAAGGACAAAGTTTTCCTATAACTATTACAGATGTGATTGCCAATTATAATTATAATTTTGGCTTCAATGGTCATATTTATGAAGTCCTAAATTGAGATTATGAAGAAATACAGTAGAATATTAAGTAAGAAAAGTACCTAACCGAAATGACCTATTTCCAAGGTAACAAAGCAAAATAAGGAGGAACAGATATTGAAAAGAATAGCAAAAGAAAAACTATATCTGTTATGATTTAAAAAATCTACTGATTTAGTTAGCTTCACTGTCCAGAAACAGTAAAACAAGATACTTTTGGGACTCGTGTAAAGCTCATGTATTCTCAGGTTCTGTTTACTGCTGGCCTAAGAAGAAAGTAATTTACACAAATGTCACTACCTGTCATTTTACTCAATCTCATTTTATTCACAATACATGTACAGTCTCAACCATATTTTCAACTGGGAAACTGTCAGTATCTTAGACCAAGCTAAATGCAAAAATGCTAAGGTATTCCTGGAACCTTGTCACTCAAGCATATCAGTCACCAACAGGCACATAGAGATAAAAACCAGACACATTTACACACCATTCAAAAGAGACCATAAAAAAGATAGGCAGCAAACAAAACAACCAGAACACATCCTCTTCAGTAACCAACTGAATTAAGCAGAGATTAACACAGACAAACTATCAAACAGAAAATATCCTTCAAGGTAGTTCCTTATTCAAGGAACTACCAAGAAGAAAATCACCCATCCACCAACACTGACAGGGCAAACTACTTTATATAAACAAGGAGTAAACAACACACATGCCTGCACTGATATTATGGCTATGTCTGCAAACAAACCAAGCTCAGAGAGCACCAAGGACTTCACAGTTCAACACTGAGCTACCTGTTCTCTTCTATTGGTAATATATACAGTATATCAGTCTGTTCTTTTTGCTAGTTAGAGTTGATCATCTGTGTTAACCAGAACTGGCAAATGCCCAGTCGACTCTGATGGAGGAAGAAACTGCCAATACATTTTAAGCTAAATGGAAGCAGGGTTTCTCAATCTTGACGGTTTTAAGATGTGTGGACTTCAACTCCCAGAATTCCCCAGCCCACATGTTGAGTTGAAATCCATATCTCAAGCTGTCAGTATTGAGAAATATTGATATAGAGGAATGTATGTAAATTTTCCAAGTTTGGAAAATTGGTTGGAAACATGCGGAAGAGGCCTTCATCATGGAGTGGATAGATAATGGCTAAAATGATGATTATGTAAATTTTATTTATTATTTTTTATTAATTTTTATGTCACCCATCTCCCCTATAAGGTGACAAGTTTGAATACTGATTTAGACCAATGTATGTATTGTTTGGAGGTGTGGGAGTAGCCATTCTACATTCCTGGACTTCAGTCTGGCCTGCAACTTTCCATAGAGCAAAAACAGTAGATGTTAGCTTGTCAACTGGAACATTCAATATGGGGGAGTGATTGCCTATTGCAAAATATTAGGCTATCCTCTCTTTCTTAATTATAGCATTTCAATTGTATAAGCAATACGCTACCTGATAGCTTCCATAAACTTTGACCTTCAAGTCCCATCAGACCTAAATGTCATAACTATACAACCTTAAGGGAAATATGATGCAAATTATCTAAATGTCATCAAGTTATTTGAGTGAAATTATTTAAAACTGGAAGCTAAAAAAGTTGTCTCATGCAGCAGTTTGTTTCTATAAGAATAATAAAGACACTGATGGGTCTTTTAAAGCAAATTTATTTTTATTGTCATAAAGATTGCATGGATCAAGGCTATTTCTTCAGATGAATGGAGTAAATGTATCTGTCAAAATACACATTTTTATCTGCACGGCAACAGTTTTATCTAGGAGTAATCTTTCATGTACTAAAATGATCAGATACATGGAATATTTCTCTGAAATACAAACATGGTTAGAAATCAAAGATAAATAATAAAAGAGAAATCAAAGAAGGTACAAATTCTGGTAAGAGTTTATCCATATGGAGGAAATCAGAGTAAGTCCATGGCACACATCCAAGCAATGTGAAGAACTGGCTATTCAACAGAACATAGATAAAAACCTAATATTTATTAACTGAGTTTGTGTTAACACTCATCATGTAGGAACCAAATGTAAGTCTTATCGTATTTCCCAGTTTGAGAATAGAAGACATTTTAAATGGTAACATATTTTATGTCTATTTTTTTTAACCATTGAAGAACTCTACCCCAATTTCCTAATCAATGCAGTATGGTACTGGACTTTATTATTATCTAATTTGAAATAATGTAGCATTGATAGAATGATTGAATGATTACACGAAGAACAATCTGCTCAACAGTTAAACAATTTTCAAGCTTACTGGAGGTAGTGATAGCTAAAACTGCCCTTTCTTGGTTTAAAGGGAACTAGTTTATTTTATTTACATAGCTTCTAGAAAAATAATTTTCAAATCTATATTCACATACTGCTTCATGTCCTGATGATTTCAAATGTAAAGAATTACCATAGTATATTATTTTAATTCTCTTTGAAAAAACACACTTTAAAAGACTTTAATTCTAAATTATCAATATTTTAATCTTTCTTTAGTATCATTTTGTTACAACGTAAGCCATTTACAGAGCTTAAAAATGTTTAATTAAAAACATTTCATATCCAGTGTCATTGAGTTCTGTGGATCTCAGCTGCTCAGAGTCACTTGTTAGCAAGCTGGGCAGCATATAAATTTAATACATAAAATAAACAAACTCCTGGCTGAATGCTCTTAGGTTATACCCTTAAGCGCACATTTCCACTTTTAGACAGCTGAGTAGTTAATACAACCCATGAGTTACAATAAGCACCTTGCAATTATTCCCGAATATGAGAAGATGAAGTAGAGTCTTGGATATACTTGCAGCCAAACTTTTCAATTCCATTTTAATGAAATTAATGAAAGCACAGATATATGAAAACTGTAACGCAGGCCCTATTAAAAAATAAGATTCTTGTACCAGCTGGAAAACATCACATTCACTCAGCTATGTACAAGTAGTTCTTGACTTATGACCACAGTTAAGACCAGAATTCCAGCTACTAAGCAAGCCAGCTGCTTAGTAGTGAGTTGCGCCTTATTTTACAACATTTTTTTTGCCATACTTGTTAAGTGAACCAATCCATTTATTAAGTGAAGCACGTGGCCATTAAGCAAATCCAGCTTCTCCTATTGACTTTGTTTGTTGGAAGCCAGCTGGGAAAGTCATAAATGGAGATCACATGACCATGGGACCCTGCAACCATTGAAAATACATGCTGGTTGTCAAGCACCTAAACTGTGACCACGTGATTATGAGGATGCTGCAGTGGTTGTATGAGTAAAGGACTGATTATAAGTCACTTTTTTCACTGCTGTGATAACTTTGACTGATCACTAAATGGATGGTTTTTAGTTGAGGACTACCTGTAGTCCTTTAAAGTAAATGTCATGGAAGATAAAGGAACAAAAATTTCTTAACAATTCTCAATAAAAGAACTCACGGCATAAGTTGAAATAAGCATGCTCATTCCCTAGGTATAATATAAACACCTTTCTTTAAAGGCAAGAATATTTAAATTAAGAAAAAATGAACTTAATTTCAGTTTTCTGCAACAATAACACAAGCTGTAAGTTGCAGATACATATATTACGTGATACTAATGTTTGGAATATAGACCTGGTGTCTTCCAGAAGTGTGCTAAAGGACAGCAATTTGAAAAAGAACCCCAGTGAAACGTATTGATTTTGAAGAAAAAAACAAAAGCAGCCAAAACTTATTCTTGGAAGCAATTCAAGACTACTTTCAATTTTGGAAATACAAGAAAGTTGGCACCGTTTAAATTTTTATTTGGCTTCATTGCTTTCTACCACCACTCCTTTCAGCTTCTGATGGGAACAGCTATCCAATATCAATCAGGAAGGCTACATATTGCCTATCAAATACACAAATTTATGTAAAATATTTGTTCCAATCTGAAATGATTGCCTTTATTAATTCACTCAAGTCTGTTGAGGTTATTTTAGTCTGCAGTTGCAAAACACTACAATAATCCTTAAGGATTAAGCAACTTAAAGGCTAAAAGGTATAATGTCAGAAGGTTGCATGAGCTACAGCTTATCCCTTCATTGCAGCATCTGCAAGTCTCTTCCTAGGAATGCCTCAAGCCATATTTTGAAAGCTGATAGACTATAAATCTCTTGCATATTGTTATTTGTAAGAATGCTACTCAGCCAACATAGATACCTTAGACTACTGTTTTTCAAACTTGGCAACTTTAAGAAGTAATGGACTTCAATTCCCAGAATTCCCAAGCCAGCATGCGGACTAGAAAATTCTGGGAGTTGAGGTCCACACACCTTAAACTTGCCATGTTTTAAAAACACAATCTTAGGCCTTTCTTAGAAAATAAAATTTAAAAAAACGAGACAAGCTAAGCTATTGTGTGGTTCAAAGTCCCGGGTAGGTTCAGAGCAGATAATAGAATGCAAACTCAGCTATTTGTCTTATGATAAATTAGTGATCTATTGTTCTCCACAGTCACCTCACAGACATTTTCTCTCCTCCTCCTGAGGGAAGTCACTGTGGTTTCAAGATTTCTGTAATAGTCACTAGTCCAAAAATTTGGCCTTCCCTTGACTGTAAAAATTCAGGGAGCAAAAATTGGGAAAAAATTAAGAGGAAACCTTTCCTTTCCCTTTCTGTTTGGTTTGGTTTGTTTTATTTTATTTGGAGGTTCCCTTCCCCAAAGGAAAAAAAAAAAGACTGCAATGTATTTCTTTTAATAGTGTCCTTTAAAATGATATGAAGTTAAGATGTAAAATGAATCCATATTTTAAAATGTGTGAAATCAATCAATAAAGCTTGCAAAAGGATAAAAGCCAGCTACCAAGCCCTACACTAGATATTACCAATTTTGCAGCCATTTAAAAATCCTTTAAGTCCCATATATTTTTGATGGGATACATTATTAGTCAAGTATTATGAGGATGGATACAAATGCAAATTTTGCTTTTAAGACCAGTATCCACAGCCATCTGGCTAGGTTACTCTCCAAATATTCTGGGTATGCTGTGATATATCAGTGAGAAACATGACAAACTTGGAAATTCAGTGGAAACTCCAAACAGGATTGTAGCCGTATACAAATCACTCTTGCTGGAACAGTGACGCCACATTTGCAGCTAATTTTATGAGTTGCTGAAACTCTTTTTATAGTAGATTATATTAGGTGGCTAATGAACACATCTAATCACTCATTATTTCATTCTTTCTGACTGAAAAAGAAATCTAGAACTGCATAATAAGAGACATTGATTAAATGCTAAAAAACAAGAGAAATAATTCTATATTTTAAATTTATCCAAAAACATTAATGAAAAATATTTCCCAATTACAGAGATTTTTGCAGAAAAAAATCAATACATTCTGCTTGAGATGCTTTTAAAGTAAAATCTGTATCCTAAATATTAAGAAAAGTGCCCTATTTTTTTGTAAAATTCTGAATATGGGTTGTACAATATATTGGCTATTGGAGTCTGATCTGATAATCCCGATAACAACTTCCCATTCACATACTACTCCTTTTCTGATCATCATAATAAATAATTACTTTGAATATTTGGGTGTACAAGAAGTGTATAGTTCAGATGCATATGTGCTATATGTAACTCAACAAACCGTGATATAGAAATTTGCTTTCTACTCATTCATATTGTCAATCTATTTAGTTATATATTGCCAAACTATTCTTTGTATACATGTATGGTGAGCTAGAGATGTCAGAGTCCACATCTGGAAAATTTGTATTGTTTTATCTGAACTAGCAGTAAAACTCTACAATTTCAGAATAAGTGGCTCTATTTAGCAAACTTTGACTTATATCCCGAAAACTAAGCAGAGTCAAGAAGTAGTTACCACTTGCCTTGAAATCCTAAAGCTACTGGCTAAACTGGGGGGGGGGGGGGAAGGGGTAGGATCTGGGAAAGAGGCAATGACAATGCACTTCCAAAGGAGCAAACAAACTGTGGCTAGGATTGACTCAAGGAAGTCTTTATCTTTACCTTGTTTGGAAATCCTAATGATTGATCTGGGCCTTTGGCATGCAAAGCATGTGCTCTATTACAGGGTGTGCTGTTTGGCCCACAAAGAAGCAACAGCATATACAAAGTACTGTATTAGTTTCCCCCAGCCTTAAAACCTGAAATGTTCTCCTTTATTAAGTTAGCCTATTTGTATTTCTCAACAACCAAGCCAAGGAAATTTGATTCATGTATTTGTAATCTGATTAATTGCAAAGTGATTACCAACTAAATGTACATTGGTTCCAAGTCCTATAATAAATTAATATTTAATCACTTCTTTAAGCAGCATTTTTTTTTCATTTTTTCCACACAAAAAAGAACATTCTATATAATTGTGTGAAACAGCTGTGTTAGTCAAAGGATACTAACATTTTTTGAGGTCATAGTTTGAAAGGAAAACATATTTTCCAGGAATTCAAAGGAAATACTTAATATGACTGCCAAATTGGACATTTGCAAACACACTCCCATACTTTTGTTGTATGGGATAGAAAATCAATCCAGATTGAATTTTTAAAGGAAGTGCTGAAAGTGATCTTCATTTCTTACTAATTTTTAAAATGTTGTGAGATGCTATTGAAGTTTTGGGCTTATTTTTTTTTCTTTTGTAGAAAATGACTTTGAATTGATTTCTAAATTTTGCAGAAGGTGATACCCACCGGGGCCTTTTCAAGCGGTTCTGTTGCCACTAAAACTATACTGAATGATGTGAAAGATCCATCTTTCTCAACACAGTGTAACTTATCTAGTATAATAGCACTTCTTTAGCTCACCATATCAAAAAGCAAACACACACACAAAATGAAAAATTATTTTAAAAACCATAGGGAAGGGGAAAGTATCATAAAATATAAATGGCAAAACAGAATGCAGATCACATCTCATGAATAATAGGTTTGTGAGACATTACTTTCTGCAGTACACATATTTCCTTTTTTCCCATCCTTTTGTAAAACAAATTTCTGAAATATAATATCCTGGAAAACTTCCTTATGTAAAATGATCCAAAACATCAATTCTTTCCATTCTTTTCACCTCTTGGAAAGCTCCAATATTTTCTAAGGGGTATTCTAATTCATTTATATTACATTTTTAATAAAAATAAGTGTCTGGCACTATATGAGGATGGTATTACTGTCACTCCATTTGGTTGCAAGCATAGTCGTCAGCCATTCATTCATGTGTGACCCTCGGCCACTCTATGGATCAGCAATCTCCATGACTTTCTGTGTCACACTGCCTCCTTCAGATCTGCCATGGTCATCCCAGTGTCCTTTACAGTGTCCAACAAGTGGGTATTAGAGTGGCTCCTTCTCCTGTTTCTATCACTCCCAGCATGATTGACTTTTCGAGTGAGTCAGCTCGCATGATATGCCCAAAGTATAACAGCCTCTGTTTGGCAATCTTGGCTTCAAGTGATATTTTTGGTGAGGTTCAGTCTAGGACTTCTTTGTCATTTTTGCAGTCCATGGGATGTGTAATAGTCACCTCCAGCACCATAGTTCAAAGGCATCCACCTTTCTCCTATCTGCCTTTTTAGAGTCCAAGTTTCACAATCATAGGTAGCAATTTAGAAAAATTATTGCATTAATTAATCTGCATTTGGCTGTGTTATTCATGCCGGACAATGCAGTTCTTCCAATTGCTATGTGCCTTCCGATCTCAGGGCTGCAGACACCACTTTGGTCAATTTTAGAGTCCAGGAGGATGAATTCCTTTACTGTTTTGATGGTCCCACTGTTGATCTGCACTCTGACCTGTGTGTTCTCTGCAGTTGTCATTATCTTTGTGTTCTTGATGTTAAGGTGCAGTCCAATTTTTTTCACTTTCACCTTTGACTGTCAGGATTAGCCACTCCAGATCCTTCTTGCTTTCTGTGAATAATGTTGTATGATCTGCATATCAGAAGTTTTGATATTTCTACCACCAATTTTAACCCCAATGATAGATTCCTCCAAATGTGCATTTCTCATAACTATTTCTGTGTACATGTTGAATAGTATAGGTGACAGGATGCAACCTTGCCAAGTGCCTTTTCCAATTCTGAACTATTTTGTTTCTCCATATTCCGTTCTTACAGTGGCTGCCTGATCAGAGTATAATGACTGAATGAGCTGGATTGCAAGCAAACAAATTAAACTGCAAGCAAAAGAAATTAAAATCTTGTCATTCTAATTAAAAACCAACAAAGCTATGTCCTTTCCAGAAGAATGAACATATTACAGACTTCATAAAGTTATATGATCAACTAAGAACAGTTTCAATATATGCCCAAACAAATAGCTCTAGCTGAGAAAATTCATAGTGTTACTTTAGGAACACTTTTTACTAGAATTTCTAGAATTCTATAAAGAGCCGTGGTGGCGCAGTGGTTAGAGTGCAGTACTGCAGGCTACTTCTGCTTACTGGCTGTTGACTGCAATTTGGCAGTTCAAATCTCACCAGGCTCAAGGTTGACTCAGCCTTCCATCCTTCCGAGGTCGGTAAAATGAGGACCCAGATTGTTGGGGGCAATATGCTGACTCTGTAAACCGTTTAGAGAAGGCTGTAAAGCATTGTGAAGCGGTATATAACTCTAAGTGCTATTGCTATTCAAAAGCAGATCATTAACTACCACTAGACTCCAGAATCTTCAATAAATAAAATGCTAAATAAAAGTTGGAAGAAGCAATGAAGAAAATTTAGAATTTTTTTTGATTCTTGACCAGATCTTTCAGACACAATCACAATTAATGCCAACCAAGAGTTTCCTTTTTTTAAACCATCTCTTCAATTGAAATCCTTCAATGTAATATAAAGAATTCTGAATCCAGATGTTATTTATTCGTTTTAGTGTATGCACAGTTGAAACGTGAGAAAATGGAAAAAAAGGTGAGAGAATGGAAAAGAAAGGCCACGTGCAAGAATTCAGAATCAACAAACCTTGGTTAAATTCAAGCTAGATACAAAGTCTGTTCAAGATGGATGGAAGGAGTTAAAATTGTACGATGAAGAGCAGACCCTCTAAGTCAGAGATTCTCAAAGAGTGGTCTACCAGCAAGATCAATCAGAAGGTCTATCAGAGGTTACCCAAATTCACTAGTTACAACCACTTGCTATCTCAATTGGGACTTTCAGCATTTGCCAACAATCAGTTGACTATTGGTTTAGATGGGGCTGAAGTAGCAAGGCGAATTTCATTGTATGTGGGGAGGTCGTTAGCCATCAGCTGGCTAGATAAATGTCAATTCATTATGGAGGCTTCAAACCATCAGCTGGCTACAACCCACTGGCCACTTCAGCCCATCAGCCCCAACTTCAAATGGAAAACAACTACTTAATTTTAGATTGTGGGATATAAAAGTAAATTTTAAAGGGGTGTTAAAATGCAGGAGATGAAATAATATATATAAATGCAATTTTTCCAAAATTGTATTTACTGGTCCACAATTGCAGAAAGTTCCAGTCAAGTTATCACTAATATGACTTATTGATTTCAAAGGAAAATGAAATCTAATACATTTAACCTGGAGTCAATTTCCTGTCTATTGTGAAGATTACAATCTTCGATATTCTGCTAAATTAGGATACTTGTATGTTGAGATACTCATTTCTAGCCACAGCCTTACTGCCTTTTCACCATAATTCCATTTGCACCAACTCCAGCCTCTTCCATTAAATAGCCAGGGTTATTGAATGACATATGAATTCTGGAGCACCCAAAAGAAAGGCAAGAACAATAAGTCAGCCTGACATGGGAAGAAAACCCAAAGTTCACATTCTGATAGCACTAAGATGCTAGTTTTCCTCTCTCTCCAAGCGGCACACAATGTCTTTATTCAGTTCACCAACATCACAGTATGCCATGGGAAAAACATTTCACTACTAATGGTAGCATACAAAGCTGTCTGTAACGTCTTATAGTTACATAGCTTGCCAAAATGATATTTGGTTCAGTGGCCGTTGTTTATAACTGTTTCTGTTGAAAGAAGTTTGGAATTTGCAGAAAATTACAGCAAGCCAGAGCAATAAATCAGTTCATTCATTAAGATTCAGAAAAGATATGTGTTCGATTCCAGGACCTCAATTTACACAATAACAGGGGGAAATCGGCCAATTCTTCCTCCTTCTATAACTTCCAAGCTCACCAAAGGGATTGAGAAGGTTGGAAAATATCATTCCATAAATATTAAGTATGCTTTTCATGGAGATATGGTTACACTCAGTTCAGTTTGGTTTCTTCTAACCTCCAAGTAAGGAATACCAGTATAAAATTTCTGTCATCCTTTGTATAGTTAGAGATTTCCAAAAGATCACAAACCAGTAACAAATATAACCAGGGTATAAAATGACAGTGCAAAAAACACAAAGCTAACACTATCTGGGCATCTGAATAAAAACTGCATCAGCACATATTTTGTCTCTACATACTACAATTAAAAGGATGTTCTGGGCTACTAATCAGTTCTCAAATAATTTGGGAGTAATGTATCAAAAGCAGCACCAAGAAAGGAGCAATGGAACTTTCAAATAAAGAGTCGTAAAGGAAGACTACCATATAAGTTGCATTTTAAGAAACATCACCAGACAAGAACACAAGTTTTCTAGCAAAAATTTATACGGAGTGGGAAGTTAGTTATTTTAACAGGCACCACAACTATTTGGCGGTTCTTAAACTGAGGACAGGAGAACAGAGATTAAACATGAAAGTCTAATGAAAGGGAAAAAATGATGTTTCCATTTACATTTGAATCTTGACAACAGGAAATAACTGCAGTGAATGGGAAAAAACTGGAAAATTCATTAAGGTGACCATCAACGTTCAAGAATCTGACCGTCTCTATTTATCCACATGAATAGCAAATTAACATATACCAATTTTTAAAAACACAAGAAACTCACTTCTGAAATGTAAATAATCCATAATGAATGTCAGTGTGAATCACATTTGGATGATAGAAAATACAGGTCAATGAAAGGGCGCTAAAATAAACCATTTTAAAAAAATCAAGATTATAGATATATTTTCAACTATTTTCCAAGTCTCACAGCAGTTCACAGCATCAGGTCTTATTATCCCACAATATTTTCCACTAAATCTAACATTCCTGATTCACGCAGGAAAATGTACAATTGTATTTGGTTGGTCCCTTTTTTTTTCAAAAGAGAGGAAATATAAAGTAGCTGAGATTCAACAATTACTGGACAAATGTACTTAAAGAACTAGGTAGGAACATATTCTATGCTATAATTAAAGGTAATGCAGTTGCTTCAGCTAAGCAATTTTAAGTCCAGTAAGAGTCATATCACTGGAAAGTTCATTTCCATGCTTATCTCTGTGGATCAGAAGCTGGGTTAAGAATTCCATTATATGCCTCCTGGCACTACTCTTCTGTCTATTGTGCATATACATTATTTAGAAAACATGCACACAGTCCTAAAAGGATAGCTCAGTATCACTTGTTTGTAATGTAACTTGTTTGAAATATGGGGGGAAATGCTGAACTTATACACAAAGAGTGTTGGGGTGGGTTCTGGTTTTCTTCGCTGCTGGTTCTTTGCGCATACGCAGTGCACTTCATGCGCACTACGCACATGTGTAGTGCTTTAAAAAGGATTCTGCACATGCGCAGAAGCAAAAAACAAAACCGAAAGAACCGGTTTGGGGGCGTGGCAGGCATAGAACCGGTCCGAACCGGGAGGAACCCACCTCTGCTGGGGAAGATAGAGTTTCACTTGGATTGCCTCTAAATAAATTACCAATATTGAAGCATGGATCATTAACTCTGTACTGAGTATGTAATCCCATGGTGGGTGTCAGCTGTCATTTTGAATCCTCCAAGAATTCTATAACAGTCCTTCAAGACTAAACATTAGCAGAATGAAAATAACATTAGAGGGATATCTGTATCATTCTTATATTACTGAGGAGACCTAAATAAAAAATACTGGTTCTCATTAGATAACGATGGATTCATCTTAGCTGCCATTATTACCAATAAGCTTGAAAACGTTTTTTAACAGTGAGTCTAATTTTCATAATCATCAGCCTTACATCAATAGTACATGTACTGAATTAGATAATACCAAGTTCAATGCTACATTCAATAGGAAATTGAGTGTCCTGGTCTTCCAAAGTTATACCAAATAGATGTAAATAAAGTAATGCAATTTTAAAAAAAAATCTTCACATTCCTTCTATATACTGTACTTCCAGAAAAGATTAAGAGAGATGCAAAGTCTGCAGTTGGGTGGAGGGAAAGAAAGGAAAAGGGAAAAAAAACTCTTCCCCATCATCTACCCTGGTTAATCTGAGCCATGAAGAGACTGTGATCCATTAGCAGTACTTCTATCACAGTGTGGTGAGATACAGGGACGATCTTACAGAAATTATGTGGCGACACATTGTGTGTTTTACAATAATTGTAAAACACAATTACAGGTAGTCCTTGACTTACAACAGTTCTTTTAGTGGCTATTCAAAGTTACAACAGCATTGAAAAAAGTGATTTATGACCGTTTTCACACTTACGGCCATTGCAGCAACCCCAAGGTCATGTGATCCAAATTCAGAGGCTTGGCAACCGACTCATATTTATGACAGTTGCAGTGTCCTGGGGTCATGGGATCAACTTTTGTGACCTTCTGACAAGCAAAGTCAATGACGAAGCCAGATTCACTTAACAACCGTGTTACTAACTTTAACAATTGCAGTGATTCATTTAACAACTGTGGCAAGAAAGATTGTAAAATGGGGCAAAATTCACTTAATTTTCTTAATATATTTTATTACATAATATCTATCTCTGCTTTTGATCTCCCACTTTGTTCCATGTTTATAATAAAATAACATTTTAAAAAAACGGAGAAAGCTCAAGAAACACATATTGTACAATTAATATTATCAGGACAACTTTTCATATGCTCATAAGATGCCCAAGGAAATACTGACCATACACCAATCTATCCTCAACCATTCAGTTTATTCAATTCAGACATTGCAATAGGTTGTGGTTTGCTCCGGGGACAGAATAAAATCCAAACCATGTTTGGACTTTCTAAGGAATTCAGTAATCTATAGTTAGTCATGATTTTCATCTCCTTAGTCTTGCTATGTTTCTTCTGCTACTGTTGCTGGGAAGAGTAATGGTTTTAGGTATTAGTCATCAAAGCAGCAAGCACAAGTCCATGCTTATGAAGTCATTTCAAAGCAAGATTCCAGTTCTGGTTTGCTGGAAAATTATATATTATATAGTCAATGCAGATTCCAGTCCAATTAAATACTGAATTCAGCTACACTAATTAATTAATTCAGTTAAGCTTCCTTAAGACCCATGATACTACATTATATGTAATCTGATTACTTAAACATCAAACTGCAGAGTAATATTTTTAATGTGAGTACATCACTGTTCGCCATACTTTTATTAGCAAAGGAGTTTGGAGAGACTGTTAAAAAACAGTATTATAATATTATTTAAACTGGGTCATAGCCAACATCAACGGGCTTCTCCCAAGATTTATGTTGGATGATTTACAACAAGAATGCATACCAAAAAGTTAAAATACAAACAACTAAATAATCCTAGGGCCTAAGTAGTTATCTTCTCATTCCCCAGAGACCTATTAATCTGAAAGTAACCTTGAGATCGTGACTGAAAAGCTCATTACTATTCAGTGTATCATGCTTTGGTTAAAGAATGTCAAAAGCAATAAATGTTTTTTTTTTAAGGAAGGGATTAAAACTAAACAATCTTTATTTTTCATATCGAAATAAGTATCATGTATGTGTGAACCTTCCGAGAGGTGCTTTGCTCCAATAATACTTTCATAAAGCAATGCCTTGATAGGACTCTGCAAAGTGAAGTCCCTTCTGGCCTTCCAGAGGAGTCAGCATAGTGCATGAAAGAAATTACTTTGCTGGCCCTTCCTTGAGTTTCTGTATTTTGTCTTACAGAAGACCAGTCTCTTCATCACACCCTTTCTCCCAAAAGCAAATTTAATAGATTCAGTCGTTGTCCCAACTTAGTACTTTCTTGGTTGCATTTATATCCTACCTTTTCTGAAGGAAGAGGCTTTCCTCTTAATTTTATTCTTGAAACAATGCTGCAAAATAAGTTGGGCTAAGGAAGAGAGACTGACCCAGTCACATAGCAAATTGTACAAGGGAATTCAAGTCTAGAGCCACTTATTTTTTCAAGAGAAAAAATGGAATTTGTTTCAAAGAGATTCAAAACCTGTGTGCATTTTGGCTGTGAAGAAACTAGCCTGCACCATCCTAGAAACTCTAGTCTTGTCTCGCTTTCAACCTTCTTTGCATCCAGTTTGTAATATTTGTGCCTCACTAGATGGTTTGTCATATGGGAAGTATCCTAGTTATGACAAACTGCAATTACACTGACTTACTATCTAAATATATGTGGAAAAGGATGAATTCATGGAATGTATCTCTGACATGCAGCAGTCATCATAACATATCAATTATTAAGGACCAGGCCTGCACAGAATGGCAAAACGTATGACTTGTATTCACAGAATAGGCATATCAATGATAGTACAAATACAAGCACAGCAAATACCTTAATCCAAAACATTCTAGCTATCCTAAACCTGTTCACCATGATAGATGAGAAACATGCATTTCTTTGTGCATTTATTGAGTTAACCGGATGCCTAATAGTGTTAAAAATTCCAGTATTCTTCAATCTACCATGCTCCAAATATTGCCAGTCACACTGTTGGGGATGAGGTTGAGGTCAGATGAAGAACATTCAGCTGAGAAAGAGTGAAATAGATAATATGGTTTCAGTGGGAGAAGAGCCAGCAGAGTTTTCCAACAGTCTTGTTGGACTAGAGTGGCATAGAAGCCCCAGTAAAAAAGTAAAATAAATGACAAATGTCAAGCATCCAAAACATAAGAATGAATTGATAACTTGCAAATTATACTAAGTTACCAGAATCTAATAAAAAATCATGTTATTTCTTGTCACAGTGCTTTTCCATTCTATTCATTTATCTGTAAACTTCCCAGTCACTTACATAAATAAAATATCCACTCAATCAGTTACAATTCATCAGGCACAGAATAATTGAGTGATAAGAAAACAGCTTATTTGTGAGGGATATGAAAGTAGCTCACCTAATTTAGGAGCTGTGTATCATAGTACAATTCATAATGTGTGCAGTCTCACTTGGTGTTCTCCAGATGTTTGGACTTCAATTCTTATTAATTCCCATGCAATCTAATAACAGTGAGTTGTCCAAAACTTCAAGTTCAGAAGGGCTGCCCAATGAAATATATTTCATTTCTACTGACATCTGAAATATACCCATGATTTAGATCTCCAGCAGACAAATACAGACGTGTATTCTAGTCCACTGCATGCAATTACATTTTATAACTTCCACCATTGTTCTGCTGTTTTCAAATTCACAAATATCACTAGTATTAAATGTCTGATGCAAATATCAAAGACATGATGTCTTTCACTAAATTGAAAGCTGTTGCACTTTTAATAGGCTACACCATTGCTTCCTCAGGGCAGAATGGTTTCTTTTAAAGGAAAGATTTGGCTTCTGGTCAACCCCTTCAAGGTCAAGCTTAAAGGTTTCAGTACCAGAAGCAGAATAACCCAATGCAGCTTTTGCCTAATAATTAACGAAGTGGGGCACAATCCATCAGAAAATTCCTCAGAACATCTGATTTATATTTGAGGTGTCCTGGCCCTGAACATCAAAAGCTTTATTATGTAAGAATAATAATTTGGGGTTCCAACTCCAGCTGGGGCTGCGCAAGAATAAATAAAATGAGATTCAGACAGCTGTGAGGAAAGAAGAAATATTTATTCCTAAAAGCAAAACAGTTTGCCTTTAGGGGCAGGCTGCAGAGAAATGGGGTACAGTAGCAGATTTTTAAAGGGGAAGCTTGTCCAGGGTGAAGTGCCTACCTGACACCTGAGGGGCATGTGTGTGTAGGTATGTTTACTCTTGTAAACATGCAGTTCCTGTGGAAGACCTAATTAACTCTGTGTCTGCAGACCTTATCCTTTGATATGCAGATTGGGTTAGGGTAACTTATTTGGGGTTTGAGGAAGTTTGCTAATTTTAGCTAATTAACTTAGTTTCAAGCTTGACTGTCAATTATCCAGCAAAGACACTGATTCTCAGACCATTATGGATTCTGTTAACATTTTAAGGGAATATGGAAACAGTGTAAAGAATAAAATATATTTGGATATAAAACTTCTCACAAATAGTATGTCACAAATATTTGCTTTCTCCTGCCCGCCAAAAACACTCAAGTTCCACCCACCCACAGGACCTGGCCCCAAACCCTCCACCCTTTACCTTCACTCTCTGTACAAAACCAATTCTGCTCAGCCCCACTACTTGGGTCACTTCTGCCCTTCCCACAACACATTTTCCAAAGTCCTGATCAGCTTCCCTTCCCAGGGGCGACAGTCGACCTTTCACTATGACACCAGACAGACCCAGGTCTGGTTTCTCACACCCAGGACACTCTCCCTCACCTTCCTTTGTGCCCAGCCCCACCTGACTGAGGAGGGGGGAATAGTCGGGATGATCATAAGTGTGTGTCTCTGTCTGGAGAGTGATAAGGTGTAAAGGGCTTGGGGGGGGGAAAGGGGGCTCGGATGATGCCGCCCCTCCTTCCCCACCGCCCACCGGCGGTCTATCCTGCAAAGAGCAAAGGGGCGGGGAGAGCGAAGTCAGGGGAGCCGGGAGCGAAGGCCCTTCGCGCGAACAAGTTCCGAATCCCGAAGAAACAAAAGGCACCAACTTCGCAAAGTAGTCTTTGCCTATCAAGCCCGGGGCGGGGCGGGGCGGGGATGTTCTGGAGAGCGGGGGAAAGAGACCAACGCACACACCTTAGCCTGCTTAAAGCGGATTTCCAGGGCAAGAGATTCCCCCCCACCACCACACACACATGCCGTCCGCTTTTCCCCGCCCCAGGCCGACCCC
>QLTV01004233.1:4577890-4589172 GCA_003457575.1 Thermophis baileyi | reverse complement strand
TGAAAAAACCTACAATTCAATTTTTTAAAAAATTGAAACCTACCGTATTATTCGGAGTATAAGATTCCCCTTCCCCCCCCCCCCAAAAGAGGGTGGAAATGTTGGTGCGTCGTATACAATACAACAATTTTTGGCCTCTTGAAGCCCCGCCCCCGCATCCCATTTTTGCGAAAAATGGGCCCGTTTTTCACAAAAACGGTGTGTGCAGAGGGTTTGGGAGGCCTGCAGAGTGCTCCTGGGGGCCGAGGGCAATAACGCCCCCAAAACGGGGGCATTTTTGCCCTCCCCCAGGAGCCTTCTGCAGGCCTCCCACACCCTCTGCACGCCCCATTTTTCACAAAAGTTTTTGCCCTCCCCCAGCCCCCAGGAGCACTTTGCAGGCCTCCCAAATCCTCTGCACGCCCTGTTTTTTGCAAAAACGGGCAAAAAATGCACCCGTTTTTGTGAAAAACCGGGCACACAGAGGGCTTGGGAGATCTGCAGAGTGCTCCTGGGGGCCGGGGAGGGCAAAAACTTTTATTTTCTTACTTACCTCTACGAAATCTTGGTGCATCTTATACACCGGTACGTCTTATAGTCCGAAAAATACAGTAATTGGAAGAATTTTTCTGAACCTTGGAATGCTACAGCATAATATGCAGTGTGCAGTTAAAACCATGAATTAACAAACACATGAACTGACTGGTAGGCAAGATTGTTCTGGGACACACTTCCTTTCCACAATAAGTTATTAACTCCTAGAGATGAAGTACTGCATGCTCATCAGTTTTAAATACTGACAAATCATATACATACCAAATCAGAACCATTTGTTAGGTGAACTATACTACTTTTGAGGGCAAATGTGTCCCAGGATAATGATGCAAGATCAAATCTAGGTTGGTTACCGGGACCAGTGATTTACTCTTCTAAGCTTTAGGACTCATGCTGGAGACCATCTTCAGGGAACCGCTCTCTACTGGAACCATGCTGTGTTCTGAGAGTAGTATTTATGTGATGCTGGTGTGTTGATGGCTGGCTATTTATTGTCTGTTGTTTCCTTGTGCTGCCAAGCCCTCGACTCCTAGGTACTTGATAAGCTGGTGGTAAATCAGCACTCCTGTTAACTGACAAGGGGCCCACTGTAGGAATAAGAAGGCACCACATAAACACGACTCACAGAATAGCCTAAAGCACATATTCCAGTAGAGAGTAGTTCCCTGAAGATGGGCTCCAGTATTAGTCCGAAAACTAGGAAGAATAAATCTCTGGTCCTGGTGATTGACCCAGATTCGATCTTATATCACTTTTAGAAGGCATATGAAATTAAGACAACATGGAAAGTCGAATACAAAAAGAAATGCAAACATAAACGGGCTCTCCACGGCTTTACAGTGTAATAGGAAGGGTAAAAAACATGAGTGATTGAAGAGTAACTATTTGGGATGTGGATAATATATGTATTTGGAAACAATCTATTTTTACTGAAAGCAAAGAAGAAACCACACAGCACTGGACTTTTACACAAGCTCTGATTGTATTCAATGTCATTTATTGAGGGAGTGGATGAGATACCGTCAGACAAGCCAGACACTTCACATTCAAGGCTGAGAACTCAATGGTTTTCTTGAGCCACTATACAAGCCTGCTTCAGAAAACTGAATTCGATATCAATGAAGTCTTCATGCTTGATGGTGCCTTCAATTTATAGATCCTTAATCTATTGGATTGGTGGGCAGAAGGAGGTTTTCTACCCTACAAAAATACTCACACTCCAATATGTTTCAACACTAGAGGGTAAAAATGCATGTAATCTGTTTTATAATGGGTTCCTACGAAATACCGGCTTTAAAGCTGTCTTAATCAGTTTATGCTTAAAAGAAATTTCAACTTGTTTCCCTTTCACTGCCATATAGTTGGTTCATACCATTAGAAAAATACTCTTCAGTGCTATTGTAGGATTTAAAGGGAATTGCGTCTGTGCTGATGGGGTAGAAATTCTTAGCAACACCATTTGTAACTGCTTCTTCCTGCTGCTACAGCATGTAGGTTGCAGAATGACTTACATGCACTGCAGTTTTCTCTTAGAAACAAAACAAAGAAACCTAAACCGAAGGGTAAATGTTTATTTGGAGTTTTTGTGGATGATAATTAAGGCCCTTTATGGAGAGTTCAGGAGCTCCTGTATGGCTGCCTGCTGTTCTGCATTTAGCTGAGATATGCATTCTGTCCACAAGCCTCCAGAAGTCTACAGAAGAAAAGAGAGATAACAGATAAATGAAGTGTGAACATGTGCACACTCTCCACATGGCCTAAAATTTATTTTTTGACCAACTTCAAACCAACTCTGTGTGGCTCATTAGGTAAAAAGAACCAAATAACAATATACAATAGATAGAAACTAAAGAACAGAATAGAAAATCCATCCGCACAGCATCAAGAATATATCCAAAATGTATTTCAAACAAGATAACATGGAAATGACATTTTCTGTTATTTTTTTTCCCAATGTTTAAAATATCCCATCTTAGTTTTAAATGTGATCCAAAACAGATTTAACAATTTTATATAACTGATGAAAGAGAAATAATAAAATCTCTCTAATATAATCAACAGTGCTATTATTTTTTTCAAAATTCATCATCTTAGAGAAAGTGTAAGGTGCTTTTAACATACAAGAGTGAAAAGAAGCTCTTAAAATGACATTTTTACATTTTTTTAATAGAATAAGAATAGCAATAGCACTTAGACTTATATACTGCTCCATAGTGCTTTACAACATTCTCTGAGCAGTTTACAAATGTCAGCATATTGCCCCCAACAATCTGGGTTCTGATATTTTAAAAACGATGTGCCATTGGTATATGATACCAGAAAAATTACCTAAAATATATAAAAATACAAATCTATGCTGGAAATGAGGAAACCAACATGCAAACCAACAAGAAGGGTCATTTTACTATGATTGGTGGAATTGTATTAAAGATAGAAAATTTTGGGTTCAAATACATATAGTGATATAAAGAATTAAAAAAATTGCTAGGGCTATTGAGTAAACAACTCTCCACATGACATTAAGTGAAATGACCAAAACTGATTTTCACATCTCTTTCTCTTCCTTATTCCTAAATTGTTGTTGTTGGGTTTTTTTGCCTTTTTGCCTTTAGTCAAATCTGAAAATCTCAAGATCTGGAGTCTCAATTGTGTTGCCTATAATCGCTCAGGCAGGCTGCTTATGCTTGATGAAATGCAATCTCATCCCAATCAGTCCTTTCTTTCTATCTGCTACCACTAAAATGCAATTATATGCTGATTAGAACACAAAAGCACTGAATCTGCTATTTGAAATAAAATTTGAAAACTGCCTATATCCAGTCTTCATCCACTGAGGAGTATGGAAATGAAGGTAGAATTATATCTACAATAATCTGCCTATCAATATTAATTTGCATTTACCTGTACTTGTCGAACTACATTTGCCAGTCGTTTGGTACATGGATCTCCTTGCTTGATTGCTTCACTAATTTTACCGTCCGCAATTATACCAAATATTTTGGGCAGATTAGTGTTGTTAGGACCCAGGACAATGGGATTATTACTGTTGAGAATACAAGCAAATGTTTAATGTTAATTCAAACGATCATATAACCATCAGCAGTAACAATACGTTTAAGCTCACCTAACCTTCCAACCAGGGGTGAAATCCAGCAGGTTCTGACAGGTTCTGGAGAACCGGTAGCGGAAATTTTGAGTACTTCAGAGAACCAGCAAATACCACCTCTGGCTGGCCCCAGAGTGGGGTGGGAATGGAGATTTTGCAGTATCCTTCCCCTGCCACGCCCACCAAGCCACGCCCACAGAACCGGCAGTAAAAAAATTTGGATTTTACCACTGCTTCCAACCCATGTATCTGGGATAAAAGCCAGATCTTAAGAGAAATGTACATCTGATCATTATCAGCGTATTGATAATAATTCACCCTGTGCTGTTGAATGGCCTTGCCCAGTGGTTTTGTGTACATGTTAAATAAGAGTGTAGAGAGCCCTAAGCCCTGATGCAGCCAGCAAAGAAATGGGTTTGGGGTCAATCTCTGCCTTCTATCAACACTGACTGGAACTGATCACGAGGAAAGGAGCAGAACGAAAAGATTGTGTCCCCAACTTCCAACCTCTGGAGCTGTGGCAGAAGATCAGTGGTATTGAAAGCCGGTAGGTCAAGAGCAAGGATGGACACACTGGATGGATGACTTCCCACCAGAAGTCATCCGAAAACTGATCAATACTGTTCTTTTTTTTTTCTTTTTCTCATTAGAATGATAAAAAGTTGAAAAGAGTGTACAAAAAGGCAAGCCAATATAAATCAGATTTTACTAGATCTGTCGAAACAGTACTAAATGTACTAAATACTCAATAAACATTGGACACAGTTTCGATCTCTTGATCTAATAATAATAAATTTCTTATGTTAAAAGCGTTTTATCAATTGACTGAAACCCTGTGTCTATGAAAGCATGCATTAAAGCAGCTTTATTGAAACAAATGTAGCAATAAGAATTCAAAATAAATTCATTAGATTCTAGTTTCTAAAACATATAAGGATAATTTAATATAAAGTTGCATTTCCTAAACAATAATTTCATTAAAATGAAACCAGTAATCCTGTCTAGGAGATACGGATATATTATTTTGTCCATTAATCAATGGTGTAAATCAAGGGTGTCAAACTGGATTTCTTCGAGGGCTGGATCAGCATTGTAGTTCTCTGCGGGCCGGAAGTGGGGTGGGGAGACAGGACGGACGCCTCCTGCAGCACTCTGCCGGTCAAAAACGGGCTGTGCAGGGGCCGCACGTGGCCCATTTTGGCCGGCAGAGGCACTGTGGGCCGGTACTTTGATATTTCCAGGCCGGCCCCGCGGACCTTGAGTTTGACACCCCTGGTGTAAATCAACCTGTGGTCTGTGGACCCTGGGAGTTCGCAAAGTTATCACAGGGGGTCTGCGAAGAAATGTTATTATTTAAATCTTGAGTTAAGTCTTGATGGTCCATGGCCACAAAAGGTATTTAAAGGGGGGAGGTGGGCGTGTTGAAGAAAAGGTTGAGAACCACTAGTGTAAATTATCCCTAATTATTTTTCCAAAAAGGAAAAAAAGCTTTAAAATTCCCAACATTCAAATATGCCATCAAATTAAACAAATAGTTATGTCTACGTATGTATTTTCTTCTTACCTCTCTATTAAGTCACACAAGTAATTGAATGTATGGATAGCTTCCTCTTTGTCTTCATGAAGAGGAAGCCATGATAACCAGTGAGGCAGAACTTCTTCAACATTTATACAGTCAGGTTTGAACTTCATGATTTTCCCCACTGCTGAAATGCAGTTTTCTGTTGCGTTGATATTTTCTTTGGTTTTGGCCTCTGCTGACTGAATTACTTGTACCAGTAACGGAAGCGCCTCTGATAAGGTGAAATTTGGAAAAAAAATATCTTGAGTAATAATACTTTAATATCAGCATTTGAATATAGCATTTTAAAGCACGCTGACTACTTGGGCTTGCAAAAGAATACTGGAGAATAAAGTGCCATTTTCCAGGCAGAATATGGTTTCTAATCATGGTACTGCACAACAAAATTAAAAGATAGTTGCATACATTCTTCTCAATAATCTTTTTAAAAAGTGAAAAAGGAAGTCAGGGATGCTGTCAATGAGGACAATATTAAGTGAGGACCTCATGACTGTGACTTTGAACTCCTGCTGGTTTCCCCATAGTGGAAACTGCTTGTGGAAATCAGCAGGGGACTTTGGAAATCGTGATTATATGACCATGGCTCACTGCGATGGCCAGAACTCCAAGAACCTTTCATAAGTTCCCCTCATTCGACACCACTGCCAGTTGTTGAACAAGTGGTTGTAACCTGTATACAAATTTTACTTTTTCCATTCAGCAGTGCCCATCACTGACTGAATTAAAGACATTCCAGCAAACATGTTTGAGATTAGAAATATCCTACATGCCTGTTACACAGTGCAAGGGCACACACACTTTAAACAGTTAAGAGACAGATTCTATATCCAGGTACCTATGCCTGAATATAGACAATGAATCTTAAGCATGAAGCAATGCATCATTCTACTGGTTATTCTATATGCTAAACATGATAAAGCACTTTTTTTAGGGTCAATAATGCTTTTATTTAGATCATGCTGAGAAATATCTTGAGTACATACCTGTGCAGAAAGGCCGATAGTTGTCCCCACCAAACTGTGCCATAACTCCAATACCATATGCAGCTGCTTGCCTAACTTCTGGACTGTTATCACACACAGACTGTAGCATAGGTCTCAAGAAGTATTCTGCGTATTTGAATGAGGATGGACTGCAGTGTTCTATGACATCATCAAAAATGCACAAACCCCACTGCCTGTCAGGCCATGGCCTATGTGGACACTATGAAGAAAAACAAAGAAAGAAATATCCAGCTTTTTGTTTATTCAAAGTGTAACTCTACCATCCTACCTTACCCTATATGAACAGTAGTCTCCCTGCTGCTTGAAATGCCTTTCATAGCTTTGAATATTCTTGTGATAAGTCAGAGCATAGCCATTTTTACAACTTTATTGCTTACTCAGCTGTACATATTGCTGAATACAGCACACATGCAAACTTTTCCTAAGTGGTTTATGCGAACATACGACAATTTATTGCTAAGATCTGAAAAAACCACATTGCAATAAACATGTTAAAACATATTTACAAAACAAAACCTGACTTTTTTTTGCCTTTTTCAATATCATTCTATAGGTTTTTAAATCATTGTGGATGAACATATTCTTCTAAAGTCAATATGGGAAATCATTCCAGACCAAAGGAAATGCTACTGATGGATAAAGCCTACTGATCCAGTGAAGAATAGTTCATAATATTTCAGAATGTTCCATTTCTCCAGGATTGAGCTAAGTTTGGGTGTGGATCAGATGTTTCCCCAAGTCAGTCCTGAACCAGAAGTTCATAGGGTTCTAGAAATACGTTGTCCAAAAGACCATGAAATGCTTCCATTTCAAAAGACATACATTCTGCTGTACTTTCTCTTTCAGATTAAGTAGTGTTATGTAAAGAACATAATTATTATCTCCCTTGTAGAAGAAAAAATGACAGTAACAATGAAGGATGGATGCAGTTTTCATATACGTATTAAGCAAGTTACACAGCCATGCCATAAATAAATTATTTCTGGTCCAACAAGAGCTGTACCTATATCATTTTTCAACTTTCTCACAAGCATTTATTACTTTCTTTCTATCATTCTTTCTTGGACTATAGCATTTATGGCAAGCAGCCTTCAAAATATAACTTTCATTCTCATACAAATCTCTGAAGTACTCTTAGCAGCATAGTGTCACTTCAGTTTCATCTCAAATAATTTCATTAAATCCCATTCATTCTGCTGGAGCCTCTTGGACCTTTTAATCAAGTTCAAAAATTATGTTTTATTTCCATCAAAATTGGTCTGCATTTTCTGGTTTTTCTTAACCTTTATTTGCTATGTCTCGTTAATATATTTTTATTACTTTTTTCCTCCATGTATGTATTATACAACCTCTTTTATCTTCCCTTTTGCAGTAAACATTTTATTTCATGCATTCACAGCTTCTTTCACTTTATAATTCTCTTAAGTACTGTATTCATCTTCTTTTGACCCCATAATCCCTTGCGGGGTGGAGCCTGGGCAACTGAATGGAGCTGAGTGTTTACTGGCTGGATGCTCTTCCTATCGCCAATGCGGAGTTATATTCAGCAGATATAGTCTCATTGTGCCCAGAGAAATATCTGCCTCTACCTAGAATCGAACTCACAGCCTCCTGATTGTGAGGCGAGAGCTCCACCTCTAGGCCATCGCACCACTCCTCTTAAGTACTGTATTATTTTTCATAATACTTCTTAGCATAAATCCACACAATTGTGTAGCACTTTATAACATGTATTTTTCTCTTTTCCATGCAGTTTCCATATCATCTTTCCTTGAGCTGCGGTGGCGCAGTGGTTAGAGTGCAGTACTGCAGGCTACTTCTGCTGATCACCGGCTGCCAGCAGTTTGGCAGATCAAATCCCACCAGGCTCAAGGTTGACTCAGCCTTCCATCCTTCCGAGGTGGGTAAAATGAGGACCCAGATTGTTGGGGGCAATATGCTGACTCTAAACCACTTAGAGAGGGCTGTAAAGTACTGTAAAGCGGTATATAAGTCTAAGTGCTATTGCTATTATGTCTACTTTCCATTCATTTGTTCAGGAGATTAATCTACCATCTAATGTTTTTTCATACAGGAGAGACTTTTTCTTTTGGAAAACTGTCAGATCACTCTTAAAATGGCCTGATCCAAAGAAGAAATGGAACATCCCAAAGTTGTCTGGGATGCTCTACAACTAGCATGGTATATTGTACACGTCTAAGCTTTGCATTGATGGCATCAGTACAAGGTAAAAATAAATAGGCAAACCAACATAAACAAACAACTGTTTGTTTATGTTGGTTTGCCTATTTATTTTTACCTTGTAAAAAGTATCATTGCCTTGTAAAAAGTATCATTGCCATGCACTCTCTCTCTCTCTCTCTCTCTCTCTCTCTCTCTCTCTCTCTCTCTCTCTCTCTCTCTTCTCTTACTGGTCTTAAAGTGACACTTTACTGCTCAACACAGGTTACTTACAATTAAGTTGACAATTTGTGGCAATAGCTGTTCAAACCACGGTAACACGTTTGCTTTGTAGCTACTGAATATTGAGTGCAAAATATCTGAAACTTTAGTCAAAATGTAGACATCACTGTCATGCTGATAAAGAGAAAAAAAAGTAAAATTTGATCAGTACTAAATAATTGCGTCCTAGAGTCAGATATGACTGACAGGGAAACCTTTATGTATTTGAATAATTGTAACTCTCTTAAATGTTATACATTTCACAAGCTTTGTGTTTAAGACAATTTGTGTGTTTCTTAAGAGGAAGAATTGACAAATGGGCCAGTCTGAGTAAGGACATTAGTGGGCTCAAAAGTTCTAACACTGCCGCCAGCAAGGATTTAGTGACTTATGGAAAATCTCAAAAAATATATTGAATTAGCTTGGCAGAAAGTAGTGTGTTAAATTGTACTCCAGTTACCAGTTGTGGTTGTTAGGTTAACTGGTCCATGGGATAAAAATTCAAAGACAAGCATGGTTCTAAAACTACTCATTGTTATTTCTATTGATTATTCCAACATAATGTTTGAGAATGAGAAATTCCTCATTACCTGCACTATATTCATCATTCTAATATAAATTTATTTCATGACTTGTTTGGAAAGTAAGATTTCTGCAGCAAGTAAAGTGCTACTAGGATTAGCTACAGTTTTATTGGGTGTTAAGGCAGTATGGTGGTGATAATGGAGATCGGACTAAATTTTTTCTGCCAACATTTTTTAATTGATTTGCCCAAGTAGGCCCTGTAAGCTATATATTTTATGTTCTGCTTTTTCTGCACACAAATTATTTTTTAGGTATAAATATGAAAATTGTGTGCAGGTCAAAGCAAGTGTGAATAATCTGACATTCCAGATATTGTTAACGACTTCTGTCACTATATTGGATCTAATAACGATTTTTTTTTAATTACTGTACACTGAGATAACCTGGACAATCTTTTCCTTTTATTGCTGAACAGCCGATACTGCTGATGTATGCACTGATTCTGACCACATGAAGAAATTTTCGTAGAGATGCAATACATGAGCAAAGCTTTTGAAAGTTGTGTTTCCTTTTCAAATTCTCAAGTTTGTCACATGAAATTATACATTTCAACAATTATACCTTCAACAAGGAACAAATAATAAGAGCCTTACTTCATCTTGCAAGGACTCCTCAACTTGTTCATCATAGTCTTCATCTTGCCTTTTTACTAATTAAAAAATAAATTTATAATATATTAGCATGGCTTATTTTCATAAATATTCCAGCTTTCTGTAAGAAAGGTATACAAAAGGAACACCAGGGAATTATGTGGTATTATCATCCTAGCTAACATGGATAAATTATTACCAAGCTATCATGGTAGGCAGAGATTTGTAGGACCTCCTCAACTTTTGAAACTAATTTGGTTCAAAATATAGACAAGGAAGATAATACATACATATAAAATCAGGAAATAAAAATGTCCAAAAAGTTATTCTGAGTACTAAAATTGATATGTGTTCCCCCACAGCTACTAACCTACTCATAATTTTTCTTTATTACAGTAATATAATAGGAAGGTGCCAGGGAAAGATTTTTAAAAGCATATCACAATACCTTGTTCTACTGAAATATCACAAAGTTATCAGTTAATTAATAATCACTTTCTGCCTAGCAGTAGTGTAAATAAGGAGGAACTTGCATTTACTCCTAATTTCTTTATAAAGTGTTGTGATAAGTTCATGCAGAACTTCAAAGCATATTTGGAAGAACTTCTGAATTGCCCAGATTGCTATTTTAACCTTAGGTGTGAGCTATCATTTTTCTTTTAAGTATTTACATCTCTGCTGACCAATTGGCCCCCATCTTCACCCAAATCTTCAACAAATCACTAGAGATATGCCATGTTCCTTCTTGCTTCAAACGCTCCACTATCATCCCAGTGCCAAAGAAGCCCTCCATCAAGGAACTGAATGACTACAGACCAGTTGCTCTAACATCTGTAGTTATGAAAACCTTTGAAAGGCTAGTGATGTCCCACTTGAAAACTATCACGGATCCGCTGTTAGACCCCCTGCAATTTGCATACCGAGCAAATAGATCGACAGATGATGCTGTTAATATGGCTCTGCACTACATCCTACAACATCTTGAATCTCCAAAGACCTACGCAAGGGTCCTCTTTGTAGACTTTAGTTCAGCATTCAATACCATCATACCGGACATTCTTCTAACCAAACTAAATCAGCTAGCGGTACCTGAACACACTTGTAAGTGGATCACAAGCTTCCTAACAGACAGGAAGCAGCAGGTGAAACTAGGCAAAATCACATCAGATACCTGTACAATGAGCACAGGGTCCCCCCAAGGCTGTGTGCTCTCACCACTTCGCTTCTCTCTCTATACCAATGACTGCATCTCTAATGATCCATCTGTTAAACGACTGAAGTTTGCAGATGACACAACAGTGATCGGCCTCATTCGAGACAATGATGAATCCGCATACAGACGAGAGGTTGGACAACTAACCTTGTGGTGCGACCAGAACAACCTGGAACTGAATACACTCAAAACCGTAGAAATGGTGGTAGACTTTAGGAGAAACACG
>QLTV01004233.1:4532026-4577831 GCA_003457575.1 Thermophis baileyi | reverse complement strand
CCTCGCATCCTGGACATAAATTGTTTCAACTCCTACCCTCAAAACGACGCTATAGAGCACTGCACACCAAGACAACTAGACACAAGAACAGTTTTTCCCCCAACGCCATCACTATGCTAAACAAATAATCCCCTCACCACTGTCAAACTATTCACTAAGGCTGCATTACTATTACTATTAGTCTTCTCATCGTTCCTATCACCCATCTCCTCCCACTTATGACTTCAGGACTGTAACTTGTTGCTTGTATCCTTACGATTTATATTAATATTGATTGTTTCCTGATTGCTTATTTGTACCCTATGACAATCATTAAGTGTTGTACCTTATGATTCTTGATGAATGTATCTTGTCCTTTTATGTACACTGAGAGCATATGCATCAAAGACAAATTCCTTGTGTGTCCAATCACATTTGGCCAATACAGAATTCTATTCTATTCTATTCTATTCTATTCTGTTCTGTTCTGTTCTGTTCCCTAAAACACTGGAATTTGGTAGGATAAATACGTGTTTAAATTTTGAAACTCTTGCACTGAAAGATATATTTAATTAATATCTAGCAACATTTAATTGATTTACCTTGTCTTAATTCTTGATTCTTAAAGTGCTCTTCTAATTTTCCTTTCAATATTCCTCCAAGTTCTTCAAAATGTTCGTTGTTTAGGCAGCCATCTCCCATTACTTCAATACACTAAAGAAATAACATTAATTTGAAAACATATTTAACAATATGCCATCACTGCAATTTCTTGCATCTCATATAATTAAGTACTATAAAAAGGGAGCTTGATCTTGTAAGATTGAATTTTTTTTTGTATAGCACCTAGAACTTCTGCTATTGGGTGGGAAATAATTAAATAGAAAAATAGCTTCCTTCTTGCATGTTGCAATGAAACACGTTTTGGGTAATAGAAGTACAGAGTTTTGATTAAGTAAGGAAATATTTGCCCCCCTTTCAATGAATGCACATAAAACTACTGATCATATTTGTCTGGAATAGAATTACAAGGACAGATCTAGTTCTTCCCATTGATAAACACTGTTCTATCCACATGTAGAAATTCCAAGATAAAGACTATATTAAAGAAATAGATCAGAAACCTACAGTTAAATTCATAATTTTTCCTCCTTTCTTTACATTGTAAGGGGAGAAGAGTAGAAATCTGCCTTTTTGGTAAATCTATAAGGAAGCCTTCCCCCCCCACCCCCCAAAAGTTAGGAAATGAAATGGTAAAAAAGTTTTCTTTATGTTAAGTTCAATTAAATAGTGGACTGAATCACTGTGATACTACAAAAGAAAAAGTAAAATGGCAGAACCATTCTGGGAGTTGGAAGATTAAAATTATCCATGTCTTTAATGAATATTTGAATAGTAGGATAGAAAAATTCAGCCAATAAACATAAGCTGAATTATTCTGAATAATTGTGTATATGCTACTTTATTTCTATTCAATAAAGATCCTAGGAGATCAGCTATTATTAACAGAAGCAAAATGCTACCCACATAAAATAAAAAATTACCTTGGCAAAAGAATGCATGATTTCTGATAGAACATCGGAGTCAGGTTCTGTTCCTATAGCCTTGATAAGAGCATCACACATAAAATGCCACATCTGAGTGAGATACTCTGGGCCACGAACTCTTGCACATTCCAGAAGTAAAGGCATTGATTCTGCAGCTGCCACACGAACACGTTAAATTCATTAAGGGAAATTATTATATTTTTCTAGCAATGTAAAGATTATTTCAGAAAATGTGATCAATGTACCATCCCACTTTTCTAGTTTAAAAGTCAAGGCATGAACACACACCATATTCCTCCCTCTTCCTATTTTCCCCAACAACAACCTTGTGAGGTGGGTTGGGCTGAGAGAAAGTGACTGGTCCAAAGTCACCCAGCTGGCTTTCATGCCTGAGGCAGGACTAGAACTCACAGCCTCCTGGCTTTTTAGTCTGATGCTTCAATCGCTAGACCAAACTACCGTAGTAATAAATGTTAAATAACAATTAAGGATAAAGGAGTATAACTGTTACAATTTAATTTTGCTTAACTAATCCAGATTTAAATCAAGTGAAATTGAGAATGCTTTTCTTTTCTTTTTAAAAAGCCACATTCTCTATTTTAGGTCTCACATTACATTTTAAAAATATTTGCACCATAAAATGGCTGTAATTGCATAACTGATCTGGGTTTGCAACAAAAGGATTTACTTGGACAAATATTGTCAACTTTCTGAATAAGCTTTATATAGAATGGCAGCAAAGAATTTGATAACAAACTCTAAAAACTGTCGCATTAACAGCTCATAGGACTATCGTGAAAAATGGAACAGACTTAGAAAAAGATATCATCATGGAAGTAGAACTTCAGCAAAGGAACCATTAGCTTCACAACTTGTTCAGTGTACTCCACAAATCCTTCTTTCAATTCTTTGGCATAACAGACCTAAAATCCAAACATACATTTTCTTCAACAAAGGAAGCTGGATCATGAATAAACAAACTATTAATGGTAGACTTAAAATTGAAAAAAACATTATGGATAAATAAATACCAATAAAGGAAAATACAGACAAATAAATGTATTTCCCCAAATTGTGAAATTCTATTTGAACATGAACAGACTACACATTTAAAAGAAAATTGCCAGTGTTGTAATAGTGGAAGAACGTATTTCTTTTATACAAAAATATATTTTCTTGCTAATAGTGATTTAACAGATATTTCTTAAGACTAGTGGGTGTTTCAATAACTTCCCTTCAAAGAGTTCCATCTTGCTTTTAATTCCTCAACTTTGAGGAATCTCATTCCCAAACATTTTGGGCATCAGGAGCCAAATTTTTATTTTAAAAAAATAATTAAAATAGTACCTACCAACATCTGGCATGCAGTTGCTTTTTCTTCGAGACCTGCAGTCTTAATACCGAAACTCTGTTGATCCCCTAAATTTACAAATTCCCAGCCATCATCATCACTCATATTTTCCATATCTTGAGCTAGTGAGAAAAAAGGTTAATTTTAAGTTGTATCATTCCTTATTAACTAAAGAAACATAAATTAAAATATCAGAACCTACTGTCAAGAAGGGCCACTTCAGGTTTAATTGATGCAGTTTTCATTAAAGGACCCATAACAACAGGAAGATATTGTTGGAATTCCTTTCCAAGAATTTTGCACATTCTAGCCCATGCAGAAATCATATATGATATCTGTAAATTAATAAAATGATATTTCAATTTCTTCAAGAATAATGACTATAAAGCTATATTACAGCTGGGATTGTATAAAAACCAATCCCTAACAAACCTGTTTTAAAAGTTAACTATACAGATTTGTGTAGTATTTTGAAAATAATTTCTGGATGTGAACATGTTTCTTATGTATCTATGATAACTGGGACTGGAATTGCCACTGCTAAGTGATGCAGTAATAAGGTGTGACGTTGTGAGAACACATTGCTTAGTGACAGCAATTTTGCTAATTGCTGCTGCTAAGCAAAATCACAGGTCGTTAATTGAGAACCTTACATGACCGCAACTTATGACTTCCTGGATTTCCGCAAGCAAAGTCAATAGGGAAGCCAGTTGAAGTTTCAAGTCCTGGGTGACTTGCAAGCAGGTTGGGGGGTAGGTGAGCACTATGCAAGGAGGTAGGGAGGTGCTGTGAGAGACGGAACTTTGAGGACTGGTTTTAAGTACCATTTGTTCAGTGCCACTGCAACTTTCAATTCTTGCTGAATGAGTAGTAGTTACCTAAGGAGAACCTGGCATGAGTAAAATGGACAAACTAAAAATATTTTGAAATTGCAGAAGTTGCAAAAGTCTGGAAGATGTTGGGTGCATTTAGGGAAAAACTTCAAACTTTTCAGGCCTATCCTGATTATGCTTAGTAAGCTTTTAGGTGGTTTGGTAGCTAAAATTCTTCCTTATCCCTACTGTGGTATGTCAATTAAAACTGTGCTGTCACTGGGCAAAATGTAGATTTCTACCATACATGTATTGCAAAATCTTGAATTAACTAAAATGTGGCAAAGCAGATTATCATAACTTCACTTAGGAATTATCTTCCAAATATATGTAGTTTTAGAAATTTGGACCAAAGCAAGATATTCTCTCTCACATACCTGAGGATCGTCATCTTCCAAGTCGTTAAAGTCAGTCTGTGTTTTCAGCAAAAGCTGCATCACATCAGATGCATCCTGCATAAACTAGAAATAGAGAGAGAACCCAAATCAAGCTGTGGCAGTTTTTAAACAGACACAGAGTATTTTTATAATAATGTATTGAAGAATGTAAGTTAAATAATATATAGAAAATGCCGAAGCATTAAAGCTGAAGCTAAAAACCAAGAATGGTTTCAATTTAAGAATACAGAAGCAACTCAATGTACCTACAAAGCTGAAGACAGCAGAGAATTAACTTGATACCTACCTTCTCTTTGCCTACTGCAAGGCCTATTAAGCTGATACATTCTATAGTTTTGCCTCTTAAGAGCCTAAGTTCCTTTTGCACAGCATTTTCAACTATGTGTTTCAGAGAAGGCATAAACAAATCGTAGTATGGAACGAACTTTTCTTCTGCTGTATCAGCCACAGAGGCAATGGATGTAACGACTTGTTCCAAAACAAGCTTGGTGCCTTTTTCTATCAACTGTGAAAAAAGCAGCAAGTAAATAAAAATAAAATTGAACTCTTGCTGAAACAGTAACTTAAATATATTCCATTTCATCTTAAAATGTCCTTACCTCCTGTAGTTTTAATACCATAGTGGAATGGAGGTGCTTCACTAAGTTATCTAAATATGGAATAAGCAGTGATTTTGGACAGTCTTCAGTAAAGTTGATCAGAGCAGCAGCTGCATGAGCCTGAACACGTTGGTTGCCTTGGTCTTCCATGGTCTGCAGAAGAGCTGCAATTACCTACAACAAAGATAGAAACCATGAGTGACAGGTCCCTAAATAAGCTTTGTTAATAACTGCGCAACACAAAGCTTTATACTTGCCTTCTCATGGAATTTTTTCTGGAAGCTTGGTGCAAAGTCTGTAGCCATTTGACCAATCGCATTACAAGCTGCGTATCTTACTCGTGGATGCTGAAATATTTATATTTAATTAGTAAGATCATAAAATAAAGCACTGAAATAAACATTTGGAGGAGGAAAATGCCATTCAACTTACAGGATCCTGAAGGAAAAGTAATACCAAGTTAACTATTTCATTCAAAATTCCCTCCATTTGTTGATGGCAGCCTTCGCCAATAGCTGATAGAGCCATCAAGCCAGCATGCCTGCATTTCCAGTCAGCTGTAAGTAAATGGAAGAATTCAGAGTCAGGGGAAAAAGCATACAGAAGATAAGAATATGTTTTTATTTACAATATGAATCTGTTCAAACTAGTTTCTTTTCCATTCCAGTTTCCAGAATGGTTATACTCTCCTCTCTTGCATCCATGTTAGCAATTTGATAAAACTGGTTCAGAGAAGTGCAGTATGCAGTGATGGGTGCCTATTTCAATGAATTGGAAGAAACCTTCATGATACAGGCAGCTCTCAACTGCAACTATTTGTTTAGTTGACTATTTCAAATTATGATAGTGCTGAAAAAAGTGATATATGATTGATCCATGCACTGCCTCCATGCTTGTGATTTGGACACTTTGCAACCATTATACTGTATGTTTATATATATTTGTACTTTCAAATTAGTGTTGACTCCTGGGGATTACTTGGACTAATCTCTGCAGTTTTCCTGGCACAATTTTTGGAAGGTCTTTGTTCTTTCTTGCTTGCTTTCTAAGTCTGAGAGTGAATGATTGGCCGAAGGTCACTCAGTCACCTTGACTGGCTTTGTGCTTCAGGCAGGACTAGAACTCAAGACTCCCAGTTTCTAACCTAGTGCCCTAACCACAATACCAAACTAGTTTTCATGCAAGGGTTACTTGGCTATAAATTTGTTTAAACCCATTTTAACCACTCAGTTCCTACATCATTTAATCAGCAGCTCAAAATCAAAAACAAAATTACTTACGATTCTGAAGCATTTGCATAATATGCTCTTTAATCATAGGTAAGACAAGTTTTCCACCAAGGCCACATGCCATTCTATCCAGTGCACTCTCACCAGCAACAGCATTGCTAAAATTTGCAAAAAAATCAATAAGAACAATGTTTAGGCTATCCACTGATGGTCCTATTCCTATTCTTTAGACTTTTGTTTCAAAGAAAATCCTGCTTTTTCAAAATACTTGAAAAATTTTGTGCTTAACCTTCGCATTTTCCTAAGTGAAATCTGAACCTCCAGAAGGTCTTATGCTGCATAATTATTCATCTTATCTATCTCTGCTTTCCTCAAGCTAATATAGAGTTGCTTCAACTACATTCCTGTTATAACAGAGAGCTTTCAAACCACATTGCGATCAGTTCCATAACTTCAGCAAACTTTGCATTTTCCTTTTAAATCATTGCACTTCTTCATGTCTTGTGGCAAATCATTCTAGCCACAGACAGAGCCATTTGATGTTCACTATCTCTCATCTCATCTTCAATATTCTGTTCCTGGACTTCGTCTCCTACTATATACATTGCGCAGATTTTAGTTCACTCTGCCAAATTCAGTGATTACTGCAGTATAAAATGATGGTCAAAGTTATTCTGAAAAACCCTCTATTACAAAATTGTCAACCTACTGCCATACTACTTCATAAATAACAAAGAGTTTTTAAATGTAATGAATTAATTGTGACCATGAATCTTGGAGTGAACTAGAAGGAAACTCTAAGAATTTCATATAATAAAGAACTAGGTTATGTGATCCTTGATTTCTAGAGTAGATTCATTCTTTGTATGGATTCTTCTTTGTATCAAATTAGAAATTATTTTTTCTTTCTGTGAGGATGTTTTCTCACTTCTGATTCGCTTTATACTTTATTAAACAAATGGATTAAACTTTTATTTTTCTGTACAAACAACGGCTCCTCTCAATATAATTTCTTAAATATTGTACATCTTTTTAATGAGAAAGAAAATGTGTTTACCATTGATCCTTAAGCAGTTGAAATGAATGGTGCACTCATACGTTTAGGGCTGGGCCTTGACATGAATTAGATGTCAACACAGATTAAAGTACAAAATAATCCTGGGAAAAATCAAGGATCCTAAGTTGAATTTCTAAAATAGGCATCTTTACCTGTCAAAGTCATCATCTTCTAATTCATCAGAATTTGCCCAATCTTCATCTTCTTCTAGATCAACCATCATTGCTAACATCTGAGGGACTAAAACAAATTTAACAGTGCTTATTAACAAATTTCCAACAATGCATTAGATGCTAACATAGCTTCTAACAATCTCAAAAAGAAATGCGGGATTTTCACTTACTGACACTGACACTGACACAATTTGTGAAAAACTGATCAGTTTGATATTTGGAATAATTATAGCTAAGTAAGCTAAAATAAGGCTATGTAATATGTTCTGAGTACTTTCAAGCTGGAACAAAACATACATGTTCCCAACATTTTTCAAGACTCAAACAAAACATATTGACTTTATCCCATCCTCAGCACAAAATACATTTGTTCTGAACCTGAAACAAAATATTGATATTTTAAATTGCTTGTTTCAAGCTCTTGAGAATCTCATTCTTCTATCATTTTATAAACAATCTCTCTATATACAATGTACAGAAGGTATTTGCTGATCCTGGTGAGCCATACTTAATTAATTGGTAACTAAAAGATTCAGCTAAAAGGTGTGAGTGAGTAGCTAGTTTTTGAAGTTGGTTAAAACAAAATGGCTCACAAATGTCAGAAGTTTATAAAGTAACTACTTCTTTCTGTTCTTAATTACAACCATTAAGCTATGCCTTCGTCATGAAGATGTTTGATACACAGGATTTGTGCAAGTCTGTATACTTACTGCTTTTCTATTAATCTACAATGATCTTTCACCCATTTCCCTTTATGTTTTTAGTAGCTTATATTTTGAGAAGAGAAGAGGGTGGGAAGCTAGGCTAGAAGTAACATATTTGGCTTTTCATTTAAAATTACAGAGCTGAAAAGAGCCACATATTGAATAAATAAAAAGAGATTGAAAGTTCTTGATGAAAATAGTAACAAACAATAGCAAAAGCATTTAACATGTGACAAAAGCTCTACTGAAACAAACACCAGGTTTCTGGATGTGCACTAATTCCTGTACAAATTTCCAGAAAGTCAAAGGGAAGATACATTCCGAACAGGTCATAACCAAGAATAGAACATGATTAAAAAGCAGGACAGTCCTGTGTAGACACCATATGATCATTATAATCTAAACAGAGATGCTACTTTCATAATACTCTAGAAAGAAGCAAGTGAGAAATCCATAAAATAACCTACAGGAAGAAATAAATTAGGTTGCAGTGTCTCTAACTCAAGCATGCTAATAGTTCTAAACTCAGATTTAGGATTTACTTCAATAGACTGACATTTGAATAACAAGGATCAAATAGGCAATTGCTAATATTATATTTTATACTTAATCATTTTTTTCTTTATTAATTTGCAGGTAATGAAACAAGGTCTCCAAGAATCTTCTACATAGAACCTACATATTTTAATAACCCTTACACACTGTCCTAACCAGTATTTTTTTAAAAAATGATTTAAAATCAGCAACAACATAGCCAAGTCCAAGTTAGACTTATAGTATCATGATATGAGGACCACTGTGAAGCAGTATATAAATCTAAGTGCTATTGCTATATAAAATGTTTCAGTTATGAAGATTTTAATTAATTTTGGCATTTTAGCCGATTAGTTATCATAACCATTCTAGCCAATAGCTCTTTTTATTAATAAATCCACAAAGATATGGTTTATATGAAATTACAGAAAGTATATGAAGAATAGTGACACTTCCTGATTCGAAGAAATGTATAGTCTTACATGAGGGTGCGATGGCTCAGCCGTTTAAAAAAAGCTGACAGCCCAGGTTCGATACCCAAGAGCCATGCAACGGGGTGAGCTCCCATTACTATGCAAATGCAAGTAAATAAATAGGTACCACTTCAGTGGGAAAGTAATAGCTTTCTGTGCGCCTTGGCATATAATCAGGCTGGCCACATGATCACAGAAATGTCGTTGAACAACACTGGCTCCCTCAGCTAAGAAATGGAGATCAGCACCATTTCCTAGCCGGACTTGACTGGACTGGGAAACCTTTATCTCTATAGGCATACATATTCCTATACATTATACATTTATGCTTTCTCTGCTTCAGCACTGCAATCTAGTGTATGTCTGATTTTTGATAGCTTTAAACAGCAAATGAAAATGTAGCCTTAACTTTAAACTATGAACTTAATTAGCCTCTGCGTAAATAAAATAGTAGTAACAATCAGAATTATGGACTACGTAACTCTTAAAAGCCTTGACTTTGGTTATAAGTCTCCACAGGGATTTCTGGAGCGCTGGTGGTCATGGGGGGGGGCAATTAAGATTTGATTATAATCTGACAAGCCAGATTCACTTAAAAACTGTGTTACTAATTTAACACTTGCAATGATTCACTTAACAACTATGGCAAGAAAGGTCATAAAATGGGGCAAAACTCACTTAACAAATGTCTCACTTTGCAACATATATGTTGGGCTCAATTCTGGTTGTAAGCCGAGGACTATCTGTGCTATAAATTTGACTAAAATAATGAAAATGGCTTACTTACTAGCTTGTGCAACAATGTTGATATGCCTTCTCAGCATAGCAGCAGCAGTCTCTGATAATGTGACTATTACTTCAAGGGCCAGTTGACGTTGCATATTATTGAGGCTTGTGTCTGCACATAGCTGGAATTGAAAAATATTTCAGGAAAACTCTAAAATCAAGGCCAGAGTTCTAACAAATAAATATTTCAAATTGAAGTTGCTAGAATACAAACTTACTTTCAAACTCAGTTGTAATGTAGGTTCTAAGTGCGGACGTAAATATTTTGGAACTGTATCTGCAATCTCTACAAGAGACTTCAGGACGGAATCATCATTTTGATAACACGAGTCATTGACTGCCTGAAGAAAAACAGTAATTAATATATTTTCCCTTGTAATTTGCACTCAAAAGCATGGACAGGAAACCACACCACATTCTGCAAGCTTTTACAACAAAGGCATTTGACCTTAGCATCAAAAGTTCCCCTTAGTATGGGCAATATAATTTTAGCACAATGCTTCCCAAACTTTTTCATTACCCAAAATTATTTTATCAGAAAGTCCTTTTTATCCAATGTAGGTAAAATACTTTAATTTAATTGTCCCTTGTGTAGTTTGGCAATAAATTCATATGTTGCTACCCAAAGAAAAAAACACTTTTACCCAATTCTGGGTAATTTCAGCTAGGTTTGGGAAGCACTGTTTTAGCACATGCTAATTGAGTGAGACTTATTCATGTTCACCTCTTCTATAACTCATCTGATGCAATAATTGTTCTTCTATGATTTTTTTTTCCTTGTGTATCATTACTTTTCTGGAGAAACCATCATCTATTTTAACTGTGCCCAAGTTTTTTCAGAATTATGTAATTACACCTACAGGCAACAGACAGCATCTAGTGTAACTTTAATTCTCGAAAAAAAACAGAGGTTTTAGCTTTGCTTAGAATTTCAGAATTTTTTTTCTACCTGGTAAGTTGCAGTGTTGTATATGATAATAGATTTCAATAATTTTACTTTTTTTTGAGTATCTTATAGAACAAACTAGATATGCGAAAACTTGGGAATTGTCACTAGCAATAGGATAAATCAGGGGTCCCCAACTCCCTGGCCGTGTCACGTTCGGAACCGGGCCGTGGAAGTAGAGGGTGAGCACTTGCGTGAAGCTCACTTCTGTAAGTGATGTGAAGCTCCAATTGTGGGAGCAGAGAGCGCATGCCACTCAAGAGAACTATCCCCTTCTCTCCCCCTGCCGGTCTGCCAAGCTGGAAAGGTTGGGGGCTGCTAGAATAAATGGTGCATGTGTGCTGGATATTTCATGTTATTTATCAACACAGTTCATGCTTTTGATTTTCTCAACTGACACTTTAAATCCAGTTTGTTTGCAAGTTTCAAAAGGATTTACTGTAATTGAACATTGTAAAAACAATAAATATATTTATGTGTGTACTTCAGCTCTTCCTGAAGATTAGTATATGGACACCATTTTTGTACTGCATATTGTGCTATGCACAGTTAGAAACCAAAGGTTTAGATTTTAGAACAAAAATATCTTGATTTCTCAAACTTCATTCCTTGCAGCATTTGAATGTAGTTGCTCTTTTGCATAAGTCCCATGTATTGTTTAATCAAGCTGCATTGCTGCATGTACTATATATTTAAAAACTATCCTATTATTTTGAGCGACACCCACTGTACAACAAATAATGACAAGCAGCTAGCATTTCAGTCACCATAATTTTATGAGATTTTTACCTGTAAAATTCCAGGAAGTAAGTCTGCAAAATGTTTAAGAAGGGGAAGGTTTTGCTCATTAGCAAGAACAAATGCAGCTGCAGCCCTAGCAGATAGTGTCCTGATCTAGAAAGAAAACCAACGGTCAGTACAGTATGGGGCTTAATTCTATTCAATCTCTATCAGCGTTAGGATGAGGGGGGGAGGGGAATATGTATAGCTCAGGGGTGGGTTCTGGTTTTCTTCGCTGCCGGTTCACTCAGTGTTGCGCCACGCGGGCACGCGCTTCGCGCATGCACAGTGCTTTAAAAAAAGCTTCTGCGCATGCGCAAAAGCAAAAAACAAGAGGCCCCGCCTATGGCGCCGCCGAAAGAACTGGTTCAGGGGCGTTGCAGGCCTGGGTCGCTGCCGGTTCTAGCGACCCAGGCCACCAAGTTACTACCGGTTCTATAGAACCGGTCCGAACCGGGAGGAACCCACCTCTGGTATAGCTGTTCAAATCCACTGAAAGTCAACAAGGGACTTTAGTGAAACACACTGACATCACCCAGATTTCCATTAATTTGGCAAAGAAAATACTGCTGTCTATGGGATTCCAAGGTCAGTCTTCTGAACTGATAATCTCTTAAACATCAGCTCCATGAAGAACAGATCACAGTAATTCCCCAGAAGCATTTATCTAAAATAATTCCAATGTAGTTATTTCATGTAAATTACTAAACAGAATGGAGAACTTTAAGTATCTTAAACAAGACAATTTTTTTTGCAACAGCATTAAAAGACAAAATTAAATAAATGTTGAATTACTGTTGGATTCTCCTGATCTTGCATACATTGCACCAACATTCGTTTGATGACCTCCAAATAATGTTGCTGTTGATTTCCAAAAATACCAGGAAAGTTCCTAAACAGAGAATAAAATACACTTATTGAATTATTAAAATGTACTAAAAATTCACTTGTGGCAGTTTTTTTTTGTCATTACTTATTTCACTGAGGAAGACCCAATAATAACACAATCTAAATGAAATTCAGTGCCCATCTAAACAAAATTGCAACTATTCTGCATGGAAAATGCAAGAAAATAAATCTATCACCACTATTTTGTCTTACTATCTTTGCAAGCAAAAAATTCTAAACTATAATATCCTGCAGTTCCATGATCTGAAGTGCATCCCTGCTGGGAAGCAATGTAAATGAAAGACTAATCAAGACGAAGATATAAATTTTGCACTAATTATTCAACGATAGTAAAGAGGCATTTCCCAACTAGGCACAGATGACCCCTGACAGCCCCCTCTCCTGTTTTATTCATGAATTTTTCATTCTGAACATATTGTGAAATAATGGTCAGGACTGATGGGTTAGGGAAACTTTGTCCAGATGTAATGTATAATGTGTGTGAGCCAGCGACAAGCTTTTTAAACAAACTGACAACCTCTCCTTCTTTCACAATTTATATCAGAGTATATAAAGGCCTCATGAACTATTTAAGAGTAATCATATACCAAAAGATATGTAGAGCAGCTTCACGCAGTCCCACATTTTGAGAGCTGACTGAGTCAAACAAGAATTTCAGACCTTCTGGCCACTGGTTGTTGCCATCTTCATCTATGTGAGAGAGAAAATTAACATTTAAGGTGTACAATTTTTAAAATTAAATAAAAATAAAATGGAAATCACGGCATTTAGCCGAATTAGATCAATGAAGTCTGATGCATATTCTTCTGCTTCAATGTCTTGTTAGCTCTGAACTCTGATGAACACAGTGAATTTTCCTTCCTAAGACTTTTATCACATCCTAGCCTGGTTGACTTATTTGCAAAAATTTCACAATGCTTAGAAAGTCTGCACTTTAACCTCCACCCTTACACTTAGGATTTCAACTGATCTTATACTGGCTGTTGAAAAAGCAAATGGAAAAGAGTAAGTAAAGCACCCATGAAGCATAATACTGAAAGGACAGTGGTTGCATACTGTTTCGCTAAACCAAAATGCTAAATTTAAAAAGTAATCTGAGTGAATACCCCATTATTTCAGAAGAGATCATTCCACCAATGCAGAAAAATCACGTGCAGAGATGCCATACTCACTAATGTCAAACAGAAAAGGCTGCACAGAGATCACATAAGGTTGTGGATTGCTATACTCCTCAAGGCTTGCGCAGCATATCTAAAGATAATATTTCTAAATATGAAAATGCATATTTAAAGTGGTAGATGTTTAATCATTTTTTAAAAGTGTTATCTTCATTTCAAAGCCAATAATGGAGCCAAAGCATGATAGAGTACAAGGAAAATAAACATTCCAGGTTCAGACACATACCATGTTTATTTTATGTCATGGGCTAACTTTAAAGTGTAAATCACAATTGACTTGGTTCGTCCAACATCCTAATCTAAAGACAAATGAACCCTATTATGACTTAGCACAATCTATGAACATTGCTGCAGATACAGAAAAGTATTTTTTACACAACAACCATCAAGTCACCTAAAATATTGTTCCTTTATGCATCTGTACCAAAATAAGATTTTATACCTATTAGATTCCTGGCCAGTTCAGCTACAATATCACAGATTTTTCTCCTCATACTGGATTGTGTTTCCAACTGAATAATCACAAGCAGTTCACTTTTGATGGCAGTTTGGACTTCAGAGGGTAATGTTGGATAAACTTCCTCAAAAGAAGCTGACAAAAGTCTCCGCAGAAGGACAGCAGCCATTTGTCTAGCCTGTTAAGACAAATACATGGTAAACTGTTTCCTTTATTTAAAAAAAAACCCAATAGTGATTTTGTAAAGACATTTTTCTTGCATATATAAAAATTTAGCAGCTGAGCCAAAATGCTGACTCAGCTGATCTATTTTTGGTATCTTTAGTTATTCCATCCCCCTCAAGTATTTCACTCCATAACTAATATAAGGACTAAATGAGACATCTGACTCTATAGCAAAAGCACTATGAACTAAGAAGCTTGTAGTAATAAATTAAGGAATGACATTCTATTATACATTAAAATGTAAACATGACTTCCAGACAATGTAAAAACTATTAATGTAGAGGAATAAGGTGTGTTATTTTAAAATAACTGAATGACTTAGTATATGAAGAAATGCAAAGGAAGTAAAACTCAAGCTCTAGAGCTAAAATAAAACTTTAGAACAGAAAGTGTCGTTCAATAACAAATGATAGAAGAAACAGACACTTTGGATAGCGAGATGGACAACATATACATTTAATAAAAAAATAAAAAATTGAGTAAGGATCACTCAATTCCACATTGACTATACCAATCGCAGCTGTAACAATATAAATATCAGCTATTTTAATTCAATGTTAATTAGTCTCCACTTCTGTTATAATCACTAAAATGCTAAATAAATGTATGTACAAGGCCCACAATTAGATAACAGTATCCCACCTAAGCTTAAAACATTACAGTAAGTTATAGGAACAGGGAAAGAAGACAGTTAATCAAATAGACAGCCAAAATATAAACATAATTATTGCATTAAAGATCACATAAATGGAAAATTTGGAGAACTGATTAACAATCTCCACCTGTACTATATAGAAATTATCATCATCATGTCATGTATTTTTGTCTGCGTTCTTCCAAAACAAGATTAGACAACCTATCCACTATACAGGTAGTCCTCAACTTACAAGAGTTCATTCAGTACTGTTCAAAGTTACAATGGCACTGAAAAAAGTGACTTATGACCACTTTTCAGTTACAATCTTTGTAGCATCCCCATGATCATGTGATCAAACTTCAGATGCTTGGCAACTGGTTCATACTTATGACCGTTGCTGTGTCCCGGGGGCATGCCCTTTTGCGACCTTCTGACAAGCAAAGGCAATGGGGAAGCCACATTCACTTATAACAATGGTGGCAAGAAAGGTTGTAAAATGGGGCAAAACTCACTTAACAAATGTTTCAACAGAAATTTTGGGTTCAATTGTGGTTGTAAGTTGAGGACTACCTGTACAATTGATATAAATATATACTTCATTTAATACACACACACCTCATTTAAACCACTATTATTTTCTTGTATCTCTTTAGAAATTTAATGTAATCAGAGTTATAGCTCAAGGTGCTTCTCCATTCAAAAAAAGAATGTAACACATATTTGACTCCTTTATCTCAAAGCCCTTGCACCTAGTTGAAATGGGTTTTGTAGAAGTACATGGGGCCACAGAAAGCAGAAAAGCCATGTTCTGTTCATGAAAAGCAAATTGAAATCAAGAGTATTTATCAACTTTATAAAGTCAAAATATTAAATGCTAGTTTTTTTTTTACAAAACTAGGAATGAAAACTTCTATATATGTGATGAGTTAGGGTTTAGCAATATAGGAGTAGCAAACACTAATGATGTAATTTCCTGACCATTTGGTTCTTTAATGAAGTTGTAGTGTTAGTAATATATTCCACCTTAGATGGTATGACTATATGAGTCACAATCACAAAATGATGTTTTACAACATAAACATTCTTGCAATTCTTATAAGTTCAGAGTGAAAAATACCTCTTCGGCAACCGTAGTATTTCTGACAGCCTGTAGAAGGAACGTAATCTTAGACTGGCCTGGTATGTTCTCATATGTTTCCTAAAAAAGAAAAGATCAGAAACAGTTTAGCATTAAAAAAAATGAGGCATCAAGACTTAACAGCCACTTAATATTCTCTAACTAGACAACTGTTTAAGATTTACTCAAAAATCTATTATAGTAGTTATTTTACTCACAATATGAAGTACTATATTGGGAAAGATACAGGACCACAAATCTCAAACAGCAGATAAATTATAATATGAAAGGAACCTTTAATTCACAAAAAATAATAGTTTAAAGCATGAGAAAGGTACCCAAAGATTTTCTTCTGCTTCAGAGAAATATATTGAATTTACTCATGTAGATTCAGCCTTTTTCTTCCTCTTAAATATTATCCTGCTAGTGAAGGACATGAAGATATATAGCAGCTATTTAAAAGAAATTGTACCTTTGTTTTCTTTTATTTAATCTTATTTTTTCTTCCTAGGACTCTTTAAAACAAAATTTATCTTTTTTTTAAGTACTATCAATACTTTAGTACCACACTATCAACATTATTATCTATGATATGCCACAATGGTATCAACCTGGTGATCTTCAAATGACCTTGACAATAAATTCATATGCTGTACCCATCAGGCTGAATCTTACAAATTTTGGAAAATAGCCCAAGTTTTCTGGAAAGTGTCAGGTCGCTAAATGTTCTAACACTGATGTGCTATGAAGTGCTGTCTAATACTCTTCGTGTTACTTGGGAGCATGAGTGGGCAACATTTGCCATCCAGAGGCTGCAGTTTTCAGCCAGTGAAAGCCACATTCAATACACCAGTAATAGAACTTATTTATTTATGGGATTTAAAGGCCACCTCAATCTGTTACAATGCTAGATAACTTACCAGATGCAATATTTATTTTAAAAAAAATGAAAATACATACTGAAAATCAGAAAGTTAAGAAAATAAGCAACAAACATTAAAATATCAAAACATCACACAAGTGGTTCATCACCTACTCTGACTTAGGTGGTATACTTTTAAGGACTCATTTAAGGTGGATAAGGTCCAATTAAACTGATTTATTGCTAAACAACCTTTGCACAGGAATCTTCTCAATTAATGGTTAACACAAGCTTGCAGTTAGATAAGGATCTACATAATTGGAGAGGGGGTCTTAGTTTACTTGTGGCTATGTAGGGATTCTAGGGTGATCCCTCTTTTAACTCTGTCCTGGGTTCTGTCACTCCTCCCATAATATCAGGAGGAATGGTGTTCTAGATCAGGGGTGTCAAACTCGATTTCATTGAGGGCCGCATCAGGGTTGTGTTTGACCTCAGGGGCCCGGGGGCGTGGCCAGCTCAACATCATTCGTGTTGGGGGCGTCTGTGGTGGCCCAAGTGCTCTGCCAGCAAAAATAGGCTCCCGAGCTCCGTTTTTGGCGGTGACGGTCTCCTTGCAACCCTCTGCCAGCACTGTGGGCTGGTCCGCTGTTTCCAGGGTGGCCCCCCGGGCCAGATCTAAGCACGCGGGCCGCATCCGGGCCCCCGGGCCTTGAGTTTCACACAGCTGTTCTAGATGGTAGGTGCCATGAGAGAAAATACCCCTTCTAGAGTCCTATTGGATGACAATGTTTAAAAGTGAGATTTCAAGCATAGTGACAGATCATGTGGGTCAAGCAGAAAACTATGGCGCACAGGTGGCTCCTGAAAAACCAGGTCTTGTGCCTTGAAGTGATAGCCAGAACTCTGAGCATCAACAGTCTATGGCAGTGTCTTTATTTGATTACAGTTCAACACCGCTGTTTTATTTCTGCCCAAGAACTAATTTAAAAAAAAAAAAAAGTCATACTGCTTTTATTAGGGAAGTTTGCTGCTGCATTTTGGCAGTAGGATCTTGTGGAATTCTGGCAACCAGAGCTTAAAAGTCATCATTAAATTACTCAAGAAATGATTATAATGGTTAGAAATGATTGCTTAAATTTATTACTTCAGTAAATAAGAGGTGCACAACTTACAAAGATTTCAGACATGCCAGGTTAGCTTTTCTCAACAACTGGTTTTTTAAATCAAATTTTAAAGCTGCTGAGGCTTATAAATATGGTAGTTTCTAGTTTTAGTAGTTATATAAATGCAATCAAGATCTCATTTATTATACATGTGTTTTAACAAAGTCTGTGAATACATGTTATCCAGCAACATGGTGTAAAATGCAAATGCTAGTGGACAGGCGCTCCTGTCTCATACAAGCATCATTGTTTTGTGGAATCTATGATGTCAGTAACCTGCCACAAACAGCCATAAACCTGCACTAATGGTATTAATGAAGCAGCTGTCACTGCTGAAAAAGACAAAACTCTCCCTTCTCTTAACATACACATGGATGGTCATCATAGTGGCTCACAAACCTCTTCAGATGATACTGCTATTCATATAACATGAAGGTTTTTATCGATCTGGGCTTTCAGGAGTTCACTACAGCGATGTCTTCCAGTGTGGTTTACAACTATATGGTAATGAATAGGATTTATATAGCCAGTTATTCTGGAAACTCTCAAGACTATCCAGGGAACAATCCCCTACTTTTTGTATCTAACATTTAAATATTCAGATATGGAACTCAGAACATGGAACTTTGCATACGTTGCCACAGTAAAACTGGGATATTATCACAATTAGGCAATATTTATACCTATCAGTTGCCATCTTATTCATACAATAAGTAATATGCCTTTTTCTACATCTTATTTCACAGAACTCTTTAGAATCTGGTCATACTAACTAACTCAAAGAATATTTTCCCCCATTTGCCTCTTCTTTTATCTAATTTTCAGCAGATTTGATACCCATAGTACTTAAAAAGATTGCCATGATATGCAGAATTTTGACTCTGAATGATGGGTGCCTATTTCAGATGCAGAAAGAAAAATCAGACCATATTTTTACATTTGGGCACTGAGAACAGCTTTTTGTACAACTATTCACAGTGAAAGAATGTGCTGAACTCTGCTGATCACTCAAGTGATGTAAATGATAAAAGCCCAGCCACAGCCATACAATGAGAAAACTCTAACCCAGACACTGGCATTTATTTCAAGGGACAAAGATTCCCCACTATTTTTTTTTATATATAACAAAGAATGAAAAGCAGTCTGGAGCAGAAAAAGTATTATCCCTTTATACTAATTATAGAGAAATCCTGTAGTTTGGAATTGTAACTTATAATAAAAAAAGACTATTCAGAGCAAGAGCAATAAAGCAGTTAGGTATAGCATGTTCCTGCACTATGAAAAGAAACCCTGGTTTCAAGTCTAATTCGTGGGAAACAGCAGCCCTTTTACCCTTCTATATAATTTTCAGTTCAGCTAGTTTCTGAATGAAATCTATCGCCATAATTCCTTTATTCAAAGCCAGCATCTTGAGCTCAGAATATTCTGGGAAGCTGAAATATTTCCCTGCTTTTTCTACTGGAAACTTCTACAGCAAGTGAACTTAGTCACAATGCTCATTCTACTGTGAGTATGGTACAAGAGGACAAGAGCCAAGAGACCAGTTCTGACTCCTCACTTCCTTAGCCATTTCCAAGCCCGGCATAATACAAATATTATTAAGCACCGTAGAAACAAAAGATCAATTGGGCGGCCTACCAGCCGAGGAGTTTCCCTCCTTAGTATGTATTACTTAACTTACTACCCCCCCTATTTAATTACTCATCAGCTGCAACCCTAGCTCTTCCACGTAGAGTATATCATTCTCATTCATCCCAAACAGGAAGAGGGATGGCGGGAACAGAGACACTTTAAGAAGAAGTAAGAAGTGAGACTCTTTTAAGGGTTCCTCCTGCACTTGTTAAGAGAGTTGGTGGAGGTTGTCGTTGTCCGAATCACAAGGGTCAGGACCGTAAGCGAAGCATCAGATGGGGGGGGGGAGGAGAGGAAAGGGGCCGCGAAGAGTTGGGGAAAGGCAGAGAAAATGGGGACCCAGCAGCAGGAGAGAAGTCGGCTCCGCGGCGGAGGGAAAGGCGAGCGGACCAGTGGAAGCCCCATTGGAGGGGGAGAGAAAGCCTCCATAGGGAACTGTGGGTGGGAGAGGGGCGTTTGAACCGGGGATCGGAGCCGAGGATGGGCGAAAGAGAACAGCCGGGCGCCGGCGGAGAAGAAGACTCGGCCGGAGTTTAGCGGGAAGAGCAGTTGGCCTCTCCTCCCCCGAGCTGTGTTCTAGTTCCCGGCCAACGGCTGTAACGGCCGCCGGCTTGGCCGGAGCACGTGGGCCCGGCGGAGGCCCTCCGCGACACGGCCACTGCTGACAGGCAACGGCCAGGAGCGAAACCTCGTGCGCGGCGGGGCCGGAGGAGAGGACGGGCATAGGGGGAGCCACGCGAGTCGCTCACCTCGGCTTGTTTGCGGACGACGTTGTCCGGACTAAGCAGGTTGCCGAGAAGGAGGTAGAACTGCTGCTGTTCCTGCTCCGCTGCCACCGCCATGGCTGCCGAAGAGAGAGGGGCCAGCCGGGCGGGGAGGAGGAGGAAGAAGGGGACGCGAGGCCGCGCACCGACCACAGGAAGGCGGAGCCGCCGCCACTGCCGAGCTCTTGGGAACCTCTCCCCTCCCTCCCGGCCAGACAAACCCCTCCTGCCGGCGCCGGAATGCTGCGCGCTCATTGGCTGCGGTCTGGCGGGCGTGGGCTACGATTGGGCGGCGAAAGCAGGGGCTTTATGATTGGCCGGGAAAGACCCATTGTGAGGTCACTTCCCTTTCTCCTCTGGTTACTCCAACGCTTTTTTCCCCCTAGGGGGCAGCCTCGGCCGGAGCTGGTATTGGGAGGAGGGGTGGTGGTGGCTGGGATAGCCGCGCTCTTGGTGGCGGGAAAAACGCCGGCTGGGAAGGGAGCCAGTTCGGCGAATGTAGGAAGCGTCGGGGCAGACGGCACCCGCGTCCTTGGGGACTCCCAAGAGGAGCCAGAAGAGGCTCCCTGGCGCAGTTCGAGTACTTTTTCGCTACTTTTCTCCAGGGACCCTGATAAAGCCTGGCTCGACCCGTTTGCCGAAATGGTGATCCGGGTTGCCGCTTCCCATGTTGCATGTTGGTGGCGCGAGTCCTTTGAAAGGATGAAGGGTTAGGCGCCGCCTTATTGCTGTGGTGGGGATTCTATGCCAAGGCTGATGTTTCCCGATCGGCTCTTCCCCGGATGAGTATCGGGCAGAACCCGCCGGGCTTCGTCATCGCCACTTTCATATCGCGAAGCAGCCGAATGAGTCCAAGTCTAGACTGGAAATTCCCTGGAGCGTTTTCGTGGATATAAACGGATGCTGTACTTTTGAGTAGAAAACGTATACAGTAAAATATTTAAGTCTGTGTAACCTGCCTCGTGACTGAGTCTGCGAGTGTATAGGTGTGCTAGAGAGGTCTTCCTCTCTTTCATAATTAATCTCTCCGGATAGTTTACAGGTCTCTGGCATAACACAATAAACAGTGAAACAAAAAGTAATATATGGCAACTATAGCCAGCTGCATTATGGGCATGGTTGAGGTTGTAACCATGTTTAAAATAAGGTACCTATTTTAAAGGAATTTTTAACCTTAATTAATGAAAGTTGTTTCCAATACTGTATGAACAGTTGAATGATTACAAAACAGGTGCAGCAGCATGTGTGAAAGGAAGAATAAGTATAGATTCAAGCAAGGATCTTTGAAGATTAACAAACATAACAGGCACACATTCAGAAAGCCTGCTGTGTAAGTCCTACATTTATAAGCTTTGAAGAAAACAGCTTATGAAAAGAATAAAATACGACAGAACTTTATCATTGCTTCCTATTGTTTATATTATTTGCTCATGAGAATTATGGATGTTAACATGTTTTTGGAATTCTGGAAGTCAGGAATTACTTGCTTATGTTATTTGCATATGTTATTGAATGAAAAATTAAACTTAAGTTAGAAGTTGGTGAAAATATGGTAATTTTTTCTCCATGGACAAAAATTCAGGTATCCCTCCCCAAGGGATCTGTGGACATCAGGTTAATAATCCCTTTTGAAGAGTAAAGTGACAGCTGTTAAAGCCCAAGAGCATTTGGGGAACATACAATGGCAACAACTTTCTTATATTTGGAAGGAGCTTAACCTTAGCTGTTCTAAACTTTATATTATAGTCAGCAATGACAATATTGTTGGTTACAAAAATCTTAATATTCTAATTAACAATTTGCAGCATAAACAATTATTAAGGGGAGTGAGCAATTCTTGGCCCAGCTTTGCCCTTGTATAATCTTTGCTTTAAAACAGAATGATTCCAAGACTACAGAAAAATAGTAGCAAAAGATGGAAGCGTATCTGGCATCTAAGAGATTATGGGAATTTTGCAGAAATCGCTTTTGTAGGTATTAGGCTACTTAACATCTCATTGCAATAGTTAGTTATTGTTAATCAGATGTTATTTTATGGTTGTCATTTTATGGGTATTTGTGATGCCTAAACTTTAGTGATTAAGCCCCTTTCTGTTTAAGATGACTAACATGTTTGAATTAATAAGTAATCTTTTAAGTGGGACCAACAACTTTCTTTTTAAACAAGGTCTTTAAAGTGTAAGTTAGTTTGGTAGTTACAAAGTCTTTCAGTTTATAACCTATTTTGGCATAATATAATGATATACAAATGAAATTGCATCTAAAAGTAGGATTTATTTGCTTCAGATTAAAAGTAATATCAGATAGTCACTACAGTTTTTCAATGCAGATTTTCTAGCCCAACTATTATTAACTCTGGAAATTTTTTAGTATATCTTTTAAAGAACAAAATGTGAACATAGTATACCACCAGAATGGGTTTACAGATGAGGATGATTCAAAATATTGGGAATAGGTAGTGGGTTGGTAGTTGTTCACAATCAAAAAGTAAACAATGTTATATTCAATAATTATATAGATGAATAACAGTAACTTTAATGATAATGATAGTAAAACAAGATTCTTGACATATTCTTCCCAACAATTAATGCAATGACTGGTATATACACTTATCCAAGATCTTTCGAAATATAATGAAGAAAAATTCCACATTTTATTGCATTTATTTGATTTTAGTGCTTTTTCCCAATCGTGTATAGAATTTCAGCTATATTTAATTAAGTAGTTTCCTCAATAAATTTTTTCTAACTCTTTACTGCCATCTGTTGCTAAAAGTCAACATTGCTTAGAACCATTTTATTATTCTTATTAAATGATTACAAGTAATCCCTGATTTAAATGCATTTGTTTAGCAACTGTTTGAAGTTACAACAGCACTGAAAAAAGTGACTTATGACTTGTTCTCACACTTATAACTGTTTCTCACACTTTGTAGCATCTCCATGGCCATGTGATCAAAATTCAGGCACTTGGCAACCAGAATGTATTTACATCTGTTGCAATGTCCTGGGCACATATTATTTTACCATTTGCAACCTTCCCAACTAGCTCTGACAAGCAAAGTCAATGGCAGAAGTCACATTTGCTTATTGACCATGTGATTCACTTAACAACAGTGATTCATTTAACCATGACAAAAAGTTTTTAAAATTGGGCAGACCAAACTTAATAGCTGCCTTGCTTAGGAACAGAAATTCTAATGCCTATTGTGATTGTGAGTTGAGGACAACCTATATGGAGGATTGTTAACATTTCAAATCTAAATAAAGGCAATGAAATTGTTGGAAGGAAAATCTATCTGGTACAGTTCCAAGCCGGGAGAAAGACGCTGGAAACAAAATGGAGGCTGGAAGCTGATTGGAAAGAAGATCCATTTATTGGTGAACGGAACCACCAGGGTTTGTGGTTCTGGGCAGCTGACAAAATGGAATTGCGAGTGGGTGGGTTTTTATATCTTCTGGATTCTTATGGGGGTTATGTAGGGGTCATAGCTGGCTCCATAGGCAAAAGAGGAAATGCAAATCCTGGGTGTCCAAACTAATTGTCAACCTTTTGTTTGTTGCTTATTTGAGTTTCTGTCTTGACCCAGTCTTTCTGAATGGATTACCAAATCTGCATTTCTAAAAGCTAGCCGCCTCAGTTTCTGCTTGGGGCAGGGAAATAAGGGGGGGCTGGTTTCTGCCTCCCTTAAAGATTTTTTATTTCTCCTTCGGGAAATATTTTATCCTGCCTTTTTAATATTTCCCAAAATATTTAATTCTTCTGGGGGGGGGGGGTTCTACAAAATGAAAGACGGGAAAAAAAAACACCCTACTCTTTTTTGTTTAGCCTTAGCATCCCACTCTCCAATGGTAAAGGAAGGGGGAGGAGGATGCACATGTTTACTGGGAAGCAGATCAGGCGTTCATAACAGCTTGCTAGCCTGATCTTAAAAAACTAAGCAGGACAAAACTGGTAACATTTGTATGGGAAAGCCAGAAAACACTAGGTTCGGAATAAGAACGGGGTGGGGGGGAGAGAAGCAGGAAAAGGAAGCAACAAATTACATTACTTCGCGTTTCTGCTAAAAAAAAATAATCGCCTGGACCTCTACCCTTATTTCTAGGTAACCGCGTGTCTGTAGTGTGCAGACAGACACACAAATTTATGCCAGCTGCTTTTTGATCCTAGTTTCTCAGCAAAATTCTTCCTTCGATGTTAAGGAACAGCAGAAGAAAGAATGAAGAAATGACAATTCTGCTGCGGTTGCAAAAACGATAGAAGTAGTATTTGACTGTTTCTCGTCCTGATACTCACAGCCTCTGTGTAAGAACTACATCTCCCAGCGGGAAGCGCAGTCTGTATTTGTGACGTAATAACATGGCGCTGGCTGGGTGAGCGGCGCTTTGTTTTCGAACGCTCTTCCCTGTATCTTCTAGGTTCCCGGGTGGATTCGTCCTACGTTTTTTACGTTTTTTCCCCCCACCCAAGAAGCCTATCTTCTTCGCTTTACACCAATTAAGGTTCGTTGGTTTTTTCGCCCTGTTTTGCAGCAATTCCCTTTATTAGAAGTTTCGGCCCATGTGAATTCTGGTTTCGGGGTCGGAAGTTGATAGGGAGGAAGGCAGCAGGAGCGATTACACAAGCACCATAATGGCTTTACGGAGTTGTAGGAAAAAAGTACAAAAGAAAATCCCGGTGTCTCGAAGATTGCAGTGGGGAATTGGTTTTAGGAGACCTAAAGCACAGAGGAGAAATGCAAAATATGCAAGCCAGTTTAATTAGGGGTTTGTATCTGCGCAGTTAAGGCAAGGCACTTAAAAGAATTGGAGTTGGGATTGGATTTCCTCTTTAAAACGAAGACATTTGATAGCATTTCCAAGACTACCTGAAAAATTGCCTTACCAGCACTTTAATGGCACCAGATCTCTTATTTGTCCTTAGGCCCCTAAGGCTTAGGGGGGAAAATAATAAACCTTTTAAATAATTCAGACCAGTGATAATTCAGGATTAATTAAAAAAATACACTTCAAACCCTTACACAAACTTGTAATTTGATTAGAACTTTTTCTGCTTGTCAGCTGCCATCTTGTTGAGAAAATGGAGCAAGAGTGAATTATCTTATTAAAACTGCAGGATAATTTTATTTTACCCAGTTATTTATAATATATTTATTTTACACAGTTTTACATATGAATACGAATGCTGATTAAGTAATGTAGCTGTGACTGCCATCCTGAGGTGGATACGTATTGTAGTTGTGGATACGTATTGTAGTTGGTGCAGGGATTATTTCTATTTTTTAAAAAACTATGCTCATTTAAAGCAATATTCAGAATTGGCTTGATTAAATCAAAATATATATGAAGAAAGCAATACTTTATAAGTATTATTCCTTTTCTTGTAAGGTTTAACTATTGATTTATTGGTTTATAGGTAATGATGCGAAGGAGGGTGTTGGTTCTTCTTGTCCAGTTTTTTTTCTTCATTAAGCTATTTTATCTGTCTTACTATCGTTTTCACAATGTTTTTAATAAAAAAAACTGACATTTTAATAAATAAGTTATTGTTTAAAGTTCCTGTTCAGGTAAATCAGGCCTTCCCCAAATTGTGCAGTTATCTGTGGGTTTCTTAACTCTGTCACTATTCAATATGGCTAATAATTGGGAAGGAAACAATCTCTTTGGAAGGCACACGTTTGGAAAAAGCTTGAGTTAAATATTTTTAAATTGTCTAGCAAGATTGCAGTTCTGCAGATACTAGATACAGTAAGATGTTATGATTGTCATATTTAATATATAAGCAATTGACCAATATCTTTATTGCTTTCAACAGATTTCACTTTCATTATATTACCTAACAAATAATGGGAGTTCACGGGCTTTGGAAGTTACTGGAATGCACAGGAAGACCTATAAACCCAGAAACATTGGAAGGAAAAATTCTTGCTGTTGGTATCCTTAAAAAAATGAGCTTCCTTAAGAACTTTTTTTTATAGATTGTGTATGTATAATTGCTGATTTTCTCCAATCAGTAAATATTGAAAACCAATATTTTATTTTTAGTCTTCTTGTTAAATTTACCTGATATATTGGTTTTACGATCTCAGGAAAATTACATCAGTTAAAATTAACAGCAACGCAGTATTTTTTTCCCCCCTAGCTACTTGCACACAACATGATGCGTAGCAGTTATATTACTCTCATAGTGTCAGATAGCTCTACTGAAATGTAGCCTGTCATATGCAGAAGTGGCAAAATAAGGAAAAACATCTCAAACACAAGGAAACTTATAGTATAAGCTTTTTGTAATAAAGCGTGCTTTGTAAAATGCTGGTTATGTAAGCATGAATGACTGGTATGCTTAAACAGATCAATGCTTCTTTGTATATGCCACTTTTCTGTTGTCTTCCTTTAAATGCTTTCTTAAGATATTAGTATTTGGTTGAATCAAGCTATTAAAGGAGCAAGAGACCGTCATGGGAATTCCATCCATAATGCTCATCTCCTCATATTGTTTCGCCGACTTTGCAAACTGCTCTTCTTTCGGATCCGCCCCATTTTTGTTTTTGATGGAGAAGCTCCTCTATTGAAGAGGCAAACTTTGGTATGTAAGCCATACCTATCCCATTCATAATTCCATTGAAATTGGAATTATTAAGTTCAGTGCATGTTACTTTCAGATAAGCAAATTTAGGGAAACCAAGGATTAGAGAATTTAGCAAGCGTAGCAAGAATAGAATAAAGAAATAGGAGAGACTGGAATTAAAATCTTGTTTTCTTAATGATTCAGACTATTGTATTTAATCCCTCTGACTTATTTTTGAAAATAATGGTCTGATTTTGGAATAACGTGATTTGTATTTGCCACAACAAAATGTGGGCCGTATATTTAAAAACAATGAGTACACAAATTAGGTGGAAACTGGAAGGACAAATTTTGTAAGGACAAATTTGATAAGGCAAAAGGATACTTTTAGACAAAGAAATAAAACACAACATGGCAACATTCTGTAGAGAGCATCTTGCATCCCTCACCAACTCGGAATCTTATCCTTTTTAAAACTGTTCCCCAAATTATTTCATCTAAAGCATAGCATTATTCCTAAAATAGCGGAAGCTCAACTTTAGGAGCAGTCCAAGAAATCATGTGATATTCCTTTACCATTACTCATATTTTTAGTTAAGTGCATTTATTACATAGGTTTCTTACTTATCAATTAACAAAACATGTGAGAGAGCACTAGCAAAACAAAAACCTTGCCAGTGACTGACCTTGGCAAGCCACTTATTTATTTATTACATTTATATGCTGCCCATCTAGAAAGAAGAAAGAACATTCTTAAACTAGGCTACATCAGAAGATGTAGGGTGGGGCAGAGGGAGAAAGAAGTTCTCGAAGGCTTTCTTTTAGGAATCTAAGGCCAGACTGTGCAAGAGAATACAGAAGAAAACTGATCTGATACAGGGAGGCATAGAAAGATCAGTAATTTCAATCTCCAGACCAGTACAGTTGTCTTCCACAGTCAGTCAGCAATCTAAGAAATCCTTAAAAAGAAAGGCTTTTGTCTATCTACTGTCTTCACTGAAATGAGAATTAAATTTAGTAAAATAATCACAGCGAATTTAGCTTCATTGGGCTTTGCTGCTTCTTCCAACAGCAGTTACATTAGGATTCCAGTATGGAATAAGGTCGTGCCCTCATTCAGATGAGCCATCACTAATTGGGGGCTTTTCCTCTGAGCAATTTCCACTTCAGTGGGGTATGCACTAATCCCTTCCAGTAATTACAAGATTTGTGTATCATTAAGAATTGGTAGCTGAATATCCTTTTTTCCATAGACACTTCCCAATCCTTTTTCTTTTTTGTGTGTTTTAAAGTGGTAATTCCGAGGGCAAGAATTGCCTTTTCTTGATCTCCAAGTTGCTGGGGCAGCCTTGCTAGCAACAAGGTGGGAGACAAATAAAGGCTTTAATAAAAGTAATAACTACAAAGTGTTTTACTCAATGCTATTGCAGGCTAAACGAAAGCAGCAAAAAGAAGCTGCAGTCACAGATTCAAAGAAAACTAAGGAGAAGCTTTTGAAAACCTTCCTGAAACGACAAGCGATCAAGGCTGCTTTAACAGGCAAGAGGCAAGAACAACTTTATTTATGAACCTCTGTTTATAAATGCCTGTGGGAACTTTCAGTTTTTAAGTATTTTGGTTTCCCTAACATGAAATATCCTTGTATTCCCAGCAATGCTGAGTTTCCTAGCCTTGCAGAGGTGAGAAGAGAAGAGGTGGATGACATTTATGTGCTCCCTGCCTTACAAGAAGATAAAAAAAATAGGTGAGTGAAACAAGTTTAAAAAATTAGATTACTATATAAACATTAAGAAGCAATAGAATCTAAAATACTCTTTTTGTTTTCTACGGACAAATTTTGACATTTAGCAAACTAGTTCTGTTTTTTTTTTTATGACCTAGCTCGGAAGAGGAAGATGAAAAAGAGTGGGAAGAAAGGATGACCCAAAAGAAAATACTGCAAGTAAGGCCCCTATGTATTCTATATTACATTGCAATCCTTTCAAAACAAACGGGTAGTAATAATAATGGTGATAACCAGTGGTTACTGGCATACTGGGTGCCATACCAAAATATCTTGAATAGGACTTAGAAAATCTGCATATTGGCAAAATTTCCATCTGTCATTTATAAATGGCCACACTGTTTGTATCTGCAGATAGATTATGCTGATAAGATTATGGCATCCTCGGTTCTTTGGAAGAACTCAGTGTGAGTGAAGGCCAACACCAGCTAAAGAACTGGCAGCTGTGACTTCACGTTGTGTATATAATAATAATCAAACCTATACTAAATTGTTTCCCCCCCCCCAAAAAAAACCTTCATTAACCGATTGAAACACCAAATCCAGTCTAAGCAATTGGTTGACTGTGTGACCAAACATAATAATATTAAAAGTTATTGCATCAGGGATGGAATCCAGCAGGTTCTAACAGGTTCTGGAGAACTGGTAGCAGAAATTTTGAGTAGTTCGGAGAACCGGCAAATACCACCTCTGGCTGGCCCCAGAGTGGGGTGGGAATGGGGATTTTGCCGTATCCTTCCCCTGCCACGCCCACCAAGCCACACCACGCCCACCAAGCCACGCCCACAGAACCGCTAGTAAAAAAATTTGGATTTCACCACTGTATTGCATTTATTTGCTGCCCAACTCTCTGTGATTCATAAGGATCAAGAGGTCCATATGCTGCACTGAAAAACACTAGACCACTTTACATGGCACAGTAAGCTAGAACTTTGAATAACTTCTTCCCATGGTTTATTTAATTTTGGGTTAGAACTAGGAACCATGGCTCCTCTAATATGCCAGAATTTGAAGCTACAGTTTCTCTTAATTTGGTTGTTCGCACTTCACATAGTGTTAGATCTATGGACCTTGAATGACTTCAGTGGGATTCTCTCAGATGGCTCCAAAAGTTGGTTCCAAATTGTTGTTTTTAATGACAGGATACATATTAAATATGTGGAGGAACTAATGTTTAGTTACATTTACTTAGTTAAAATGAATATACAGGCAGTCCTCAACTTACAACCATAATTGAGGCCAAAGTTTCTGTTTCTAAGCAAGACAGTTAAGTGAGTTTGGCCTCATTTTACAATCTTTATTGCCACAATTGTTAAGTGATTCACTGCAATGTAAACTTAATAACATGGTTGTTAAATGAATCTGGCTTCCCCATTGACTTTGCTTGTCAGAAGGTCACAAAAGGTTATCACATGACCTCGGGATGTTGCATGCCAGTTGCTAAGCGCCTGAATTTTGATGATGTGATCAAGGATGTTGTAATGATCATAGGTGTGAAAAACGGTCATAAGTAACTATTTTCAGTGCTGTTGTAACTTTGAATGGTCACTAAACAAATGGTTGTAAGTTGAGGACTACCTGTAGATTTGTCCCTAGCATACTCATTTTTGAAGCAGAGCTCTTGGCTTGTAAAAGGCTGTGTGATTATAAGTTAGAAAAGATTACATATTTTAAAAGCAGTGGAGCTGTTAAAGATTTTAGCATGAAATAATTGGAAGCTCATTCTAAACAGAGCGGACAATACTGGTCTAGTTGAAACAGAGGCTTAACCCTCTAAAAGGCAACTTCATAGGCTTGTGGTGCTGTCTGAAATTTAATAAAAATACTTTATTTCTATTTTGGAAAGTGTCCAAAGTTCAGTTTATTGTGCTGCAGGATTCGGGCAATAGCATACATAAATGAAGAAGAATTTTGAGGAAAAGGGAAGTGCTTGCAATCTGTAAGTAAGGAACTTCTGTATAAACGTTTGGAGCTATAAAATACTGGATTTCTTAAAAAAATAACTCTCATAATTAATAAGGATATGATAGTGTAACAAAAAGGGATTAAGCTGCAAATCAGGAGGAACAAGGTTTTGATGCTGACTCTAATGACTTCATTAATCATGTTTGCTATAATGATATTTTTTGTCCAATCTACTCTAGCATCTTGCTTTTCCATTATGGTCAACCAAGTGTTTCTGGGAAGTTCATAGGGGAAGATTTGTGAGGACAATATGCACCTCCCTGCATTATTTCTACAGTAGAAACTGATATTTCAAAGCATATTAACAGGTCTCTTGACTTTTCCTCCTTAGATATGCAGGAGGACCTTACATCTCATAGATCTGTGATGGTGAACCTATGGCATGTGTGTCAGAGGTGGCACGCAGAGCCCTCTCTGTGGGCATGCGCGCTGTCGCCAGCTGCTCTTCCAGGTTCCATCGCGCACATGTGCGTGCTGGAACCCGGAAGAGAGCGGCTGGCCGGTGCGTATGCGTGCTGGACCAGCTGGCCGGCGCACATGTGTGCGACAGAACCCGGAAGAGCAGCTGCTCTCTTCCGGGTTCTGGCGCGCATGCACGCTCCAGTTTCAGCACTTGGTGTCGAAAAGGTTAACCATCACCGTCATAGATACTTTCATCTTGTGGTCTCTGGCGTGGTAGCAGAGATGCCCTACAGTTTGTCTGATTTTTCTTCTCTTATAATAATAAAAAATGCAAATTTTGTCTCAGAGTTTAATGAAAACTTAAGGGGCAGATTTGTTCTTTAATCTGAAAACACCGCAATTCAGTCCCCTCCCTCCCCCATATACCAGAGGTATACTTTGGATTTTATTGACAAAGGTTGATACTGGATGGACTCTTTTCTAATGCTGATCCACTAAATTCCTAATGTGTGTTTACAACATTCTGCTACTTGTTTCAGAAAACCATCTTCAATCAGTGTAAAGGAGGTTTGGTTAGTCCTTTTTATGCTTCTTGCCTAACTTACGTGCATATCTTATGCCACTCATTTTACAAAATGTTTTTGTGCTCCTTCCTCCTTTGCAAAGGAAGAATTGCTTGAAAACCCTCGTTCTGTTGATGTTGAATCAGACGATTTCTCGAGCTTGCCTCCTGAAATAAAACACGAGATCCTGACTGACATGAAGGAATTCACTAAACGAAGAAGAACATTATTTGAAGCCATGCCTGAGGTAATGGGCAGGCTTTCCTTTGCCTTTTCAAGCAGAAGGGTGCCTTGTCTGGAGCTGATGAATCTCTGTTAAGAAATCCCGTATCTTTGTTAAGTAATAATGTTGAAAATACTTAGGTAATTATTCTGAGTGTACAGGTCTTAACAGTATTTCAGTAGTAGAACATTTATACTATGACTGCTTAAATGAGGATATCTTGGAAAATAGGATATTTGTTATTATTTATAATCTCTGGATAGTTTGAATGACAATTTACAGTAAGTGAAGTTTCCTTTTAGGCAGATTTCATTATTTGTGCACTTAACTTCTGGGTTTGTGCTTATCTACAGATTCTTGTTACATTTTTATCTTGCTGTTTTATAAAACAATAAAAGCAGCTCACCTCGTATTTAACATTTGTTAGGAAGTAAAATTCAAATATCCCTAGTGTAAACAGTTAAAATACCAACTGTAAAAGTAATAGCAAAAGGAGAGTTTTGGTGTCTCCCTGGTGAGTTGTTTTTCAGATGGGTAGATTAGATAGATAGATGATAGATAGATAGATAGATATGATAGATACATACGGTACATACATACATACATACATACAGTGTGTGTGTGTGTATGTATGTATGTATATATATATTCTAAGAAGAGAATATCTAGCTCAGGGTTGAACTGGGGAGTTCTTGGTGTTATCTGAGCTTGGTTGTTTGCTTGCAGATACTTCATTACCCAACTAGGTAACATCATCATGCCCAGCTTATGGATAACGACAGCACTGATGATGTCCTCACTCTCATGCATACAAACATACACAAGCATGATTTATGTGTCTGTGTATTTCATTTAACCATCTAAACTATGACCCCTTGAGGTCAAACCAATGAAACCACCTCAGGGAAACCTGCCCAATCTGTTATGGTTGGGGGAACAGACAGCTCTTCAGTGTCTTACCAAAGGCTAATAGGCCACCTGGATTTCCAAAGGGATACTGTTCTATAGGGCATGTGCGGTCACAGAGAATGCAACCTTCCTTGCTCTCTACTTGCAGTGTCTCCAGCCAGGGACTTAGTATACGTAGTCCTCGACTTACAATAGTTCATTTAGTGACAGTTCATTAATTGTTTCATGCTTACAGCCATTGCAGCATCCCTCTGGTCACATGATCAAAATTCAAGATGCTTGGCAAATGGTTCATATTTATGACAGCTGCAGTGTCCTGGGGTCATGTGATCAGCTTTGGAGACCTTCTGACAAGCAAAGTCAATGGGGAATCCAGATTCACTTAACAACCATGTTAGTAACTTAACAAATGTATTGATTCACTTAACAACTATGGCAAGAAAAGTCGTAAAATGGGGCAAACTCATTTAACAAACGTTTCACTTAGCAACATAAATTTTGGACTCAATTGTGGTCGTAACCCGAGGACTACCTGTATGACACTACGATAAAGACTTGTCATATATGGGGAAGAACTATTCCTACTCATGTTCAAGTATTTCAAAGTCAGTAGATGTGCTTTCATGTTAAATGTGTTCATCCCACCAATACCCAGAATGTTGGTACTATTAAAAAATGAAATAAAATCCTTAGAGGAAATTTAAAAAATGATGTTGCTTTTGCCTCTAGAAATCCTTTTTGTTTCAAACCCTGTTTTTTCTCAATACATGTATTCTACAAATATAGGAAGTCTAGTTCTTTCAGACTGTCGTTTAATTCCAGTATTTCTTTTAAGGAATCCAATGACTTCTCCCAGTATCAGCTCAAGGGTTTGCTTAAGAAAAGCAGCTTAAATCGACACATAGAAAAAGTGCAGAAGGAGATGAATGAACAACATTCTGGCCAAATCCAGCACCAGTATGAAGAAGATGGGGGTTTCTTGAAAGAATTGGAAACCAGGAGGGTTGTATCTGAAGATACCTCTCATTACATCCTATTAAAAGGTACCACGGGAATGCTCCAGATTCAGAGTACTGTTGAGAGTTCCGCAATAACTGATTACTGTAGCTTAGTTTCAATTAATGTTTTTAAAAATTGCATTTGAATTTTACTAAGTCTCTTTTAACATATGAATAAAATTCCTTCGTTTATGCCTTTTCTCTTTCAGGTACCCAGTCCAAAGGAAATACTTCTAGTTGTGTGACATCTGCAATCCATTCTTCTGCAATGTCGAAAGATTTAAAACCTACCAAAAATATCAACAACATGCAAGTTAAGCCAGTCTTATGTGACCTTTCAATGGAATCAACCAGTAGTACTTATGCAATACCCCCTTCTCCCAGAACGATGCTTGCTATCCAGGCTGCTATGTTGGGAAGCGGCTCAGAAGATGAGTTGGAAGACGGAAACAAGAACCACCCTAATTTAGACAAGTGTGAGTCCACGTCCAGTGTAGACAGAGGTAACATGTCTCCACGAACAATCAAGGCTATTCAGCAGGCATTATGTGAGGAGGAGGAGGAGGAGGAGATTATCACAGCATCATTTATCAATAGGACTAATATTACTCAAGGAGAAAGAATGTCCGTGAAGGACCATCTTGCTAGCAGTTCAGATGAAGAAGAAGCAGTTCCTGAAGGTCAGAATGAAAAACAACTTTTACCAGTAAAGAAATTGGAAAGTAGAAATATTAAAAAAAGCCCATGCACTCCTGTTGTTCAAAAAAGACTTTTGTCTGGGGCAGAAAATGAAGAGAAAAGAGTGGAAACCAGGATTTCTCTAACAGATGTAAGTCCTGGACAATGTCCAAGCAACAGCATTAAGCAGCCAGAAATGTCTTCATTGTCTCCAATTCCATCAGTTGGCTCAAGTCATTCAGTTTTTGCAGAGTTAGCCCAACCTGGAAAACTTCAGTGTTTAAAGGAATTGGATAGCCATTCAGAAAAAAACGTATCCTGTACACAGAATGAATTTTCGTTTGCTTTCGACATCCCTAAACTTGAAGAGTGTGTGGAACATCAATCACGGTCTGAAGAAAGTGATTCTGATGGTATGTCAGTTTTAATGTAACATTAGATTACTGGAATAATTTTAAAAGTATATAAGTAGCAAAGTAAGAAATTCTATGAATTTTCCTGGCAAGTTGGCTTGTGAATATGCATGTTCAGGTAACTCAGAGATTGTTTTTAAACTCTTTAGTTTAGGAAGGCGTGCATTTTTCATTTTTTTAAGTTGGCTTCTAATGCTATTTTTTTAATATTGGAAAATGTTTTAGTTTCATAAAAAAAAAAAAAGTAAAGCCCATTTAAAAATACAGATAGAAAGATGTGTATATTATAACAGCAGCCAAAGTTTATTAACCAAATAGTGATAAAATGCAAAGAATATTGTGGCAAGCGATGGCTAGAAGGCATCTAATATAATGCAACAAAACCGGTTATACACTGTTAACATGATATGTAATATATAATGCAATATATTTGTAGGGAGTTTCATTGAAGTAGAGACTGAACCAAGTGGTGAACAAGATCGAACATCTGAGGCATCACTTGCCTCCACTGAAGAGGAGGTTGGAGTGGTGTCTGAAGCTTCATTGGAAATGAGAGAGGGGAGTGAGGATGCTACAGAGAATAAATCAGAAAATGGTGAAGATGCAGAGCTTGCTATGCAACAAAATGCTGGAATGGAAAGCACAGAGAAAGCTGAAATTAATGAATGGCAGAATATTAGTACGGTAATTATTTTGCAACTATCTGTATTTGAGGAATAACAAGGCAGAGCTATGAGCTGTGAGCCGTTTTTATTTTGGAAACTTTGTGGAGACACATGGAAATAATGAAGAATGAGATGACTTAAATATATGTAGGGATACATTTTTCCTGTAATTGTGAGCACTGGAAAAGGTGTGTGTGTTTATGGATTTAAAGATGAAAATTCTGGATTCTGTTGGTGGGAGCACACCTAATATAATATTACCACCTATGACATATCTCTCCTAGGTTTAATTTTTATGGGGTCCTTTGGCAGGAATTGAGAGAATTGGTTTCTAATTTTACCTATAAGAGGCTTAAATGAAGACAGTTAACAGACCTCAGTACTTTAGATTTAACAAATGTTTTGATTTGTATCTTTGTAGGAGGATTTGGAGGTCTTGGAAACAGACTTGTCTGTTGAACAAACAGCACTTCAAGCTCAGAAACAGCAGCAGGAACGTACGGCTGCCACCGTGACAGGACAGATGTTCTTAGAGAGTCAGGTTTGTGTTTATGATCTATTTCATTTGTTCTCGGCGGGTGATGGAGACGGCCTATTATATAGAAGAGGAAAATGAGAATATTGATTTGGCAAGACTGTCTAGAGAAATCTGTATTTTAGATGGGACATGAAGTGCCCGAACAGTGTGGTTTGAGAAAATATTCATAGTAGCATTGTAGTGTCTATGAAGATTCTCAATCATCCAGGTTGTGGTTGTCCCAAAGGTGCCTTTTTTGTTCAGAACTGAACTGAAAGGACCACTTTGGTGGGAAAATGACAGAGACATGAAGGGAGCCTCCTCGGTCATCCCCTGGGCACAAGTGATGTCACTGGCTAATCCTTTCAACCTGAAAGGTGTTTCCCTGGTAGGTGTTTCCAATACAAATGTAGCAGTAGTGCTTCAGAAGTGAAGAAGCTTCTTGGATGAGAAGCGAAATGTTTTCAAAGAAAAAAACAAAGTCCAGTTGCCTTTTGGAAAAAACACCTTTGGGACATAGTAGCATTAGGTTTTTCCCATGTCCAGTTTTACCTTTTAAGATACTTGGACCTTTGAAATGTAAAAGGATCTTTATGTTACAAAAAATTCCATTGAATTCCATTAAGCTTTTAAGACAAATGTTTCATATACAGCATATGTTTAATGTTAAGTTGTATATAATAGTGAAAACATTCCTTTAATTATAAACTCAGTAGGTTGTATTATTTTTAAGCATTGTTTATTGTTTTAATTGATAATATCTAGATGCTTTAGGAAGGAATGATCAAACTTAATTCACTTGAAGTAGTCGGTATTTGTGTCCAATTCATTTTGCAAATTGTATTCAGTAGTAATAGGATCAGAGAATCAAGAATTCAATCTCTAATTCTATAAATTATGTATAGTTTTCAATCTAGAGATCAATTCCATTCCTCATATTGAACAACTAATTTTCCTGTTTAAAAAAACAAATAGAGGAAACTCAAAAAGTGGAAATTTAGCCATCTTTCTCACATTTCCAGATTTTTCAAATAAACATTACGCATCAATTTGAAATAGTTGATGCTATATTTTAATATTGGGGAAGAATAGTATATCCTTATCTGATAGAAAATCTAGTGTTGACACAGTTAAAACTAGAATTGGGAAATATTTGAATTCCTAATGATATGAGTTATCAATGAAATCCATCAAAACAATATTTTAAATTTAAATGTGTTTTGCTTATATGATATAGCTTATCATTCTTTGTGTTAAAATAAAACGTGATGAGAATTTTGGAAATAAAAATAGGCATATATCACGATTCTATCAAGTGGTACTAATGAAAGATGCTGACTTTAGTGTCATTTGTAGGGAGTCATAGTTATTTATTTGGGGGGGGGGCATATCTTCGAGTCACTCCTGGCAAATGCATGGACATGTCTGCATTTCTCTGCACAAGATTTCGGAAGTAGTTTGCCATTGTTTCTTTCCTAGGGCTGAAAAAGAGTGACTGGCCCAAGGTCACCCAGCTGGCTGTATGCTTAAGGCAGGACTAGAACTCAGACTCCTGGTTTCTAATCTGATGCCTTAATCACTACACCAAACTGGCTTTTTATTTTTTACTTGGTGCCAATTTTAGCAATAATTACTCCTAGGTGTCTAAATTCATCAGGAATGCTGCAAATTTAATAGCTTTTGAAATTGTTCCTGTAACTCATAATCAGTATTAATTAACATAGTGTATATAGAAGGCTGAATAAAATAAATTTCAAATTGCAGCTAGCTTATGCTTCTGTTAGGTTTTTAACAAAAACAAATATATTTTCTGCCAATTATATTCTATTGTTAGACCCTAAACCTTTGTTTTTTCTCATATTCTGCGCTAGAAATTTTAGAATAAGATAAAGCAAAATAAAAGAATGGGAGTCTTTATTGCTCTTAGTCATCTGAAAAAAATTGCATCTGATCCATTTACGCTAATTATTGCTCATACTGGTGAATGTATCTGACTCATTACAAAAATAATGCCCAAATCTTGCTTCGAAGAACAGTTTTAAAGATGTATCTTCTACAAGTCCGTTCATCACCAGGAAATTAGCACATGTGATTTATGAACCGACCCTTAGCAGATTTCACCACCAACTAATTTTGGAACTGTTTTTCCTGCTTGTTCACAGGAACTTCTGCGCCTCTTTGGCATTCCATACATCGAGGCTCCAATGGAAGCAGAAGCTCAGTGTGCTGTCTTGGATCTTACTGATCAAACTTCCGGGACAATCACAGATGACAGTGATATTTGGTTGTTTGGAGGACGTCATGTGTACAAAAACTTCTTCAATCAAAGCAAGTACGTCGAATATTATCAGTTTGTGGACTTCCAAAATCAGCTAGGTAATTCATTATATGAAACCTTGACTCTTGGCTTCTTTTCTCTTTTTCCAAAGATACAACTTAATTTCAGTTGTAAACTCGCACACCCATCACACTACTCCCTTTTGAAGTAAACAACTTTAAACAAAGGGCAGGCAATGAAGAAGAAATAGAAAGTCAAAGGAATTGAATCATGAGATAAGGAAAAAGAAGAGGCTAAATCTAGTTTACACCAAACTAATAATTATTCCTCTCCATACCATTCTGCCTTGCAAAAAATTATTGCTTCCATTTTATCTGTACACTTCGTCATACATTCCCTTTTATTCTTTAGATTATTATTTCTCTCTGTTTGATTATCTTATCAGCACCATCTCAACGCAACATTTTTAGTTTACCCCTCCCTCTTGACTTATTAATGCTTCCTCCATATTCTTTTTTGTGATTTGGCCTTTATTCACTCTATGATCAAACAGCTTCAACATACTATTTTAAAGTGATCTCTCAGTTTTATATTCAGTCTTCAAGATCGGCACACGTTTATTCTTACAGAATAACAGAATAACATCTCTTCTTGGTGTACCCTAAATATTTCTAAAGTATGCTATTCCAGCTTCATTCAGTTTACTTTTATGTTTCTTCCAAATTAAAACTTTTTTATTAGTTTTTTATTAGTTACACTATACCCCCTCTTTTTCCCTTCCTTTCTTCTTACTTTTCCATGTTTTTTTCTTTGTATTTTATACTTTGATAAACTAATTTACTTTTATGTTTCTGCTGACATTCCCAATGCTAATTTCCATGTAACAAAATGGATATAAACATGTCCCACTTCCCCCAACAAATTCTCATTGGGTCTCATTGGGTGAGCGTGCTCCAGATTTCCCTTTTTAAACATTATGGCTTATGGAACATGTACCTTTTAAACATTATGGGACATGTGCATAGGATTTGTAGTTGCCCTGGAACAAACTCTCTCTCCAATATATAACAGGCCCCAACTCTGCTTGCTATAAGTGGCTATAACTCCCCCCCCCCCCCAGGTATTTAGGTCCAGTTGAGCAGAGTCCTCTTTTAGTTGACTAGTTATCTCCGTTGGTTGTCATTTTATATTTTCTATATTGGGTTGTTCTTTTTAACATTGTATAGTTAGCTTCCTTTGTTTATTGTTTGTTTTTGTTGTACTCTGCCTCGAGTTACCTTGTTTGAATCCCTGAAAGAAAGAAAGAAAGAAATTCTTTTCCCCCCCATACCTGAGAAGAAACTTGCAGATGATCACTTCCTTTTTTCCCCCTCAGGCTTGGATCGAAACAAGTTGATTAATCTGGCCTATCTCCTGGGCAGCGACTACACGGAGGGCATCCCTAATGTTGGCTGTGTAACTGCAATGGAGATTTTGAATGAGTTCCCTGGACGAGGACTAGAGCCCCTCTTGAAACTCCTGTAGGCAGTTTTCATTATGGGGCTTTCATTTTTCATTTCCAAAGCCTAAGTCAAATCATTTTTTTAAATATGCCTGTTTTTTCCCTCTCTTCTTTTTTAGGGAATGGTGGGCTGAGGCTCAAAAGAATAAGAAAATACGTCCCAATCCATATGATACTAAAGTGAAGAAAAAACTGCGGCACATAGAAATTGCTGCTGGTTTCCCAAATCTTTCTGTGGCGGAAGCTTATCTGCACCCTGTGGTGGATGAGTCAAAGGCATCCTTTGCTTGGGGAAGACCTAATGTGGAACAAATTAGAGAATATCCTTTCCACCGTTTGTTCCGTTAACAAACTGTTAGATGAACTGTGTTTCATTATGGCGGTTTCTTGATTCCTTCTTTGAGTGGAAGAATTCTAGATTCTATAGCTAGTAAATTACTTATCTGGCTAGAGCAAATTTAATTTTTCTGAATACTAATTAATAGCACTTTCTTATTTATTTCTTGTTATTTGTTTGGTTGATGCAGAGTCTCTACCCTATTATAAATAAAATTAAGAAACTCAGCATATTAAATCCCATATTTGGTTTTTATTGATTTTTTTAAAAAAGTGGTCACTGTTTACTTGCCTGGTGCAGTTGTCAGTACAAAATAGTTTGGGAATACAGTTTTTGCATGCGAAAAGTAATGTAAATTCAAAATTAGCAAAAGGGCTTCGAAATGTCTAATTCAGACACATCTTTAGAAATCTTTTGGGAATGCTTGCTTGTTAGTGGTCCTTAACTGTTTGCATATTTTGCCAAAGTCATTTTGGATGGACTAAGTTAAAAACTGACGAAGTTCTCTTTCCTGTTCTCAAACAACTGAATATTCAACAGGTATTACTGAAAATGAAACCTTTTCTTTGACAGTGGTCTTGATGGACTTGAAGTGTCCAAGTCAGGTTTGCTGTAAACTTACAAAACTATCTATGTACATGTAATAATGAATAAAACTTATATTTCTCCCTTCCACAAAATATATAATCAATATTTAACTAAGTTATCATACTATATCAGTTGTGGGAAAGTAGCATCTCTGAAAATAATTTTTTAAAAAGCAGATGATTAATTAGAATTTGGTATAAAAATTGGTTGGATCAGATGAAAATATAATAAAGAAGTAAGCTATGCGTTTCACTATTTCAGAACTGTTACTTTATATACAGTCTGAAAAGAGCAATACTGAATCTTAATACTGAATAGACAAAAGTTATATCTAGACCACTTGTTTTCACAGGTCAGTGTCCTGGAATAAAGCAAGCTATTTTCCCCAGAATATTCCTGTTTGTTCAGAGATTGAAAGCAACCATAGGGAATGGCAGAGTCACTGTTTGAATGCACAGTGTTTATAATCCCAGCATTTAGAATTGGTTAGATGAAGGGTTCATTGTCAAAAGACTAGGCTTCAGTCATGTAGTAGCTGATTAGAAATGGCAAAAAAGATTATAGATGAAGGGAGTCTGATTTTCTATATCCCAGACTTGGTTAGGGTCAAATCTAGCCAAATATTATTATTATATATGTAGAAAAAGCACACAAATATAACAGTCCTGACAATTGTATAAGTTGTTGGTTGCTGCTATTTAGCAATCTGCATGTTTTTTTTTCTAATAATTTATAATTTTTCCAAGTAAACTCTGACAGGAAGCATAAAGTAAACATGCAGCCATCAAGAGTTAATATTTTAATGACATAACAACAATACAAACAACAGCAGCTTGTACTAAATGGTTGCTTATTAAAAGTTGTCTAAATAAACAGGTTGCTATCCACCTATGAAAGCAGTCTGGTATCAAGCCCTGGGAAAGCTTTTAAAAAGTTGTGTAGGTACCTCTAAGAGCAACTGCCCATTGCAGCCTGTAGTGGAGCCAAAACATCTACAGGACATGAATCTGTTACTTATCTCAATGGAATCCTTCTGTACCAACAAAAATGAAACCTAAATGGGGCTACTAAGAGACTAGGGTGGGATATTAGAACATTGGAGCAACCCTAATGGAAGCTGAATATAGACTTGGGGTGAATTGGCCTGCTTGACCTCCATAAAACATCTTGAGATGGTAGAGAATATCTGGCAATCCAAGTGCTGTGGAACTTCATTTCCCAGCATTCCTCACCATTGTCAGTGCTAGACGAGGCTGCTGAGAACTCTAGTTTAGCATAAGCTGGAGGGCTAGATACTGCCTATACATTAAATGTATCAGGACTAGGCACAAGCAGCTGGAGCTCTGAACAAATATTCTCTTGTCAAGGATGTGAATTTTGTTGCATGTTTTCTCTGCTGCAGATAGTATTCTCCATAACCCTTACAGAATCTTACAGGGGTATTTTTCTTTCTTTTGTAGACTCAGCTGCGTATTGACTCTTTCTTCAGACTGGCACAACATGAAAAACAAGCCATCAAGAGTCAGAGGCTTCGCCGAGCTGTGACCTGCATGAGGAGAAAAGAGAAGGAAGAAGAAGACAGTGAAGTCCAGGAGGCAACTGCTGTCCTAGAAGAAGAATTGAAACAGAAGAAAGGGCAGGCATCCAATAAAGGAAGGGCTGGATGCCGGAAACGAGGAAGCAAACGGAAAAAATGTCTGCCATCTGAGCAAGAGAGCGTTCCGTGTGGTGGCTTCATAGGAGAGGTTCTGCTCTCGGAGGCATCCAGCGAGTCTTCAGCTGATGATTTGGAGAATGAAGCTTCCAGAAAGCACAGAAAAGGGGAGAATGCAAAGATGCTCGAAACGAACATGGCAAGTCACAAAACTAGCCTAGAAGTTGCATCTGCACAAAATGAAGCAAGGAGTAGCAGCTCCAGTGCAGAGGAAGAAATGCAGATGGTGACAGCCAGGCCAGTGTTTGAGGGCAAAAAAGCACGAGGCAAGACTTTAAGGAGAAGGTGGAAGAAATAATGCTAGCTGGAAACATATACGGGGCTTTAAAAATTATCTCAATCTTGGCGACTTGAAGATGTATGAACTTCAAGGCTGGCTGGGGAGTTCTGGGACTTGAAGTCCACGCATCTTCACGCTCTTAAGATTAAGAAACACTGCATTATCGTACAAATATTTGTTTCACTGGAAAGATATTACTTTCCACTTTATCAATCTCCATCTCATATTTAATTTTGAATACATGGAGACTGTTCACATACTTAATAACGGCATGATATGAATTTAAAAAACCTTTTTAAATAGGAAACATCTGTTTTCTCCTCAAGAAAGCCTCTGCTAAGGTTTGTCAGTTTCGAGAATTATCTGAAGGTGATTTGCGACCTGTATGGTTTTCAGAATGAAAATGAATTCAACGTATGGTGCTTCTAAACTGACATTAAGCTTCACACTTCACAAAAACAAAAAACACAAGTGGCCTGTGGTTCTGAGCTTTTGTAGTTCATTAGTAGGAAATATGTGGGACAGCCTAACTTCCTTCGTATCTTGCCATGATATTAAACATCAGTTTGTGCATTTTGCAGTGCAAAGAAACTTCAATGGAAAGATGAGAGTTGATCATTTTTATCTTACTACAAATAGATATTAAACAAATGAAATGGAAATGAGATATCAAACAAGGGATGTAAATAAATTGAAGAAAAGCAAAGATTAGACTCAAAGTTTAGATCAGATTTAAAATTCATTTTCTGTGTAGTTAAATTACGAAGTCTGCTATGTCAGTCTGGTTCATCTCCCTTCAGATGCCCAATATAAAGGAAATTCCACACATAGTTTTTGTAGACAAAAATGTGCAAAATATATAAACTCCTGTTTTCATTTCTTGTTTTATAAAATGAATGCTTTGTACATTTGTTGAATTAACTGAATTCCTCACATTAACTGAATTTCAGTTTTCTGTCCAAACATACTTACATTCATCTAACAACACACAAGAAGCAGATGAAATACAAAACTAAACTTTAACCACTAAGAAAATGGTTGTTATAGGATGCAACAGAATAATAAACATTTTGGAATCAACTCTCAAACCAAAAACATAAAATTATATGCAGATTATGTTGAATTTATAATTATTTATCCAAAGGGTTTTTAATAAAGCTTAATAGAATATATACAGCCGTATGATTCATTATCAGTCTATTGGATTAATAAATACAAGATCCAAATATGGGTATGAAACTTATTTCAGGAAGAAAATCTATTTCCTGAAACAATAAGCTTTAACATTGTTAGAGAATTTTGTTTCTCTGTTGTAGAAAATAAATCAGAAGCTCTCACAGTTGACTGCATTTTGCTGAATCAAATAACTTCTTTATAATCATATCAAATATTTACAATACCATACATTCTTCTTTACAGCAACATATCATAATGAAGTCTTCACACAGAGAGATACAGAGACAGACCCCAGATTGGAAAACATGTCCAGCTTCTTGCTTAATTCTTTTGCACAGACACAGTAGCACTTTACTCACATTGGCTGACTGAGTTACCACATGACTCTTCCTGCTCATGAATATCCCAACACTCCTCCCTTCATTACAGAAAAATCCANACCGCTTCATAGTGCTTTACAGCCCTCTCTAAGCGGTTTACAGAGTTAGCATATTGCCCCCAACAATCTGGGTCCTCATTTTACCCACCTCAGAAGGATGGAAGGCTGAGTCAACCTTGAGCCGGTGAGATTTGAACTGCCGAACTGCAGCTAGCAGTCAGCTGAAGTAGCCTGCAGTACTGCACTCTAACCACTGCGCCACCTCGGCTCTTTCCCTTTGTTACATCGCTCTGACCTACGTGGCATTAACTGCTCCTGTGTTTCAAGCCTTTCGGGCTTCATGTCTTGTGCAGCCTCTCCTCCCTGAACATTGACATCTTCTATAACCAATTTTTCATCATTAGATGAGTTATTGTCATTAAATAGATCACCGTCATTAAGTGAGACATATCCAGAATTTGCATTAATTCTGTCCCAATTTTGTTCTGCAAAATTGGCAGACCTTGAAATTACAATTCTTCTACTTCCATCGCTGAAACGATATCCTTTTGACCCTGGCTCATAGCCCACAAACTTGAGCTTTCTTGCCTTTTGCTGTCCCTTTCTTCTTATTGCCTTCGGAATATGTACCCATGCAGTACTCCCAAAAATTCTTAAATGTGCCAAAGATGGCTTTCTCCGGTATAGAATGGCATATGGAGTATTATTAATGGAAAAACTCCACAGCCTATTTACTAAATAATTGGCAGTTAATATGGCTTCTCCCCAATATGACCTGCTCATACCAGAATCCTCCAGTAATGAATCTTTCATTGTTTGCAAGACACCATTCCTTCTTTCAGACACTCCGTTCTCAGCTGCCATGTGAGGATTTGTACGCCTGAGTCTTATCCCCAACTGCCCCAACCATTGTTGGAATTTAGTTGACATAAATTCAGTACCTCTGTCAGTTTGCAGCTGACATACTTGTTGTCTGTACCTTCTCTCTACAAAACTTACCGTTTAAATTGTTGTAACACCTCTGTCTTACTTTTAAGCAAGTAGCAAAACCCATACCTGCTGTAATCAACAACAATTACCAGTGCATATTTAGCTCCTCCCAAACTGGCTTGCATAGGTCCCACCATATCTGCATGAACCAGCTCTAGAGCTCTCTTGGTTTGTCTTGTGCTATCTTTACTAACTGGGTATGCTTTGGACTTCGATGCTTTGCATACTGCACAGTCCAAATATGTTTGGCATCCCTTCAAATTGAGCCCTTCTGCAAACTCTTGCATTTGCTGCAAAACCTTAAAACTAGCATGGCCAAGTCTTCTATGCAGAAGATGAACACACAAATTGTGCTCTGCAACATTTTTAAATATATGGGAACATTGAACCTTTTGTCCCTGCAATACATATAGGTTATCTTCCTTTATGCCCTGTGCATAAATATTTCCATCCCTTTTGATGAGACACTTCCCATTTATAAAAGTGGCTTCATAACCCTGTTTGTCT
>QLTV01004233.1:4501661-4521661 GCA_003457575.1 Thermophis baileyi | reverse complement strand
CATTGTCTGGTCCAGTTACGTAGGACAGAGTTCATCAACGTTTCCGGGTTTGCGGACCGGCGGCGGGGGGAGGGGTTGGTTTGTGCAAGCAGCTGGCAAGTGCGTGTGTGCGCACGTGCAGCTCCATTTCCACGAGCGGCACGCATGCGCCTGCCGCTCACGCAAATGAAGTGCATGAGCTCGCCTGCTGCTCGCACAAGTGAGGATGTGCATGCGTGCACGCTCGCTGACCGTTTCCACAGCTCAGTTGCAAACCCCTCATGGCCCACTAGTGGACTGCAGCCCACAGGTTGGGGACCCCTGATGTAGGATCCCTTTCAATTTATGAGGCTGGAGAACATAGACAAGATAGTGGTAGCTAGATAGCCTACAGTCTGTTCAACTGAGCCTTACCCATCTTGGCTTATTCAATGCAGATAGTGTCTGTGTGACTAGTGGATCCAATGAGTATAAATGTTTTATGTAATAAGTGCTACTGCTGGTCTTACAAAAGGTAGTAATGCATCCACATCTTAAAAAAAAACACTTTACAGGATTCAGAAATTTATAACAATAACTGCCCAGTTACAAATTTGACCCCTTTTGGACACTTGGAGAAGACAGGCAACATTTCACAAAGAAATAAAGTATCTTAATTCACTTCTGTCTGGATTGAGAGATGGGTATATGAACGAACCACTCTTCATTATCCTGATAATGACCTCAAATGGGAAAGAAATAGACCTTTTATGGTTTTGCAGGATCTTTCAATAAATTTTATTATTAATCATCTAATACTAATTTGTGATCTGGCATCTGGGCAGTTATGCTACCAATATTATAAGGCATCTTATCTTGTTCTCTATGGCAGCAGCCATTAGGAGTTGCCATCAATATGCTGGTGATACTGTCTATGACATCTGATTCAGTAGGATATATGTATGTTCCAAAGTGGTATCTAGAATTGGTTGGATGAAAACAAAGAAATCAATATTGAATCTTGTCAGTGGATGTATGTGAATGAATGGATCCTTTGTATGGGAATATGGGAGTTTTCTTAACGGGGAGGCACTCTCAGCACAGGAAATATGCCTTAGGTGTTCCTAGAACTGTCACTGTTACTAAAGGCCCAAGTGATCTCTAGGTTGAGAATGCCTATTTCTAGTTTCAGTTATTTTTTCAGCCAGACATGGATAGCATAAGAACTGTTGTCTCTGCACCTGTAACTCCACATTTAGATTATTAGAATATCCTCTTTGTGGAACTACTTGTGTTGAGTGCAGAAGATGCAATTGATGTAGACTGTGCTGGCCAAGTTGTTGAGGGTCACTATCTACATATTTCATCTAGGTTGAAGCAACTTCAGTTCATATGAACAAAAACAATTGGTTACCAATTAGATATTGGTCAAGTTTGATATTTTAATATTAAATCAGAATGGTCAAACAATTGGCAACTCCAAATCTCAACCAACAAATGCTCCGTCTTACACATTGGCAAAAAAAATCAGAACACAAAATACAAGCTGGGTGGATACGACCTCGTAGATGACCCTCACTCTGTCAAGGACCTTGGAGTACTCATCTCTAATGAACTAAGTGCCAGAGCTCACTGTAACAACATTGCCAAAAAGGAATTAAGAGTTGTTAACCCAATCTTGCGTAGCTTCTTCTCTGGTAATACTGTACTGCTAACTAGAGCATACAAAACATTTGCTAGACCAATTCTCGAATACAGCTCATCTGTCTGGAACCCGCACTGCATATCGGACATTAATACAATTGAGCGAGTCCAGAGATATTTCACGCGAAGAGTCCTCCACTCCTCTGCTTGCAACAGAATACCTTATCCCACCAGGCTTGAAATTTTGGGCTTAGACAACTTAGAACTACGCCACCTTCAGTCTGACCTAAGCGTAGTACACAAAATTATCTGCTACAACGTCCTACCTGTCAATGACTACTTCAGCTTCAACTGCAGCAATACACGAGCATACAATAGATAAACTTAAGGTAAACCGTTCCAAACTCGATTGCAGATAATACGACTTCAGCAACAGAATGGTCAATGCCTGGAATGCTCTACCTGACTCTGTGGTTTCATCCCCAAACCCCCCATAACTTTAACCTTAGACTGTCTACTGTTGACCTCACCCCATTCCTAAGAGGTCTGTAAGGGGCATGCATAAGCGCACCAACGTGCCTACCGTTCCTGTCCTACTGTGTCCCATTTATTCGTATCCATTTCCTGTACTCATAATCATGTTTATACTTATATCTGTTACCTTATACATGCTTGACAAAATAAATAAATAAAATAAAATAAAATAAATACTTTATAAGGCATAAAAAACCTTAGTCAACTTGAAACAAGGACACAAAGATCACCTTCCCTGGTGTAAGTTTGCATTATCACTAATAATCTGGGGAGATCTTATTGCGGTGTCATTAAATGTGGATTATGTGTTACAGATTTATCAGCCACAGTGCCTACTAATTGAAATATTTCAGGAGCATCTACTATTACACTGCTCCTGCTATTGAAGAATCATCTTTTTACTCATATCCTTTCTAATTGAATACATTTTCTGTTGTTATTATTTTTATATTTTATTTTTTCCTGCATTTCCTCCCATCCAATTTAATGTATATGTTCTTTGATAATTCTTTAAACACTGCAGGATCCAGTCTGGGTTGGTTACCGGAATCAGAGGTTTTGTCTTTTGAGCTTTCGGATTCGCACTGGAGCCCATCTTCTTTAAACACTTTTTATTATGGGGGTATTTTTAACAATTTTAAGTTTTCATAATAATTTTGACAGTGCACTAAAGAGATATATTTCTAGACAATTATTGTGAAGTATTTGCCAATATATAACAAAACATTCATACAACCTGGAGATGTCAGTATTCACATGTGAACTGAATTAGCTAGTAAAACATAAAACAAATATATCAGTCAAGATGTTTCAATTAAGAATTTGAATATTGATCTAGATTTATAAATAACGTGTCATTTATAATTTTCTAAAACCTAAACAATTTATATGCATTTTATTAAGTATTAAATACATGGATTCAGTTTTCTAAATATGACCTTTTTAACACTTTCCCAATGATACATCTTTTTATGGTGTGCAGGTTTGAAAATATGCAGAGTATTTGAGATCAAAAACACATCTATCACTGTCATTACTACCTTTTGATAGTTCTTGCAATTTTGTTGAGTAGGAATTTATCTCAGGAGTTTTGGGGGGTTGTTAGTTGGGTTTTTTTTTTCCATCTCTTGGTTAAGTTATTTGCAAGAGATTCTGAAATCTGTGAAAACTTGAGATGTGACATAGGTCCACAAAGTTTGTCCACAAAGTTGGCTTTCCTCAACATGAATTTAGACTTGTTCTTTGCTATTGGAGCTATTCCTGTCAATAGCCAATAATAATCTAACTGCTAAATTGTCATTGGATGTTGACCATTACAGTAAAATTCTTATTTATTTATCCAATCAACCAAGAAAGCATGACTATTGAAGATAATGGCAGGGCTCTACTTTTTCATAGAATTAGATTTGACTTAATTATTACTTCTTATATTATTACATAGTGTTTTTGGTTTCATTTCTAGGATTGTTAACCCAGGACTTTGTATGACATGGATTCAAAATCCTCTCAACAAAAATATGAACTACCTAGAAAACCAGACCATAACAAAGGTAAATATTACCCACTCTTCTACCTGGTTTTGTGGCTAGCTTGCTATGTTTCATATTTATTAACTGGTGATATAAGAGACCTTACAACAAAACCACCAACAGTAGTAGACAAACTGGGTTTAGTTGATAACCACATGTTGACATTTTGAGGTGAATATATTATTTTCAATATTCTGGTAAATAGTAGTCTCTCAGTACAAGTAATCTTCAAGTTAGAACCACAGTTGGGACTGGAAATCGGTCGTAGGTCATTGTGATCATAAGTCGAGGAAACCATGTAAATGGAACCATTTTTTTTGACATTTTTTGCAGTGAATGTTATGCAAATCACTGCAGTCATTAAGTGAGTGGTATGGTTGTTAAATGAACCCATGCTTCCAAATGTGTTTTTTTGCTGGAAGTGGCAAAAAAACCCACCGCAAATTGTGGTAATTTCACTACGGGCTGCTGCAACCAGTCGTAAAGGCACATGGTTGCCAAGTGCCCAAAATGTGGTCATATAACTGCGGGGGGGCATGTGCAAAATTTCATGATGGCCATTCTGAGCTTGTTACAACTCTGAAATGTCATAATATGATCAACCGTAAGTTGAGAATTACCTGTGGATGATAGCTTCTGCTTATCTTTGGGCTTGGAAACTAAGCCTGGTTAGTACTTGGATAGGAAACTATCAGGGAATACTAGGCTGGGAAGCCTAAAGCAGTGTAGAAGATGAGAGTAATCACCTACTCTCATTTTTGCCAAGAAAATTACATGGATGTGTCTATGAAACCACCAAGAAATAAAACTGATGCAAAAGAGATTTCACCTTTAAATGATATCATAAAGGAGCCATTTATTGGAGGACATAGTGAGGTTGTTCTTATGACCCATTCTGGTTTTCCCAGGATGTTGTCTATCCTTCTGCAGCTAACGTCTGTGGTATGGGTCAGAGGATGCAGTTCCAAACGGAATTTTGGATTACAGTCACTTATCATTTTCATGTTCTCAAAATATTATAGCAGAATATAGTAGAGGCAAGGAATGTTGCGGATCATGTCCCCTAAGGAGATACATCTAGCAAGACCCTGAAGTAAGGCCTTCTTCGTGGTGGCTCCCTCCCTCTAGAACATCATCCCTCCAGAAATTAGACTGGCCCCTACTCTTTTGGAAGTCCCTGAAGACGTGGTTTTGCCAGTGGGCCTGAGGAACCCAGAGTGGGATGGAGCCCATTAAATGGCTGATTTGAATATGTGTTGTCACCGAGGAGGAGTGGGGGATTATTATTTTATTATTATTTTAATTTCTTCTACATTGTTTTTTGTCTGTAAGCTGCTAGAGTTGCCGTGAGCAAGTAGGCAGCTATATAATTTTTCTAAAATAAAATAAAATAGCAATAGCACTTTAGACTTATATACCGCTTCATAGTGCTTTACAGCCCTCTCAAATATTTTAGGGGCACAGATTCACTTAACAACCAAGTTACTAACATCAACTTCAGTGATTCAACTGTGGCAAGAAAGGTTGTAAAATGGGACAAACCCCATTTAACAACTGTGTCACGTAACAGCAGAAATTTTGGGCTCAATTGCAGTCCTACGTCAAGGACTACCTGTACTTAATTCATGTCCCATGATCACTGTTGCCCACTGTTTAGTCAGGAGGAGGCAATTAGGAGAATAGAGACAAAATGAACGAAACAGCAGAGTACACAGAGTAAACCCTAAGCAGGACTGTGGAAATGGCTTTATAATAGAGACGAACAACTAATACGTTGCAAAAATATTGCCCTTCCTTCAATGAATTAGACTATTACCGATCCATGCCCAACAATATGATCTCCCTTAAGAACATGCTGGATGGTTGTTCAGGCTTTTTGGTAATTGCTAGGTCAGGGGAAAGAGGTGGAATCATAGCATACATTCAAGGTTAGGTTGAAAAGTATGTTTATGAGGGAAAGACACTTTTGAAAAGGGCAACTAAGGTCCCCAGGTCATCAGGGACTTAGCAGGAGTATCATTTCCCTTGGCAATACTTAAAAAAGGTTGAGCTTGTAATCCTTGTATCCTATTTCAGTGTTTGCAAAGGGTGTGTTGCTTTCACTTTGGTAGAGATGTTCTCACTTGCTGAACTCTCTTATCATTTCACTTCGTTAGGATGATGACCCAGAGAGATGCAGCTTTCAGAATGTACTTGTTGAAGTGATGAGAAAAAAAGATTATTACGTTAGAAAGGAATGAAACTTACTGAAGGATGATATAGTGAATGGGGACTCAGCATGTAAAGGGTTTCAGTTTCCTTAGAATAGAAACAAGAAAAAACAACAACAGAAGACAGATTTATACAAGAAAAATGCTTGGATGAGCAATCTAATAAGATAGAAAATTAATTTATAGGGTTTTAATAGGATCTGATAAAATAAAATAGAATATGCACAAACATTAACATTCTAAGCTGTTAATTGATGGTTTAAATATTCATGTGCAAAAAAACCCTGGTATCTGTGATTTATTCTGATCCTCAGTTTCCTCTTATAAAGCAATCAACTTCAATTTGCTTGATTGTACCCTATTATACAAGACATATAACCATATCTTACTGAGTTCAAAGGGATTTATTCCCAGCTCTGTATGTGTATGTGTGTGTAATATGAGAGAGATAACTACAATTTAACTTTTGCAAAGCCACACACAAGTCAACCTATCTCACATTTACATTGCTGTGAGGATTGTTTTTGACTAGGTATCAAAAATATACTTTAAAGGGCAATCAGGATCACACAGTTGAGATCTAAAATAGTTTTAACTGGAACTCTTTGAAGCCAAGCTATACAAATATGACACAAGACTAAGGTTAGAAATCCAGATGACCACTAGATGTCAGTAATAAAAATGTGGAAGTTTCTGTATCTCATGGCTGCCATCTAGTGACCATATGTATTATTTTTAAAGTCATATCAGGTATAGGAATGTTCAGTCTATATTTTTCCAATCTAGTGAAATTACTACCTGAGGGAAAATTAGAAGTTACAGGTATGATTTTAACTAGAAAATGATGCAGAAAAAGGGTAATTTCCCTTCATTTCAGTCTGACCTCCATTGAAATGGGACTATTTTTTTTAACTCATTGAAAACATTTTTAAATGCATAATATTTGGAAAATAATTTTTCCAATTTCTGTATAGACCAGTAGTGGGTTCTAAAACCCGTTTCTACTGGTTCGCGCGCGCGCTCCTGCGCAGAAGCGTCCCGGGTGGGTGGGCGGAGCCTCCTGCCGCCGCTACCGGTTCACAGAACCGGGCCGAACTGGGAGCAACCCACCGCTGGTATAGACCATTTGTCATTTCCATCTAGAAAAAGAATGTGGCCAAGGAGCCAACTCTATCACATCAACACATTGCCACAATATAGCATTTCTCTAATTGGATCAGCTGAGAATGCTTCAGGACGAGACTTGATGACGTGACTTTGAGGGTAGTAGGTCCTCTTGATGTTCATTGTTTTCTTGCAACTGGGTACCAAAACTAATTTGAGATAATAAGCATAGTTCATTCAAGGCTAATTCTTAACATCTAGTAAAAGCTGAAATTTGCCCTAATATCAGTTTCTTGTATAAGAAGAATTACACCAGATATGTCTAAAGGCTAATGTGTTCCCTCAGTACAGTAGCCAATCAAACACTTGCTAGAAATCTATAAACAGATTATGAACTTCATAATCCTATGCACAGTGTCTTTCCCAGCAACTGGTACTGAGGCTAACTGTCTCCAGATGCTGCAGGTAATAAACATGTTTCTCCGAAAATAAGACCTGGTCTTATTTTCTTTTCAGCCCCAAACTAAGCACCAGGTCTTATTTTGGGGGGGATGTCTTACCCGCTTACCTTAGGACCACCGCAGCCACACCTCCCATGCCCTGACACCTGTCGCGCCGCTGCTTGACTTCTTCTGCGGCTGTATTTCCAGGGTAACATGGTGTATACCTAATGATTATTAGCTATTGGTTGCCTTCAAGAGCATGAGTCTTATTTTAAAATTGTCTAGCTTGGTAATCAATTCTCTTCTCTGCAGTAGTAAATCTCACAGTCCTTTAGAACAGAAAAAGCTTTCCTGCAATCATAATCTGATTTCTGCAGAGTTCAAAGAAAAGACTATTTTTTGTAAAAACATCCCAAGGCAATTTATCTGAAAATTGATTCATGCCATACCATATAACATATTACTATTTTAAAAAAACGGTCTTAATTTCTCAGATTTGTAAATAGGAAATATGGAGAGCCAGATTCTGACTGACAATTAATACTTCCGAATTAATTGAATTGTACCAATATTTCTACCTTTTCACTTTTACCTTTTGCTCATGAGAAGTGTTACTGACAGCAAAAGGAATGGCAGGTCACTACTGGTTCCCAGTGCTTTTCTCCCCCCCCCATTTCTGTTCTCATGCTCAAACTTGGAATTTTTTTACATGTTGTAGCTGCTTCTTTTCCAAATTCTATCCCCTGACTCATTAGTTGAACTATTTAATGCTGGTTAAATGATCACCTAGATTCAACTGATCTAGCAAGAATGGCAATCCAGCTCATAGTCCATACATGAGCTAGACAATCCATGACTTGTTAGGTCAGTCTTCTTTCCATATAGACTTGCGCTGCTTCCCCTCCCCTCATGACCCTCAGGAGAGTCCCAGTGAAGCTTCATCCCCTCCTCAGCTGACCCAAGGAACTGCTTGCCACTTTGCCTGGGAAAGGAAGAACCAAGGGAGCTGTGGGCTGTGAGGAAAACTACACCCTTGATCCTCGGTCTGGTGTGTCTAGGGGTGGGTTCCAACTTACCTCGCTGCCGGTTCGCTCCGTCCCGTGCCTCGTGTCTGGGGGGTGGGGAAACAAAGCAAAAAAAAAGATGGCAACCACATGCACAGTGCCGGAAGTCGGCTTCTGTGCATGCTCAGAAGGAAAAAATTTTTTAAAAAAAATTCAGAAAAAAATAAAAAAAAATCGAAAATGGCGGCCCCCACGGACTGGCACCGACCGATCCGGTTCGGTGATGTCATCGTGACGTCACCAGCGGGCCGCTACCGGCTCGGGAGAACTGGTCCAAACCGGGAGGAACCCACCCCTGGGTGTGTCCCCAAGGGCCCGCTCCCTCCAGGGAAGAAGAGGGTTCACCCAGTGACTGCCAGTGCTCTCAAGCCAACCCTACCTCACTCATTGGGTCTTGCTGCCATCCAATTGGGTACAGGGGCCAAAGGGAAACAAGAAGGAGGGCGGGGATAAGCTTCTCCCATCTTCTTTTGTACCATACAACCTACAGGTTTCTGGGAAGTGTAGTTGGAAAATGTCACGGTGCTGAAATGGCCACAATTTTGCCAAATTTTAATCCCAGGGAGTGATGGATTTTGAATATATTCTGCAAATTGGCCCACTTGGGGCACCTTAGTTTAAAAAATTGTTGCCCTATGATGCACCCTTTTGCCCAGTTAAAAATTAGACACACGAGAGTTTTAGTTGCATGTAGATAAAAGATACAACAGAATAAAATTACATATAAAAAGCTAAAAGGTATAAAAAACGTTTAAAAAATCTTGAAGGAGGGGTAGGAGCAGTAGAAGGGCATAGGGCAGTGATGGCGAACCTTTTAGAGACCGAGTGCCCAAACTGCAATCCCAAACCCACTTATTTATCGCAAAATGCCAACACGGCAATTTAACCTGAATACTGAGGTTTTAGTTTAGAAAAAACAACTCGTACATTAACATCTTTTGTCTTAAAAGAAAAACACAATAACAGAGTTTTCAATGATACAAACAACTTTTTATTGAAAGGTAAAAGTTTGCATTTGGCATGCTTTTGAACAATTAATGTGATTTTTGCTGTTGTATGCATGCTGATAATTTGTCTAACCTTGGCTCATACTTTGTAAGTTTGAGAGCAACACATTCAGCACTCAGGTCATCTGTTAGTCTGTTTCTGGTGTCAGATTTGATATAATTCAAAGCTGAAAACAGCTGCTCACAAGCATAAGATGATCCAAACAAAGTAAGGAAAGCAATCCCAAGTGCTTTCATTGATTTAAAATTATTTGGCAGAGAATTCCACACTTTAAGGATTTCATTTTCAGAACCAACTGTGCTATCCTTTGTCATCCCTTCTATCTTCTCAAGTGTTTCACGCAGGTCATAGAATTTATTTTTCCAGATAGAGCTTTCTTGAAATTCCAATAGCTCCATTTCCAGATTTTCTAAATCTAAATCTAGTATAAGCAGGAAATATCAAGTTCTTCAAATTGGAGGGTTGTCTCCATCTTACGGAACTGTAAAAATCTGTTACTAAAGTTTATTTATTTATTATTTATTAATTGTATTTCTATGCCGCCCAACTCCCAAAGGACTCTGGGCGGCTTAAAAAAAGATATAGAAAATACATTTAAAAACATCATAAAATATTAAAAAAACCAGTTAACAATCACCTACATACACATATCATTCAAGGCCGGACCTCGCAAATTGCGAGATCAACGTCCCCAAGCTTCACCTTTGCAGCTGCTACAATGCTAGAAAATTCCTTGTAGATTTCCTGATGGCTTGTAGGATTGTCTGCAAATGTTGTAGAATTTTCTAAATGCATTTTAAGAACTTTATGCAACCAGATGTTGCCCCCACCATAGAAGGTGCCCCATCACTAGTAATTGAAACCACTTTTTCTGGTCTTATGTCTTGTGACAAAAAAGCCTCCATCACAGCATTGTAGATATCTATCCCTTTTGTTCTTTCAGGCAAAGACACCAGTTTCACCAGCTCTTCACTCATGATGTCACCAACAGCATAACGCAAAATTACTGCTAGCCTTGCATGATTATATCTGTGCTTTCATCCAAGCACATGGAGTAACAGGCTGCCTTTTGTAAGTCAGTGGTGAGCTGCTGACTAACATCACTTGCCATGCGCTGGACTCGATCTTTAACAGTATTTCTGCTAAGTGACATCTCAGAGATGCGTTGAATAATTTTATCCTTGTTTGGGAAATCATGAAAAAGGGAATTACTCCCAGACAACATGGCCTTTTCTAATTTCTGACTATACACGCTCTGCTCAAAATATTTGAAATGAAAACTGATGAAAATGCCAATGCATCCAGCAGAAAAAAAAATCACCTCCTGGGTAAGGCTACCAGATATGGAGGGCACAATTCCAAATGACCATTAAATGACAGCATAGATATGGAAAAGTGCAAAAGTAAAGACATCGTACTGCATTCAATTTGTATACCTTTTTAAAGTCACCTTTCCCATGTATTCTCAGAATTGCCACATGTAAGCGGCTTGACATTACATAATTTTATGCATCTATTCATCCATCGCTAGCCTGTTTTTCTAAGATGCAAACGCAGATTAGCAAGATTGAATAATGTCTCCTTTATTATATAACGTTATGAAACCAAACACATTTACAGGACAAGGCAGTAAGCACCAAAATAAAGACAGAGTAAGTTGAATTTAAGCATTATATTTCTGTCTTGTTTTCCTTTGTAAACTATAAACTTCCACTTTAATTCTTGATTGGCAAACTGGTCTTCTTTTACTCACTCCCCTCTACCCCAGTATTTAAGTAAAAACTAAACTAAACTAAAATGCTTAAAACTAAAACCATTTCCATCCTCTCTGTTAGGACTCTGTCCAAACGGTTGGGTTGGTTAATATAAACAAGCCACAAATCACTGTTTAATGTATATATGTAATATTGCTTTAAATGCATTGTTGCATTCTGACTGGCAGTAACGGCCATAAGAGGGAGCTAGAGAACATGGTTAGTTCTCTCTCTTTTGCTGATTCATTGCTGAGTGACTTCGTGTCTGAAAGTAAGCTCTGTGTGTAGCTAGCTATCTGTGATAGTAGAGAATCTTTGTTTGCCGATTAAGACAAAGAAAGGCTGGTAAGAAGACTGCTGTACTTCTGAATACTGACTGATAGAACGTGTATGATTCGGACTGTTATTTGGACTGTGCTATCTCTTTAAGTAAACTACTTTTATACACTTTAACGTATCTGTGTATTGACTGAACCATTACTTATATCTACTGCAACATTACGGTGAACTGTGCACACCTTCAGGGCCCAGAGGTTACTCTGCACAATTCCTTAACACTCTCTTCTGCTCGGATTTTGACAACGAGCAGCACAGATCCTTTCATCCGTTTAAAACAAACCCTATCACCCTATGTGCATTTAACTGGAGTGGGGTGGGATGATTTTCATGGGGACAGAAGAGGGACTTGGCCCCGAAGTCTCCACTCCCAAGACGCCCCCCTCTTCCTACCTATAGCCGTAGGCATTGAAATCCTGGATTTCTTGCAGCAAGGCCCGATAGAGACGCAGCACTTCAGCCCTCCTGGATGCTGCCATCTTGTAAACATGCTGCCTGGCTTCCCGGTAAGCCCCCTGCGCCTTTGCTGCCTCGGTTGGAGCCTGATTCCGGAAGCGGTCCAGGGAAGCACGGAGGTCGGGATTCGGTTAGTGAAGCGGGCGCTGTGTTGACGCGTAAAGCAAGGCGGCTCGCTACTTGGCCTGTGCTGGCGCCCTTTCTCCAGACGTCTCCAGATGTCCCAGTCTGTGCTGGGGCGATGGTGCGCGTGCCCACAGAGAGGGCTCTGAGTGCCCCCTCTGGCACGCGTGCCATAGGTTCGCCATCACTGGCATAGGGGAACATGGCAAATTAAATTTATTATAATACAGAGCACTCTATAATGAGTGCTTCATGTTGTAATACACATTAAAGCTCAAAATGAGATGGATCATGTGCAACTTGCAAAAGACTCAATGTGAAAATATTTACATATGAATTGTAACATTATATTCTAGACACTGTTTTTGGCTTCAATATATTCCTCTATTCTGGATGAATGTCAGTTCATCACAATGGTTCAACAGAAGTGTCCTCAACAAGTAAAGTCAATGGGGAAGTCAGCAGGAGGTCACACTTGGCCACCCTGTGATGGGATTAACAGCATGGGATTCATTAATGATGGTAACCAGAAGTACCAGAACTGCTGTTGCAAGTGGCAAAGTCACGTGATGGTATGCTTTATGACTGTTACCGTGTTTCCCTGAAAATAAGACCCTGTCTTATATTTTTTTGAACCCTGAAATAAGCACTTGGCCTTATTTTCGGGGAGGTCTTATTATTTCGGGACGTGTGGAGCAAGACTGGGCTCCTCTTGCCGTCTTACCTGATTTCCAGCTCTGTCTCCCTAACCTTAACCAGAGGAAATGGTATTTTCGGGGGAGGGCTTATTTTCTGGGGAGGGCTTATTTTCGGGGAAACACCGTAATAGCATTATAAATTCCAGTTCTCCTGTTACTCCTGTTAAGCAAGGACTATCTGTATTATTTATCACATTCTCCTCAATGGAGAAAAATTGCATTTTTATTCAGTGCAAATGTCTGTCTTTTGGTTTGTCAGTGCTGCAGTTACTGCTTGTTTTCTTCAAGGCTTTGGTATCATAATCTTTGCCAAGCAGAAGCCAGAATATCAGATATAGCTATTTTGAGAAGATTGTTGAGCTTTGTAGAAAAAATACCAATTTCTGAAAGGTCTGTTCCTTGCAATGTGAAAGCATAGTGATCATTCTGTCAGTCTAACACAGAATAAAGATTGTCAGGCACTTTGGCTTTTGCAGTAAAAGGATTTCGGGACCTCTATAACTGTTAAACCTTCCAGAAACAGTAACCTTTTAAGAAAAACCGGCACTGGTTGTGATAATCAAAGACTTATTGAAGATCTTGATGGGTTGCTTGTACTCAAGAGGCATTAGTTACTTACCTCTAGTTTATAAGCTATTTGAGCTCAATAGCTACTAACTTTGTAGGCAAATGTTAATAACAAGTACCTACAAAAGCAAGCAAGGAACACTCACTTGTGCTAGAATAGGGATGTACAAACTTGTCCTTAGAAGACAACTAGTTGGCTTTCTTTGCTAGCCCCTGACTGCTTTTAAATAAACTCTATCTGTTTGCAATAGTGGTGAATATCTGTAGCTTGGGTGTAGGATGATGGTGGAGGTTCGTTCTCTGAGCTTGTGGATTGGTTTTGAAGTGTTTCATTAGCAGGATAGGTAACATCTTCAGTGGAATTTACGGAATGTCAGGATTGGGGTTCTTCTTCTTATAAGGGCTTCAAGTGGTCAGTAGTCTTGTGATGGGAGGGTCACAACAGGTGAGGGTCTAGTGATGGGTCTTGTGATGGATCTTGTGAGGAGTCAAGTGTGGGTCATGTCAGGTGAGGTTCTTGTGATAGGTCTTGTGATGGGGAGGTCACATCAGTGTGAGTCATTGGGAGTTGAAGTGCTGGTTGGGGGGAGGGTTATGTGGGTTGGTTGAAGGTTGATGCTGTTGCTGGTTGGTTGTGCAGTTGATTTTAATTCTCAGGGGTTCGTAGGCTGGTTGTAGGTCAATGTGTCTGTTGATGGAATTGCTTGTAGCGTGCTAGGCTTCGATAAACTTGTGTGCATGATGGGTGGTAGTGTGGCTGATTATTCTTGTATTGCTCTAATCAAATCAGGGGTGGGTTCCTCCCGGTTCGGACCGGTTCTCCCGAACCGGTAGCGGCCCACTGGTGATGTCACAATGACGTCACCGAACCGGATCGGTCGGTGCCGGTCCGTGGGGGCCGCCATCTTTTTTTTGAATTTTTTTTGAATTTTTTTTAATTTTTTTTCTTTCTGAGCATGTGCAGAAGCCGACTTCTAGCACTGTGCATGCAGTCGCCATCTTTTTTTCGGCTTTGTTTTTTCCCCCCAGATTTTTTGTTACTGCGCATGCCACAAGGCACGCCCACGCAGCGCAGGAGGGAGCGAACCGGCAGCGAGGTAAGTTGGAACCCACCCCTGAATCAAATTGGTGCTATTTGGTGTCAGTTTGGATAGCGATCAGGAATTTGGGATCATGGCGATTGATTGCCAGCTGGTGTTCATGGATTCTGGTTTTCAATTGATGTGATGTTTTTCCCACGTAGAATTGTTTGCAATTGTTACAGTTGATTTTGTAAATTACATTGTTCCCTTCATCCTTCTGTATCTTGTCTTTGGTTCTGGATAATTCCTGGCGGAGTATGGCTGTGGGTTTGTGGACTATTGTTATTCCTAGAGGTTGAAGAATTCTGGCTGTCATTTCCAACACCCCTTTTGTGTATGGTAGGGTTAGTTTTTGCATGGTGATTGACTGTGTGGTATGTGGTGGTGCATAGTGGTTTGGGTGCTGTGTGTTGGAATACAAAGTTTTTCAGATAGCCATTGTGGAGAAAAACATCAAGCAGCCACTTATCTTCCACTTTTCTTAGTGTTGAGGTGCTGCAGTGTGTCCTGGCCCTTCTGAAGTGAACACTGAAACTCTTATCTGTCTGGAATGGGACAATTGGCTGCAGCCACATGGCCACGCAACTTCACCTCAGCTCCCCCACTGCAGCTGACCCAACGTGGGCATTCATCTTTGGCTGCTGGCACTCCTCCCCCACCACTGGTCCCCCATCGCTCCTCCCCTGCCCCCTCTTCCTGGGTGATTTGCTAAGGGACACTTGTCCCTGGCCAATTTGCAGGTGTTGTGGCCCGCCAGCAGCCAGCGGAGCTGGCAGCAGACTCGGACAGTGAGGAAGTTGGGGAGGAACATGGGCCAGTCCTGGAGTCAGGGGAAGGCTCGGATGAGTGCTCTGCATCGGAGGCAGAGATGGGGCCAGGGCCGTCCAACAGTTATCAGCTACCTTCGTAGTTGGAGATAAGTGGGGCTGAAGAACAGCTGGAGCCTGTTCCCAAAGTGTGCATGCACAGAGCTGTCAGGAGAAGGGAACAATTAAGGAACAGTGGTCGACTCGGGAGTAAAGGCACAAGTGGAAGAGGTCGACTCAGGAGTAAAGGCACAAGGGGGGGAAGAATGGCCCCTCCCATAGGAAATAAAAAGGAGCAAAAGGGGAGTGGTGTTTGCAGGAGACAATTAGTTCATTAGTGTGAAGATTTGCTTATCTGAGAGACTCCTTGCCAAGTATTTCCTTGTACAGCGTTGCATCAAGAAGCTATCGGCCTGGCAACTATCCAAGGACTGATAAGGTCCATGTTTGCAATTCACCCTTGAAAGACTGTTTGCCGGGACTTTGCTGGATATGAATGCTAGGAATTCACATTAGCCAAATAAAAAGGGTTTTTTTTCGGGACAAGGAGTCTGTTTCGTGATTTGGTGAAGCCTAGGTCAGAACAGCAGGGCATCCTGGCAGCCAATCTGCATGCCAAGGGGTGGGCCTTTGCCTTCCCCTTGGATGCAGTCCCACTGGCTCGGCTTCCTGAAGTGCTCAAATTCCTTCTCCGGCATCTGGGGTGGGCTATGGATAGATAGGAGCGAGAGACTTTCTTTGCCTTGCTGGAAAACTTCTCAGGGTCAATTGTCCCCATTGAAGCTCTTCCACCCTTAGGAACTCCAGTTGCAACAGCTGGAAAAGGCAGCTTCAGGGACCCGTCACCCCATCCACCCTTGCGCTGCCCTGAATCCTTCACCTGCTGCAGGCACCCACTCTCTTTCCAGACACCTCTGCTGCTGCACCAGAGTTCTAAAGAGTGGATGAGTTTCAATGGGGACAATTAAAGTGACTGGCACACGTCTTCTTGCTCATGCCCAACCTGGACCTGCATGCTACAGATGCCAGCAGTTCCCTGCCTGCTTTTCAGCGAAGAGCTTGGAGCCCCCTCACCCCAATTCTCCACAATCCCGCCCCCATCCCTGCGCTGGGTGAGGACCTGAAAAGTTTCCCAGCAAGACTAAGTCTCTCCCTCCTCCCCTGTCCATAGCCTGCCCCAAATGCCAGAGAAGGAATTCGAGCATTTCAGGAAGCCAAGCTGGCATGATTGCATCCAATGAGAAGGCAGAGACCCACTGCTCGGTGCATGGATTGGTTGCCAGGATGTGCAGCTAATTGTCCCACACTGTGAATTGGCCCAGAACAAGTGTCCCTTGACCAATTGTCCAAGATGAGGGGGAGGGAGAGGAGCATGGGGGATGAGTGCTAGCAGTGGGCCAGCTGAGGATGAACGCCCATGGTGTGGCAAGGGGGCCAGGGTGAAGTGAGCATGGCCATGTGGCTGTGGTCAATTATCCTAGACCTGTATCTGTCTTCTAATTATGAAGATTCAGCTAGTTACAAGACTACTGTAGTAAACTTTTTATTTCATTGTTACTGAACTACAAAGGAAATTATGTTATTACAGTTTTATGAATATCTGCCAGAGGTGGGTTCCTCCCAGTTCGGACCAGTTCGCCCGAACCGGTAGCAACCCGCTGGTGATATCACGGAGCCGGTTCGGTCGGTGCCGGTCCGTGGACAGCGCCATCTTTTTTTTTTTGGAATTTTTTTTGGGGAATTTTTTTTGGAATTTTTTTTTTTGGATTTTTTTGGAATTTTTTCCCTTAGTTTTTGGCTCTGCGTATTCTGTGTGCGCCGCCATCTCTTTTTTGGGTGTTTCTGGGGGGGCGGAATTTTTTTCTTTTGGATTTTTTTTTCGTCTGCGCATGCGCAGAAGCTGAGTTGCTGGCACTGCGCATGCACCGCCATCTTGTTTTTGGGGTTTTTTTTGGATTTTTTTTGGAATTTTCGGCACTGCGCATGCGGTGCGCGCAAAGTGCGTGCGTGCCCACGAGGCACGGCCACGCGGCGTGGGAGGAAGCGAACCGGTGGCGAGGTAAGTTAGAACCCACCCCTGATATCTGCATAATGTCTACAAATACATTAAAACTTTTATTGTGGGGATCCTTTACCAGCATTGACATAAAATAAATATTTTGTTATTTAAAAGGGATATCTGCCCTTGCTATTTTTAAAACATCTGTTATTTTTATTGTCACAGTCATTGTTACATGTTTGTTATTATTTTAAATTAGGACCAAATGGAGATGAAGACATAGTTGCAGAGATCAAGGGACGATGTTTCTGTCCTTCTTTGATAACCACCCATACTTGGGAAGAATTCAATTTTGCTGGCCACAGGATCAAGATTACAGAAGCTACAGACAGTTATGGAGCTGTGGTTTGGCCTTCGGTATTGTTGTCATGCAATATTATTGCCTTTGGTATCTGAAACAAAGTACAGGCCTATATCTGCCTTGGAAATAAGGCCATAGAAGTTTACCATTAGCTTACCTTACTTCCTTCTTGTTAATGCAGAGGGGACTGTCTTCCCTCCATCATTTCGCTGAATTTCTGATTTAGTTTTGGGCTAAGAACCTATCAGAGGTGAAATGCTGCCGGTTCTGACCGGTTCTCCCGAACCGGTGGTGGAAATTATGACTAGTTCCCCGAACCGGCAAATATCACCTCTGGCTGGCCCTGCTCCCGCCTGCCCCGCCCCTTCCAGGAGTCCCCACGTGGCCCATTTTTGCTCCCAGGTAAGTGCAGGGAGGCTTCCCTGAGGCCTGCTAGGCCAAAAATGGGGGGTGGGGGGGTCCGTTTTTGCTCCCAGGAGGCTTTCCTGAGGCTTGCTAGGCCAAACACAGGGGGTCAAGGGAGAAAGAAAGAAAGAAAGAAAGAAAGAAAGAAAGAAAGGAAGGAAGGAAGGAAGGAAGGAAGGAAGGAAGGAAGGAAGGAAGGAAGGAAGAATGAGGGAGGGAGGGAGGGGAGAAAGAAAGGGAGGGAAGGGAGAAAGAAAGAAAGAAGGAAAGAAGGAAAGAGGGAGGGAGCCAGGGAGTGGAAGGAGAAAGAAAGAAAGAAAAAGAAAGAATGAGGGAGGTATGGGAGAAAAAAAGGGAGGGAAGGGAGAAAGAAAGAGAAAGAAAGAAGGAGGGAGGAAGGGAGAAAGAAAGAAAAATAAAGAAAGAGGGAGGGAGGGAGGGATGGGAGAAAGAAATGGACGGAAGGGAGAAAGAAGAAAGAAAGAAAGAAAAAGGAAGGAAGGAAGGAAGGAAGGAAGAAAAAAGAAAGAAAGAAAGAAAGAAAGAAAAAGAAAGAAAGAAAAAGAAAGAAAGAAAGAAAGAAAGAAGAAAGAAAAAAAAGAGAGGGAGGGAGGGAGGGAGGGAAAAAGGAAGGACCACAAACCTGGCACTAGACGCAGTTTCAGAGGATACCTTGAAAGAGCACAGCAATCCAGGGCTGGAAGGGACCTGGAGGTCATCTAGTCCAACCCCCTGCTCCAGCAGGACATTGTTAAAGTGAGTTTCTGTCTTTTGACCCCCCAGTGACATGACTACATAGCCACGCCCACCCAGTCACATGACTCCACCAAGCCACGCCCCACCAAGCCACGCCCACAGAACCGGTAGGAAAAAAATTTAGATTTCACCACTGGAACCTATCCTCTGCAGTTAGCACAGGAAGCAAGCAAGTTGGCTGACCAGGATGGAGTCTTGTCTTTCTTGCAGTAGTCCACTCACATCCCATGGGATTCCTGATCACCTATGGCCACAAGGAAAATGATTAAATATAAGAAATACAAGTAGACCTTGCTTATCAAATGCCTCATGCAATGGCCATTTGCAACTACAAGGGTGCAAAAAAACCCCAACCCTTTGCAACCAAGGTGCATATTTATGACCTTTCCACTCTCTCTCAGTCACATGTTTCTCATTACACTCCTTTCGTACATATCTTGTGCCTGACCTGCTTTTTCTTCTTTTACCCTTCTTGCAGTGTGAGAGATTGCCTAAACAAGCAATCTCTTCTGGGCCTGACCGTTTTTTCCCCCTCCTCCCCTTCTCACAGAGCAGAGAAATTGGAGAGGAAGGGATTACAAAGGAGTAAACAGGCACACAATGGGAAATACACATTAAGAGTCGAGGTGGCGCAGTGGTTAGAGTGCAGCACTGCAGGCTACTTCAGCTGACTGCTAGCTGCAGTTCGGCGGTTCAAATCTCACCAGGTTGACTCAGCCTTCCATCCTTCTGAGGTGGGTAAAATGAGGACCCAGATTGTTGGGGGCAATATGCTAACTCTGTAAACCGCTTAGAGCGGGCTGTAAAGCACTGTGAAGCGGTATATAAATCTAAGTGCTATTGCTATAAAAGGAATGAGTAAGTGCCAGCTGTTTGCCTAGAACAGCGGTTCTCAACCTGTGGGTCGCGACCCCTTTGGGGGTCGAACGACCATTTCACAGGGGTCGCCGCGCGCGTTAGCCCGCCATCTTGGTGCCACCGTCACTGCAGGGGTAAAAAGGTCCTGGTTCGGCCGTGCCTGCGGGTCGCCGTCAGCTGGTAGCCCGGACGCCGCCATTTGGGTTCTTCTACCCTCTGCGCATGCGCAGAATGCTTTGCGCATGCGCAGAGGGTAAAAGAACCCACATGGCGGCGTCCAGGTGAAGTCTCCCGCTTCCGATGCT
>QLTV01004233.1:4455483-4501416 GCA_003457575.1 Thermophis baileyi | reverse complement strand
ATTCCGCCTTTGTCGTGGTACATTTGCTGTTGCCACCAGCAAAGAGGGCTGGGAGAGAATGGTGGGGGTGGATCTTGCAGGGTGGGGGCCATCCCCCAAGCCTGGCCTTCCTTCTCCCTTGTCGGCGGGGCCAAGAGAAAGAAGGGGGCAGTGTGGGGAAGTGCTCGCCTCCCCCGCCAAGCACCGAGCACAACAGCCCAGAGAGAGAGAGAGATGAGAGAGGGAGAGAGACAGAGAGAGGGAGATACCTATTTCCCATAGAAAACAAAACACGGGGAGCCACAAAGCCTGGGTAGGTGTGTCTGGGGGGGGGGTTCATGTGACTGGGTGGGAGTGAGTGACGTCGAGTTGGCCACGCCCACCCAGGTTTTGTGGCTCCCGTTGTTTTGCTTTCTGTGGGAAATGGGCCCAAGTGGCTCTTTGAGTGTTTAAAGTTGCAGACCCCTGGCCTAGAACATTTGCAGTTCCCAACCCCAAGCATACTAGGCAAGCAGATGATGCTAACACATTTTTTCGATGTATATTTCCCATTGTGTACCTCATTACTCTCTTGTTATCCCTTCCTCTCCAATGAATGTAAATACAATTAAATCCCTTCCTGCTAATTATCTCAGTGCTGGAATGAGTGTTCCAAAGGTGGAGAGAGAGGGGAAAAAAGGAAAGCACAGTTGTGTCATGTGATTTTCCATGTAGCAACTGTATCACAGAATTACTGATCCCCATTCTGATTGCTAAACAAGCACTACATGTATTTGGATTTTTTGTGTAAAATTTGAAAAACATAATGCTCAAGAATATAAATGTGGAAAGTCCACAAACAGTGGAATATTAAGGTTAGGACTTCCACATCTCTCTTCTTGGGCAGATTTAATATTCACGGATCAAGAGGGAATCTTTTGACAATGTAATTTATCAGATGTCAGAAGCATGAAATTATCTTAGATATATTAAAAGCATAGCCCACCTCTCTTTTATCAGTAATGCTCCTAGGCGGTTTCAGTTCAGATTCTGAACACATTTTATTTGCTCTACATTGCTCTTTATGACCATTGCCTATATTTCAAATTAAAAAGTATGCCATTCACATGTTTCATTTTCAGACGCATTTAACCGCGAATCTTCATTAGATGATACTTAATTCTGTTGTAACATCCAAATCTCACTGTATGAGTGCTCCTTTTGGGTTGGACCTCCCCTCTTCTGGCCTGTTTGACTCTGTCCACTTCTCCTTTTGGCGCTTGAAGTCTCAATCTTTCCCCACTGGACTTTTTCCTTGTTGGTGACAATCCACCAGCCTTTCCCTCTCTTTCCATTGACTGAGAATTGCCGATGATAATCCGCACTTCCAAATATACTTGCAAGGATGGATCCCCAGCTGAGCAGAATGCTGTCAAGAGAGAACCCTTGTACCCCCCATCTCTTATTTACTCTCAAGTAGCCTTTCTTTCTTCTCCTTAAGCTCTCCCTTTCTAGAGTAACCTTCTAGACCCGTGATGGTGAACTTATGGCACGCGTGCCAGAGATGGCACGCAGCACCCTCTCTGATGGCACACGAGTCGTCACCCCAGTTCAGCTCTGCCACACATGCACGTGTGCCTCCCGCTGGCCAGGTGGTCTTCGGGTCACTGCCGCGCATGCACAGGGGGCAGGGCGCATGCTGGGGGGCTGCGCACATATATGTGGAGGGGGCAGGGCTGCGTGTGTATGCGCGGAGGATGGGGCGCGTGTGGGGGGTGCGCACATGCACGGGTGGGGCGCATGCACAGGGGCCACGCACGCATTGCATTTTGGGGGTTCAGGCACGCGCGCACTTTGGGCACTCGGTCTGGAAAAGGTTAGCCATCACTGTTCTAGACTAAACTTCTTCAGCTCTTCTCCAGTCCAAGCTCTACAGTTCATTGTTACATGTTTTCTAATTTCTGAATATTTTTTATGCCAGTTTACCCTTTGGGACAACTAGCCCTCCTTATCAAGAAGTTTCCAATTCTATATTCTTTCACTGGCTCCAAGCTGTCCAACTTTTTGTTTGTAGCAACAGTTCATTTCCTCTTAATCTCATCTTCTGTTTGCTCTTTCTAGAAGTTCTTATCCCCATTTGATTCCAACTTCCTCCAATTACAGCCCTTTGCAACTAGATAATATCATTCTCTACTAGTTTGCTCCAAACTACTTAAATTCAGCACATCATCCCGATTGTAAAATCATTGGTCAAGGCAGTGATGGGTTCTAAATCCAATCGCTACTGGTTCGCTCGCTCGCGCGCTCACGTGCGTGCGTGATGCTTCTGCGCATGCGCAGAAGCGTCCAGGGCGGGTGGGCGGAGCCTCCCACCGCCACCACTACCGGTTCGTAGAACCGTACCGTACCGGTAGCAACCCACCGCTGGGTCAAGGGCACATGGAGACATACAAAACCAGTATGTCTGGCAGTTAGGAGTGTCTGATATTAAAATGGTAATTGTCTTTATACTATATTTTACTAGGGCTTCCAATAGACATTTTGTTCATCACTCTGAAAATTCAACCTGATTTAGATAGGCCTTTGTTCCAATCCTGCACAACTTGTGTAATGGGTTTGTATGATCCTAAACGTTTTATTAAAGAAGATATCAGAATCTGAAAATAATGTACTGTGTGACATTTATATTGTAATTTAAAAATGTTAGCTATCAAGGGTAAAAGGTGTTATTTCAAAGCAAATGTTCATTTGCCAATTACTAAAGTTTACAATTGAAACAAAGACATGAAAAAAGAATGAAACAAAAATAGTAGCAATTAGCTTATTAGCAGTTGGCTTAAGGTGAAAAGACATTTGGTCCTGGTAGTTATTCATGTGTGTTTTGCTACCCCTGATTCAGCTAGATGGAATGATAATAGATGGAGACAGTTACATTGTCTTGTAGAAATTAGTGGCTCACATTGCATTTTATTTAAAGAAAAAGGAGAAAAATAAATCTCAAGAAGTCCAGTTTTAAATCCCTCACATGGTATTCATGTTTTGCCCCTTTTAATTCTGAGCACTATATTGTTCCTAAATGTCTATGGAGATTCTCAGTCATCCAGGTCATGATTGTCCCAAATGTGCTTTTTCAAGAGGCAACTGGACTTTCTGTTTTTTTTTTCTTTGAAGACGTTTCGCTTCTCATCCAAGAAGCTTCTTCAGCTTTGGATGAGAAGCGAAATATATTGTTCCTAGTTCCCGTTTTAGGCAGTAGCATGCTGACTGTCCAGAATGGCATCCATAACAATGTTGGCAAGGCTTAGAATAGACATGGTCAGGAATTAATTGCATGGTGCTAGAAGACCCTTTGCTAAACAGGCCAGATAAGCTCCCCTTGTAATTAATTGTGGAAGACAACACAGGAGGTTTACATTTTACAGCAGAGGAAGTTAATCTATTGGTCTCCATATGTTTTGGGCTGAAAATCTCACCGTCCCCTGGCATGTTGATTAAGAATTATGTAGCGTTATAATCCAAATAATCTAAAAACCCTAGATTAGCCAATTGTCTAAAACCAGTTCATATAAAACAACCTTGAACTTCTGAGTATTTCTCTAATTTCCTAAGATTCATGCTTTTCATACTATTTTTTGTGCCAAGAGATACTTTTGTTCATATAAACTGAAGTTTCTTTCTCCTCTTTGTTACTTTATAGTAATTAAAGGATGGCCTTGTGGAGCTAAAGGCATTGTTTCATTATTCTTTTTCAAAATTGCCAATTGTCAATTTATTCTTGTTATTTTTCATTTTCAGGCTCTTGTTCTGTGCTATTTTTTGGAAACAAATATGAAGCTTTGTAACTTGGTTGACAAAAATGTTATTGAAATTGGAGCTGGAACAGGCCTTGTGTCTATAGTAGCCAGCTTGCTAGGTAAGTGGTAGTATCTCCTGCTGTGCCCTCCGTTTTAAAAATAGCACATGTGATACTGGTATCTTGAAGGACATAAAACAGGTGGGAAAAAACAGGTGCAAAATCGATTTGTTCTCAGGGTAAAGCCTCTTTGAACAAGATACCAATCTTGAAATTAGTATTTGTGGGGTTCATCAGTTTCTAAAGTAAACTGCTTAGGTGTTTGTACTTGGGCTGATGTGGATCAAATTCTAGTATGGGGAGCAATGAGCTTTATTCCCATGGACCTCTCCCATGGACCTCACTGCAGCCCTGTTTAAACACCTTGGATAGTAGCAGTTTAGTCCTGTTACATGGAAGAGCCTGTAGTAAATGGTCTGAAGTTATCTAGTGAGCTTCCTGACTAGTTTGGCAATGTGACCATAAGCCGACATTGATTCATTGAGCCTACAAACGTAATGTACAGTTGTGGTGTGTCACATTATCAGAGAGCCTTTCTGCTCAAGTTTGCTCTGCCTACAGTTGTAAGCTGAATAAATATTACAAAACCATAATCCAAAATTGGCCTGGAATTTCATCAAGTAAGGAATTGGAGAACACATAAGAATATTGTACTTCCTGCAGTGGGCCACAGTTCATCACTTTTGCTTATGCCACAGGGAATTATAAAAAGAATTTGCACTATTTTCATCAACTCTCCTCCATAAATAATGTCATTGTGGTCCCTTTTGTCACAGGTGCGCATGTGATTTCCACTGACTTGCCTGAAGTGCTAGGAAACCTTCAGTACAATCTTCTCAGAAACACAAAACTGAAATGCAAACATGAGCCTCAGGTGAAAGCTTTGGTCTGGGGAGTGGACCTGCAGAAGAATTTCCCCAGATCTTCATCTCAGTTTGACTACATATTGGCTGCTGATGTTGTATACAACCACCCTTACCTGGAGGAGCTGCTTCTAACCTTTGATCATTTGTGTATGGATAATACCACCATCATCTGGGCCATGCGGTTCAGACTGGAAAGTGAAAACTGGTTTGTGGACCAATTCAAAAAAATGTTCCATCTGGAAATGATTTCTGATTTTCCTAGTTTAAATATAACCCTGTTTAGAGCAAAGAGGAGGCCAAAACAACTCCAATGAGTGCATCCTGCCTGTTGGTTGTTGATAATTAGCCAGTTTAATAGAAAAGAATGGAATTATTTATTGGCCAAGTGTGATTGGACAGACAAGGAATCTGTCTCCAGTGCATAAGCTCTCATTGTACATACAAGAAACAAGTGATAAATAATTATCATAAATAAAAAAATACAATCATCATAAATCATAAGATACAACATTCTGTGATAGTCATAGGTTTACTAAATAAGCAATCAATGTAAATCCTAAGATACAACCAACAAAGTTATAGGAAGCTAAGGAAATATGTAATAGGATCAAAATCAAGCAAGTTAATTTGCTTGATTTTCCAGTTCTGAATGTGCAAAGTTGCTGGAGTACTCAAATATTTTATTTCTTATCAACCATTTCAGTTCAACAACACATTCAGGCTACTGCGATGATTATTATAAAACTAAAATGCAGTTGCATGCTTTTATATGAATAAGTTATGAGCTGCCAGGTTAACCCTACATTCTTAATTGACATTTTGATCATTTCAGGGGTGGCAGGTTAACCTGCTGTGATAAAGTAGAGAGAGGTGGTTGCTTCAGGCAACACATATTGTGGGTGCAGAAAAGTGGGTGACATGGTACGGTATAAAGCTATGTGTTTTTAGTTCTGATAAATGCTATTCCGTTGATAATGCCTTAGGAAGACTCAACTGCCTGTCTTATCACTTTTTATTTATTAATTAAATTTATATGCAAAGCTTGTCATGTTTTCTGGAAAGTAGTAGGGGGTAATGGCTATTTCCCATTAAGTAATAACCAGGACTGAATTTTAATAGTTGTAATAGTTATAGTGGCTGTCAGGTATTGGGATGTATTAAAAAAATGAACATCCTTCTAAAGCTTCATGTTTGCTTTAATAAAGGGATGCTATTTAATTATCATATTGGCTCATATTCCTCTGTTTAACATTTTCATCTTCTTCAGACTCATCATTAAAACTAAGACACAGGTAGGTTCAGAACAATGAACAAGCCACAATATTAGAACATAGAATAAAGAGTTGGAAGGGACCTTAGAGGTCTTTTAGTCCAACTCCCTGCTTGAACAGGAAACCCTATATCATTTCAGACAAATGGTTGTCCAGTCTCTTTTTGAAAGGCTTCAGTGATGGAGCACCCACAACCTCTGAAGGCAAGTTATTCCATTGGCTAATTGCTCTCACCATTAGGAAATTTCTCCTTAGTTCTAGGTTGCTTTCCTCCTTGGTTAGTTTCCAACCATTGTTTCTTGCCTTGCCTACTGGTGCTTTGGAAAATAGCTTGACCCCCTCATCTTTGTAGGAGCCCCTGAAATATTGGAACAGTGCTATCATGTCTCCCGTAGTCCTTTTTTTCATTAGACTAGACATACCCAATTCTTGTAACATTCTTTGTACGTTTTAACCTCCAGCCCCCTAATCATTTTTGTTGCTCTTCTCTGCACTCTTTTTAGGGCCTCAACATCTTTTTTGTATTGTGGTGACCAAAACTGGATGCAGTATTCCAAATATGGTCTTACTAAGGCTTTCTAAAGCGGTACTAGAACTACATGTGATCTTGATTCTATCCCTCTGTTAATGCAGCCCAGGATTGCATTGGATTTTTTTTTTTGCTGCTGCCGCACACTGTTGGTTCATATTTAAGTGACTGTCCACTAGGACTCCAAGATCCCTCTCGTTACTGGCAGTTATTGTAAGTGTTGAAACTAGGAGGCAGGAATCACTAATCCTCACGTCAAGGAAAACTGTTTTTGTAGACATGGGCAGTTGGCAAAAAATGTCACTGTGGCTATTGACTGAAGAAAATGGAGGGAGAGACCCAGAATTTAAACCTGGGAGCTAATATACATAATATACATATAGAGGGCAAGATTTTAGGTTGTGTTACGCAAAACTCTTTCAGACAGTAGTGACTCGTGTGTTCAATAAACCACCTTGAGTTTTGGAAGTAGGAGTTATAAAATGACTGCATAAATGAGGGATTCCTTATTCTTTGCAATAAATCTATTTACTTAACCTTCTCGTAGCTGCTTGGAAATGTGAACCAGAGCATTTAAATTGTCATTACTGGTACAAAACCTTCACTGATCCAGGTTTGGAGAATATAGAAAGAGTAATCCCAGCCATATTATTTCTCTTTCATGTGCAAAACCTGGGCCTTAAATACTTGAATAGAGGACTATGCACTAATGGTATAAATGCAGGCAGGGCTTCCCGTGTTGCCCACACTCTGACTCTGTTCCTTCCAACCAAATAGGATGTGATGGGGCATCTATCATTATTTCCATTATTTCTACTCCTCCACAGTTTCTTTTTTAGAAACATCTAGACAATGCTGTGGTAAAGAATGGCAAAGGACTATTTTATGCAGGAGGTTGGTTTGGGCCTGACTAGGGGTACAAATTAACACGTTGGAGTAAACATTACTATCTTTAAATAAAAAAGTTATTTTTTTTTTCAGAACTCGAAAGTTAAAATGAAACATATTTTTCTGTTCTGGTATGTTTTGCTGGACACAGGTAGTCCTCAACTTACAACCACAATTGGGACTGGAAACTCCGTCACTAAGCAGTGCAGTTGTTATGGGAGCCACACCTGATTTTATGATTTTGTTGCCGTAGTATTAAGGAAATCTGGCTTCCCCCATTGATTTTGCTTGTCAGACGCCCCCTAGGAAGTCTGAAAATGGTGGTGATCATGTGACCACAGGATGCTGCAACCGTTGTAAACACATGCTGGTTGCCAAGCATCCAAATCGCGATCACAGGATCACAGGGATGGTGCAGCAGTCATAAGTGCAAGAACCTGTCGTAAGTCACTTTTTTCAGAGCCATTGAAACTTCAAATAGTCGCTAAATAATGGTCGTAAGTCAAGATGTACCTGAAGCCAAGTCAAGAGGTACTATAAGTCCTGAATTGTTAGGAACAATTAATAAATAATTTGAATAGGAGACCTTGAAATCTTTCAGTCTCATTCTGTGACTCTCTTTCATATCTAAAGAAAGTTATGAGTAACAATAGTATTTTTTGAGTAACAATAGTATTTTTAAATACAGTTTTCAAAATCTTATTGGTCCTACAAGTGCTGCATAGAGTGGTATTGTTTTTTAAGACACTATGACATCACTCACAGGCATTATAAACAAACATTATAACAATTCTTCAAAGAGAAGGCACAAGTAAAATGTGTTTAGGTAAGCATCTGATGGATGTCCCAGGCTCTGGTTTTGTTGTTGACCACTAATTCAGCTTTGAAGTTCAGTGCATTGCTTCATCTTGCTTGGATCCCACATTTCCACCAGGTGGCAGCACAGATGTACATTTCTTGCACAAAAACTAATCTGTATACATAATAAAATCTATTCCTTAAGAATGAAAGGATAAGACAATTGGAAAATATTTCTTGATAATATAATTTAAGTTATTTTAATATGGATGTGTCAAGATAGACCTTCTTTCATTTTCTGGGTCTTTACAGCTCTATTTGCCAAGACTTTTTGACCTTGTGTCATGACATCTAGCCAATCCTGGTCAAACAGGGCACTCTGCAGGGGTGGTATTCACTTACCTTCCCTACCGCTTTGCAAATGTGAGCGCACGCGCATGCTCGCTTCACTCGCACGCGCCTCATCTGCGCATGCACAAAGCCTTCTGCGCATGTGCACAGCGTCAAAAACGCGACATGCTTACGTCTGAGCAGGTGGGCGGGGCCACTCGCAGTCAGCACTACCGGTTCGCCCAATCCGGATAGAACCGGCTGAATACCACCACTGGCACACTGTACTATTTTGTGTATGATTTTGAATGAGTTTCGGGGGTGTCTGCTTCATGCTTTGATAGCATGGCCATAGCTATCGTTTTGCATTTTTGATACCCCGGGAGTGGGCTTATAATATAACCAAGAGCAGCCTATCATGCTACTTCTGACTAGGACCCCACAAGATCTCCTGTCTTAGCTATTGCATGCCAGAAGCTTCAGAAGTAGATCTTGTCTTCATTAGAACTTTTAGGTCAGACAAGAGTGATGCCTAATGAGACCGAGGATTGCCCACATCCAATGTTAATGTGCCTCTTCTATTCAGAGCGATTCAGACCTGTAGTTTTTAATTTTCTCTCCAACCTTTCCACAAATGAACATGCACTTTGCACAGTATGACCCAAACTTGACACTGAGCAGCTGTCCAGGGATTAATACAGCTACTAGCACTGGCTTGAGAACTGTTGGTTCTTAGCTTACATCTTAGCCACTGTATTCTCCATCCCTTGCTGGGGCTTGTTCATAAAGACTAATTGTTGTCTCTGGAAGAAAGACAGCAATTATTTGAAGGCAGGAACTGATGAAACATATCTCTCACATTTACTCACCTCATTCCCATCACAAATTCAACCCTGGAGTGTGCTTTCCTCCTGCTGATTGAAAGTTGTATTTTTCTTTTACATTGCCTTGAACATATTTGTCTGTTTTTGATGGGATCCTTTATGAAATAATAGTCAGCAGCCTCTTGGCTACTTTGCAGATGAAAGAAAATGTATCTTGACCTTTGGTCTTGGATGGGTTGCACTGCCCCAGATGAAACCGGTGCGTAATCTAGGGAGTCCTCCCGGACTCATGACTCCTGCTTGAGGAGTAGGTGGCAGATGTGGCTAGGAAGGCCTTTGTTCAACTTCAGGTTGTATGCTAGGTATGCCCCTTCCTGACTGGAGAAGCTGTCCTTTCAGTCACTCATGGCTGTCTCCTGGAGGGATTACTACAATGCGCTCTATATGAGGCTATCCTTGAAGACTATCCAGGAGCTACAACTGGCGCAGAATGTAGTGGCATGAACAGTTCTGGGCACCCCTAAGGTTGCTCATGTAACATCTTTGCTATGCAAACTACGTTGGGTGCCAATTTGCTTCCAGATCCAATTCAAGGTATTGCTTTTAAAGCCCCTCATAGCTTTAGGTTACCCAAGGAACTACCTCATCCCAATTACATTGACCAATCCCACCCAGTCAGGCAGGGAGGGCATGCTGTGGATTCCGTTGGTTAAAGAATTACATACTTACATACTAGGGCAGTTCTTCGCCATTTAACCAAGAGTTCCAGTAAGTGAAAGATCTCTTTCCTCATAGCAATAGCACTTAGACTTATATACCACTTCATAGTGCTTTTACAGCCCTCTCTAAGTGGTTTACAGAGTCAGCATATTGCCCCCAACAATCTGGGTCCTCATTTTACCCACCTCGGAAGGATGAAAGGCTGAGTCAACCTTGAGCCGGTGAGATTTGAACTGCCGAACTGCAGCTAGCAGTCAGCTGAAGTAGCCTGCAGTACTGCACTCTAACCACTGCGCCACCTCAACCTTGCCTATTCTTCCTAGCTTTCTTCCTTTTGTCTCCCATGAAGAACCGGAGGCTGCACAGGCCTGATGCTGAACTGATCACTTTGCATTGTACTTTAGTGAGCTGATGTTGTCTTAATCAGCAACTGTGAGAAGTAATCTTCAAAGAGACAATACATTAAACAAGGGGAGGTCAGTTGGCAATGGCTGTTCATTGGGAAAAGGAACAAATCACCAATTTGAAGTCAGAGCAAGTTTTCAGGCTTGGGAGCACCCTGCTGGGAGATTACTTAAGAAGCTGAATGTCAAGGATCTTGGGATAGGAATGGCATGGAATCACTTTATACAAAATGCAAAAGAAAAGAGTTAATCTCTTATAAAAGAGGTGAACGATCCTTCTTTGACCCCCTTTAGCAGAGGGAAGATCTGTTGAGTGCAACACAGTGGGTAGAACTATGTTTCCACCATCTGTTTTTTCTTCCAAGCTACAAGAAAAGACGAGAGCACTTATCAGAAGAGTGGCCTGATTCCTTTGGAAGGAAGGATTTGGAATTACTCCAAAGACTATGGAACTAGTTAAGAAGCTCAAATTTTCTACCCTTGTCTTGAAACCCTGGATAATGACCTATCGTAGTAGTCTTGCAATCATAAGTGCAAATTTGCAGTCTTGTAATCATAAGAGCTAGTTTGGTCTAGTGGCTAAGGCAGCAGGCTAGAAGCCACAAGATGTGAGTTCTAGTCCCGCCTTAGGCATGAGAGTTGACTTGATGGTTTTCAGCCAGTCATTCACTCTCAGCATAACTCACCTCACACGGTTGTTGTGGTGGGGAAAATAGAAGGCAAGAGTATTGTGTGTGTTCACCACCTTGAACTTGATTTTGTGCACTTCTGTTTGTGATGACCGTAAGGGCAGTACAGCTGCATCTGGTCATTGTCTCTCATTTAGCACCACTCAGGGACCACATGTAGCTTAAGGAATGCTACGGACCTGGGCGACTATTGCTCCCCTTGGCTTTGGTTTATTCCACAACTGAATATTGTGCCAACGTATGGCTTAACAGCGCCCACATCCAAATGGTCAATGTCCAACTCCGCCAGACAATGAGTATCATCTCTGGCACATTGCATCCCACTCCTGTGCACTGGTTACCAGTACTTAGCAATATCATACCACCCCAAGTTCTCATTCAGGTATGGTCAAGGATGCTGAACAACAAGGCTCTCCCTACTCACCAGGACAATGCACAGCCCATCACAAGATTGAAATCCCTAGGCCAGCTTGAGAAACAGCTATTCATTTAACATCTACCAGTTTAACCCTGAGAATGCCTGGAGAGAGGAATGGCCCAAGGTATCTTCTTGTGGCCTGATCATTAGCGATCCCTCTACCAAACCACCTGTTTTGATCTGCCTCTCTTTGTTTGATTGAAATTGAACAGAATTAGGTGTGATACTGGAAGAAGGGCCTCTGCCTTATTTCAGTGGAGATGGAAAGATTCCCCTTGTTGCAATTGTGGTGCTGATATGCAAACTATTAAACATATTGTGCAAGATTGTTCCCTAGATCTGTATGAAGCAATGCCAAAGGCGATCACCCAAATGGCAGAACTGGACATTCAGTTATGAGGCCACTGCCATATGCCCATAGACGATTTACTTATAATTATGTAGACTGTGTATACAGTATAGGTTTACTTCTCTTCTGTCATGTTCTCTTCATATCAGGGGTGGGTTTCAGCAGGTTCTGACCAGTTCTGGAGAACCGGTAGCGGAAATCTTGAGTAGTTCGGAGAACCGGTAAATACCACCTCTGACTGGCTCCGCCCCCATCTATTCTCTGCCTCCCGAGTCACAGCTGATCCGGAGGAAATGGGGATTTTGTAGTAACCTTCCCCTGGAGTGGTGAGGGAATGGAGATTTTGCAGTATCCTTCCCCTGCCATGCCCACCAAGCCACACCATGCCCACCAAGCCACACCACGCCCACCAAGCCACGCCACAGAACCGGTAGTAAATTTTTTTAAATCCCACCACTGCTTCATATGCTAAATAACCATCTTTAATTATTTATACAAATAATAAAGATGGGATATAGATGAATTACCATTTTCCTGTTGGATAGAGCTCCATCAGTTTACTTGGAAGCAGGTTTGCATGTCCCATATACATACTTATATAGTGAGTGTTTGCACTGAAGATAGAGGAATTGTCGAAAAATTATTTCCATTTATTTGGACTGGTTCAGGCTATTTGCTCTTCTTAACTCACTGCTAACTGACTTTGCTGACAGGAGAACAAGAACTCAGTAGTGGTGAAACTTTAGGCAGGTGGCAGAATGTATGATCAGAAGACCAGCCTTTTGCCCTTTCATGATCCTGCTTTCTCACCCCAAGCTTTCTGGATTGAGATCTGAACAGGCTTCTATTGACAATTACATGAATTTTGAGCAGTTGGTTTGTGGTGCTTTACATATCTTTATGCCATTTATAAATTGCTTCAATTTCAGAGACTCCAGCAGATTGTCTACCTCCCTTCCTATCTACTTGGGATATCCTATTGTATACAGCAGTGATGGCGAACCTTTTTTGGTCCGCATGCCAAAAGGGGGTGTGCGCGCGCGCGCTAACGCGCGCACGTGCCCACACCCATTCCCTCCCCCCACGCATGCGCACAACCCCCCCACGGTGCCCCCTGCGCATGCACGCCCCCCCCCACGAATGCGAATGTGCAAAGGTCTCACTGAAGCCTGGGACGGTGAAAAACAGCCCAACGGGCAAACCGGAAGTTCGGACACACTTCCGGTTTGCCCGTTGGGCTGTTTTTCGCACTCCTGGGCTTCCGGAAGCTTCCCTGAAGCCTCCGGAGTGCAAAAAACAGCCCAATGGCAAACCGGAAGTGCGTTTTTCCGAACTTCCGGTTTGCTGTTGTGCCGTTTTTCGCACTCCGGGGCTTCAGGACGCTTCCCTGAAGCCTCCAGAGGGCAAAACGGCCTTCCCCAAGGCCGAAAATCAGCTGGCCAGCGCGCACATGCGCGCTGCAGCTGACATAGGGCAACGCCTCGCGTGCCCTCTGATATGGCTCCGCGTGCCACCTGTGGCACGCGTGCCATAGGTTCGCCATCACTGGTATACAGTATTGCAATGTGATTTAATTTTATTTTATTCAAAGATGATTCAATCAAATCATTCCTTCAAATTAAATCTTTGAGTTAGATCACTGAGTTCACTTGCTTGGTTAATTAAACCAGGAATCTCTGAATCAATTTGGAGATTTAATGGACCTTTCTGAATGGCCAAATACTTTCATCAAATTGTTGTATTAATTGATTGACATTTTGAATCAAGGGTTTGACTGGACTTAAATTGTTAGATTGAGTCATACATTCCAATGGGAACTTTGTTTGTACAGTTCTAATAAATAGTCAAGCAAGAAATACCCGTGAAATAATTCAAAGTGAAATTGGTACTAACCTTCCCGTGTCCTGTAAATCTTTGACTTGATTTTATTATATACTAGATTTTCATTGGTGTGCAATTTATATGTGCCCTCTACTAGGAATTGCTTCCGCTTTGTGCTGTATGATTGCATGATATGTTCACAACTATAAATAGTGTGACATCCAGTGCAGTTGGGTTTTGTCACATTGTCATTTTGCATTTGATTATGCATTGGTGGATTTGGGTGTCATGCTACTTTGGACTATAAATTTAAGTTAATACATTTCGGGTCATCTCTTCACTAAAATTAAAAATGCTGCATTAGAATGCTGGGATAACTGAAGCAAGCCACACTTTCTTTTTGACATGAACGATAAGAAATGATGCTATAGTGGCTAATGAAAACATACAAACACCACAAATCATGATTTCACCCTGAATACCACCAAAAAATGTGCATGATTTTGTGTACTGCAGAATTGTTCATCAGGGTAGGTGTAGGACAGGGGTCTGCAACCTTAAACACTCAAAGAGCCACTTGGGCCCGTTTCCCACAGAAAACAAAACACCGGGAGCCACAAAACCTGGGTGGGCGTGGCCAACTCAACATTATTCACTCCCACTCAGTCACATGACACCCCCCAGCCATGCCTACCCAGGTTTTGTTGCTCCAGGTATTTTCTTTTAAACAGATCTCATCTTCTCTCTCTCCCTCCCCGTCGCTCTCCCGATCTTCCCTCTCTCTTCTTTCTTTCTCCCTCCCTCTCTCATCTCTTTCTCCCTCTCTCACTCTCTTTCTCCCTCCCTCTCATCTTTCTCCCTCTCTCTCTTTCTCATCTCTTTCTCCCTCATCTCTCTCTTTCTCATCTCTCTCATCTTTCTCCCTCTCCCCCTCTCTCATCTTTCTCCCTCTCCCTCTCCCTCTTTCTCATCTTTCTCCCTCTCTCTCATCTCTCTCCCTCCCTCTCTCTCTCATCTCTTTTTCTTTTCCCCTCTTCTGTTTCTCATTTCTCTGTCTCTCATCTCTCTACCTCTCTCTCTTTCTCCCTCTCTCTCCCTCCCCCCTCTTTCTTTCTCACTCTCTCGTGTGTGTGCTCTCTCTCTCTCTCTCTCTCTCGCTCTCTCTCTCTCTCATGTTTGTGTGTTCCCTCTTGAACCATTTCCAAAAACAGGCGAGGGTTGGTTTTTTTTGTTTTTTTTTTGCTAATGCTGTTCTTTCTTCTTCTTTGGGTGCTTTTTACCATATGATTTCATTTTAAATCAAGAGTCATTTCAGGTTCCCAGATAAATGAAGCTCTTTCATCCCCCTGCTGTGGCTCCCTGTCGGCTGGCTGTCCCCCCCGCCCTTCGCTCTCCCCTCCTCCTTACTCCTCGCCTGCCCTGAGAAGAGAAGGGCGGCGACGGCGGATGGAGACTTGCTCCGTAATTCAGAGCGGAAGCGAAGCACTCCTCTACTTGCCTCTTTTTCCGGCCCTTGTTGGGAGATGCGTGACTTTTCTCTATGCTGAGACACTGGCTGGGCCGCCCCAGCCGATGCTCCGTGTCATAATGGGCTCCAGGAGGAGGAGGAGAGGACGCCGTCTCCCCCATTGTGCAGCGCGCCAGGTTTAAGTGCAAGAGCAGCAAGCAGCCATGGAGGTGGCAAGAGGAATATGGGGAGACACGTGACTTTCTCCGCCCCGAGACACCAGTTGGGGTGCATCTCCCCATATTCCTCTCGCTGCCTCCATGGCTGCTTGCTGCTCTTGCACTTAAACTTAGCGCGCTGCACAATGGGGGAGATGGCGTGCCCTCCTCCTCCTGGAGCCCATTATGATGCGGAGCATCGGCTGCAGCCGGGTGGCCCAGCCAGTGTCTTGGCACGGAGAAAAGTCACGCGTCTCCTCCAGTGGCCAAGGTGCGCACAGCACCAACAAAGGCCGGAAAAAGAGGCAAGTAGAGGGGCACTCTGCTCCTGTTCTGGAATATGGAGTGAGTCTCCATCCGCTGCAGTCGCCCTTCTCTTCTCAGGGCAGGTGAGGAGCGAGGGGGAGGGGAAGGGCCACCCACTGGTGGGATTATCCGACAGGGAGCTGCAGGAGAGGGTCCAAAGAGCCGCATGCGGCTCTAGAGCCATGGGTTGCCGACCCCTGGTCTAGGTTCTTATAAGGACAAAACTTATCCTGTCCCAGGCACTATTGAACAATTTGCTCAATGGTTCTGCTATCAAGATAAAAAAAAAAGAAAATAAATATCATGAGACTTTATGATCATATTAATCTTCTGGCAATGTTTAAATGTGTTTATATTCGATTTAGTTGGCATGGTGGTACATCTTTGGTTCTATAGGCATTGGCGAGTGTTCCATTTGTTGACTTCTGGATTCCAAGGTGTGAAAAATAGGGCAAATTTTCTCATTACAGCATTTTGCTTAAATGCTTAAAGTTGAACTATGCCCACAATAATTTTTGAAACTCATTGTGTCCATATTGACACGGAGTGGGGGTCTTTTTGTTGTCATTCTTTCTGGCAATGATAATTATAATTATGCACATTCTGTCCAATTGTTTCCACTTGAGGGGCTCTTCCCCATGGCTGCATTCATATTCGTGCCTCTTGTCCTTGGGTTGGCAGAAAAGTATGCCTTCATAAGTGAGCTCCATTCTGCATGAGTGATGAGGCTGGTGACTGGGAAAAAGCAAATGGGTGGACTCTCCTGGCTGCTTTTTCCTCCTGCGTAGCATCACCTGACAGCAGGAAAAACAACTAATAATCACTGTCATGCATCTGTGATGGATGTGCTTGGGTGACTATGGGTGGGTGCCTAAGAGGAGGGATTTAGTTGCTTTTCAAGTTTCTGAGTGTCAAATTGCTGGTGCTGGGTGAAACTAGATAGAATCTTCTGTTACACGTCCTGTTTTGTCCTGCGTCTTTTCTTTACTTTACCAATCTGTGCCAGGCTACTTTTGAACACAATTAAGGGGTTTTCCAGAAGACTGTTACACTCGTGTCCAGAAATAGCCCAAGTGACAGCTTATCGATACACTGGAAGGGCTGAGAGGTGCTTTGGATTCTCTCTTTCTATTTCTTCCCACATCCTTCTTCTGTGCCAGTGACCTGCCACTCAGACTAAAGGAAGGAGGGAACTCTTGTCATTGCAATTTCCATGTATCCCAAAGGTAAAGTTCTCAAGGGAATGGCAGGACTGGCAATGAGTGGCTTCAGCTGAGGGTTGGACTAGAAGACCTCCAAGGTCCCTTCCAACTCTTTTATTTTGTATTCTGTTGCATGATTTTAATTGCATCAGGATAAGGGGAAGAATGCTACTTTGAAAACAAGAACAGCAATTTAGGGTGCCTCCATTGGCCAGGGAGATGGCACTAGGGATGAAATGGAGGCAAGCTCATGAGGATATATCCTCTAAAAATGTTTATCAAGGCATGTTTGTGCTCTTGTTAGTGGCATAAATTTATTTTTCCTCCCAGCTCACAATTTGTATCCATGCCATGCCGTGGAATTTACACTGTGTTTCCTTTCACTTGTTATTTGGAAAATTTTAACAACCCCACTCTCTGTCTTCCTGTCTAAGTTCAAACTGTTAGAGTTAGTATCTAGGTCTATGCAGTAAGATGGAGTCATTTTTCTCTTTATAACACGTCTCTTGCCTGTCTCTATATGTGTTAAAAATAAACCTACAAAGTTTTTGAACTTGGATGGATGTTTAAGCTAATTATTCCTCATTTGTTTTTGAACTTGGATGATTGTTGCTAATTATTTCCTATTTTAGAAGCAATTATTCTTCAAGGAGTAAAACACAGGGCATAAAGATGCTGTGTGCATGATACATTTCTCTAAAATATAGCTCAGTCTGGCATCTTTTGACACATATGTGAGCTCAACAGCAATAAACGGAGAAAAAGTTTTCTTGTGTCTTCATTTTCTGTCCGTAGATTCTTTTTCAAAATGCTTGGAAAGAGTGTTGTGTGTCTAATTTCTGGATTAATGTTCAACATTCAGGTTAGCATGTTGTATGTATGAAAGTGGTAATGAATGAATGAGTGAGAGAATGAAGAAAAAGGGTAGTTGATGTTTTTTTATTGCTTTCAATCTCATATTGTGATTTCCATTTATTTTTATTACTTGCATTCTGCCTTTCTCTGCCCATGTAGAGTTCATATATGCAATCTGGGTAATGTCCTGCTAATATCACTTTATCAAGTTTTGCAGACATCCTTCTATTAAGCATAGTTAGAGATGGTTTGGCTTCCATACAAGCCAGGATGCTGCATTTTCATATAGAAGCTAGCACACATTCAATGAGAGTCATATTGTTCTTTCAAGAACAACAGCTTTCTGGGAAGGATACCATCTTGCTCCAGAAATAGGACCAAAGTTTTGTCTGGAGTACCACTCATCCCCAGAGGCCTAGAATGGTTTTATCAATAGCAATAGCACTTAGACTGATATACCGCTCCATAGTGCTTTTACAGCACTCTCTGAGTGTATGTCTATGGAGATTCTCAGTCATCCAGGTCATAGTTGTCTCTGGATTGTTTTTCCTTGAGGAAGAAGAAGACATTTTGCTTCTCACCCAAGAAGTTTCATCAACTTCTTCCAAGAAGATTCCACAACCGTTTGCACTCTGATTCATGTGACCCTGAGGGCACAGATAAAGTGGCCTCAGAGGCTCTCAGAGATGAGTAGATGACTGCAAAGAAATACAATCCTTTCATTCCCTCCCCCCAGTCAGAATCTATCCTTCCATTCCCCCCACCATCCAGTCACAACTGATAAAGCTTCTTGGATGAGAAGTGAAACAACTACTTCTTCTTCTTCTTCTTCTTCTTCTTCTTCTTCTTCTTCTTCTTCTTCTTCTTCTTCTTCTTCTTCTTCTTCTTCTTCTTCTTCTTCTTCTTCTTCTTCTTCTTCTTCTTCTTCTTCTTCCTCTTCTTCTTCTTCTTCTTCTTCTTCTCCTCCTCCTCTTTCCTCCTCCTTATTCTTCTTCTTCTTCTTCTTCTTCTCCTCCCCCTCCTCCTCCTCCTCCTCCTCCTCCTCCTCCTCCTCCTCCTCCTCCTCCTCCTCCTCCTCCTCCTCCTCCTCCTCCTCCTCCTCCTCCTCCTCCTCCTCCTCCTCCTCCTCCTCCTGGAAAAACAGTTCAGTTGCCTTTTGAAAAAGCACATTTGAGACACTCTTTGGGTGACATGTCAGCATCTTGCCACCAACAATCTGGGTCCTCATTTTACTGACCTCGGAAAGATGAAAGACTGAGTCAACTTTGAGCTCCGTCAGGATTAAACTCCAGATTGTGGGCAGAGTTAGCCTGCAATACTGCATTCTAACCCCTGTGCCACCAGGGCTCCTGCAAGGCTTTAGTATTAATACAGCACATGGATGTTCTTAACTCAAATGGATGCCAGTAATATCACTCAGCTTCCCATGTCAGACAGCAGGAGATACACTCTGGCACAGCTATATATCTTACACAGCTTAACATCCCAAATCAGAGAAAGGATTTTAATCTTAGCCCCATGTAATGCTCTCAGCACGTCTAGCTGGAAGATACAAAAAGATCCCATATTCATAAAGAGTATGTCTTTGCAGCTCAGGATACCTGTTGAAACTATTGGACATATTCGTTTATATTGCCAGTTTTAAAACAGAACCCTGAAAAGCTCTAATTACCCCATACCTGATTAGCAAAACAGGATACAACAATCATATCAAAAACCATACAAGCAATTTTTACTTTATATTATCCAGATTGTTAATTTTAATTTCTTCTTGTTGCATATGTATAGCCTGAGTGAGCACTTTAGCATATTTTGGTTTAACATGATCTTTTAGCTAATTTTTTTTTGTCTGTATGTACTTTTCTTAATTATCCTGACATTGTCAATTTACTTTTGGATATTTTGGATATTTGAATTCCAATTTTCTTGTGCTGGTTAATGTCACAATAAAGTTAAGTAGATAAGTTTTAACAGTATAATTGAGTCTCTTGTTTTGCAGAAAGTATTCTCACTAGGTCTAATTAAGCATAAATTCACTTACAGATTGCCCAATATTAAGACTTTCAAAACCTAGATCTACCAAGTAGCAGACCCAACTAAGGTAAGTGAAGTAAAACAATGTCTCATTACTATGGAGAAGATATGAGTATCATTGTAGTTGGCCATCTTAATTTGATGAGAATTTAGAATACAGTGGACTTAAAATTTATTTTAAAAATAATTTTATTAAGACCTTTAATTACAATAGTAAATTTAGAGAAAGAAAAGACAATGGAAAGAAAGAATAAAAATGAATGAAGAAAAGAAATATATATAAAATATATAAAAAGGTCTAGCTTTCATAATAACAAATATAAACACATTTAATAACTCTTCACCTCTATGAGGTTAAATAAATATATTTTCATCCCCTCTCCCTTCCCTTATGTATAAACAAATTGATAAAATATCAACTTTCAATTCTGGTGTCAGCAAAAAGTTCATAAAGGGTTGCCAGAACTTTAAAAAAGATTGTATTTTAACCTTGATCAAATAAACCAACTTTATATTCCTTCATTTTACTTCTAATAGTCTTAATATTTAATTGAATTAAATATTCCCATAGGATTTGATTTCTTTTCAGTTCTAATCCTATTGCACAGATTTCTTCAAGGCATTAAAAAGCTTCTTTTGCACATCCAATACGAAAGCGCTTTCCAGATCATTCTGGTTTATCATGTGTATTTCCCTCTTAATTTTTAAAACTTTAGCCAGTTTCCTTTGTACATCCAATAAAGTGTTCTTTTTCAAATCATTCTCTTGGCCTGTCATTTCTAGTTCCATTTTTGATATTTTCTCTGTCTTGTCAAATAAAATTTGTTCTGCATTTATCATTCCTTCATTAACATCTCTTAGATATGCTCTATCCATAGAGCTAGCTATCATTACTGACAGCATTGATATTGTAGTTACTAATTCCTGCTCCATTCTTGAAAGATCTCCTTTAATATTTCCAGTGTTATGTTTCGTGTCACTTTGTGCATTTCATAATTGATATGAAGAGCTGTCTATAGTTCACCATACCTTTCCCAGAAGTTCAGCAACGGATTTAATATTTTTAACAATCTGAGTTAAAGCAAAAAGAGCAAATTAAATAATTAGAAGCAAATAATATAATGGGTCTTTTCATAGGAGGAAAGAAGAAGAGAGCAGACCCTGTTTCCTGGACATTATTTTATAGTCATCCCTCCCTATGAATCACTGTTAACTCTTGTAAGTATTATATTAGGAACTGGCACTTAGGAAATTGTGGTCTGGGATATCTTCACTGGGATGGACTGACTTTAAGACAGGGAGCTATAGGGTTAGGGTCAAGAGGAAAGGCGCAATATCTTAGGAAACATTCACTGAATTTTGATGTCAGCGATGCTAGATCAGCTTCTGGATCAGGTTATTAAATGTTTTAAAGTAATTCAAAACATCTGTGTGATCCTTTAGTGGCAAATTGTGAAGCAAAATCTGGAAACATCTCTTTGACATTGAAACCACTGTATACTCTATGATGGAAAGCCAAGAGGATGCTATCAAGCCCATCAAACATCAAAGTGGAAGATAGATGGTGTCCTTGTTGTCATTATAGGAGATAATGCTTGGCAGAAATAGTTCATGACAAAACAGTGACAAGGGGAAATGAATTATCTGAAACATATACTTCCTGTGTAGATTAGTCTTGTGCAGGGGTGGGCTGCTGGGGGTTCGCAGAGGTTCGGGAGAACCTCTAGCTAAGATTCTGTGCAGTTCGGAGAACCCCCAAATCCCACTCCTGGCTGGCCCCGCCACACCCAGGCCACCCCTCCCCTCCCACATGGCCCGTTTTGGATGCAGGTAAATGCAGGGCACGCGCAGAAGGGTGAAAAATGGGCCTACTGGAAGCAGAGGGCCTCTGGAGCCTGGGGAGGCTGTTTTCACCCTCCTGGAGGCTCGAGAAAAGCCTCCGGAGCCTGGGGAGGGCAAAAACAGCCCCCCCACCATGGTGCAGGAGGCTGACTAGGCCACGCCCACCCAGCAACCAGGCAGAGAACCCCTTGCTAAAATTTTTGAAGCCCACCCCTGATCTTGTGGCATGAGATACTGTTTGAAATAAATATAAGCAGGAGACCGCCAGGTGTTGACCTTGATATATTCGAAATAACAGAACAATTGGAGAAAGCAAAGTCGTACTGGTACATCTTATTCTTACAGCCTTCCTCTTCTGGTTTTTGTCCCGAATACTCGGATTTTGTCTCTTAAAACAGTGCTAGATAAAAATAATCACAAAATAATGCACTCGCTGTGATATTTTTTTCCCTTTATTTTTCTGAGCAGTGAAGTAAGACTTGACATTTAATCATTGTTTTATATTCAGAGGCCCCACAAAATGTGAGAGTTATAATTCCTTATCTTATAAGGAAACTGGCATTTAATATATGTGCACAAGAAAGATGATTGACCTCTTTCAACATCCTTTTGTGGTTTCGTGCATACATTTAATACTTCCTAGAAGAGTTACCAATGGGGAGTGTAGGCTTTTCAAGCTGAAGTTAATAACACAACTACATTCCAGAGTGACACAGAGGGCATAGTCAGCCTTTGCAATCATCTTGTTAGAACCTAGGCCGGCCCAGGCCTTGGGATTTCAGGAAGGTTTTTGCAGGCAAGATGGCAGGAAAAAAAACCAAATCATTGCTTCGATTACTCAGATAAAGATGCCGGTATCAATTGTGCATGCAAGAAAACTTACTTTTTACATTTAGTCGTCTGCAAGTTATTTAGAGTTTTTGAACAAGGCATGCTAAATGGTTCTTGCTCCACTGTTGATTTGATAGTGGTAGTCGAATGATACCTTGAGAGGAGTAGAACAGGAAGAAGGCAGTGCTTTCATAATTTGGACCCAAGTAAGAGGACAGGTGTCATTTCAAATCCCTGCTCCGAGAACAAAAATGCTGAAGGTTTGGTCTTGATTGAGAATCTGAAATTTGGGCAATGTGTCTTTCCCATTTCCATTTATCCTTAGATCTTAGTAGACCTGCTATCACATTCAATCACATTTTAAAACTGTTGTATTATATCTATAAAAGCATTAGCATTTAACAACAATTCTATGCAGATACAGAAAATCCTCGGTTTATGTCCATTTTTTGTTCAAACTTGCATTGGCAATGGTACTTACAACTGGTCTTCATAGTTTTGACTATTGCAGCATCCTTGTGGTCACATGATCACAAGCTTGGCATTCGGTGCCTGGATCGTGATTACAATGTTGCAGTGAGCTGCAATCGAATGATTGAGATTTCTGATGTTCCCTGCTGGCTTTCCATAAGCAATGTTAATTGGGGAACCTTCAGGAAGTCAAAAGTTATGATCATGTGAGGTCCTCACTTAACAATGGCAATTGGGACCGCTGGAACTGCTATTGTTAAGTGCCACAGTCATATCACATTGCACTGTATGACCATGTCATTTATAACGGATCATTAACCAGAACTAGCCGCAAAATTGAAATTTAACTATGCATATTTCTTGATTCAAGTTAGTTTTCTTCAGTGGTACACTTTACACTCTGAGCATCTTTTGAATATTGATTTTGCTGCTACATGAGCAGCATATGGAAGCCAGTGTCAAGATGGTTCCATAATGGGGTGGTGACATTGTGCTTAATGGTTCTTTGCAGAAGACAGTGCAGGTAGACAGTTGTACTGAGCCCACTTTTAGATGACCATCTTTTGTTAGAAGGAATTGTGATTATGTTGAGAAAAAGAACAGCCTCTGCTTAAAATGCAACTAATAAAAAGAGCACCTATGCCTATAGAGGTGCCTGATTTCCCTTCTTACAATCAATGCTGGACCACTTTGCTGCTCTTCTCATCATGGTTGTGGGAATGGGAAATTTTGATTTAAGGCTCAGGGACCAGTTCTAACTACACCACTACTCACGTCTAATGTTCTGTCCTCACTACATGTTACTTTCTGTGCAGCTTGTAATGCAGATAAACCTACCTATCCTCCAATAAAAAAAAAAAACCCCATGTGCATAGATCTAGATCAGGGGTGTCAAACTCGATTTAATTGAGGGCTGCATCAGGGTTGTGTTTGACCTTGGGTGGGCCGGGGTGGTGTGGCCAGTTTGACGTCACTATCTCTGCCTAAAATTCAACTAATAAAAAGAGCACCTATGCCTATAGAGGTGCCTGATTTCCCTTCTTACAATCAATGCTGGACCACTTTGCTGCTCTTCTCATCATGGTTGTGGGAATGGGAAATTTTGATTTAAGGCTCAGGGACCAGTTCTAACTACACCACTACTCACGTCTAATGTTCTGTCCTCACTACATGTTACTTTCTGTGCAGCTTGTAATGCAGATAAACCTACCTATCCTCCAAAAAAAAAAAAAAACCCCATGTGCATAGATCTAGATCAGGGGTGTCAAACTCGATTTAATTGAGGGCTGCATCAGGGTTGTGTTTGACCTTGGGTGGGCCGGGGTGGGCATGGCCAGGGTGGGCATGGCCAGCTCCACATCACTTGTGTTGGGGGCACCTATGGTGGTTCGAGTGCTCTGCCAGCTCTGTTTTCGGATGCGACAGCCTCCTGCAAACCTCTGCCAGTGAAAATGGAGCTCGGGAGGGCTGCGTGCGGCCCTCTCGAGCTCCGTTTTTTCTGGCAGGGCCACCGTGGGCCGGCCCTTTGCTGTTTCCAGGGTGGCCCCATGGGCCAGATCTAAGCATCCCGTGGGCCGAATCCGGCCCGCAGGCCTTGAGTTTGACACCCATGATCTAGATGCTTTATTAAAGAAACAGGATGGGTGAAACTGGGAAAAATAGAAATACATACAGTGAGAACTCAAATACAAAATAAGCGATGTTGAGCTGCTGGTGAGCATAACAATTAACAAATACAGATAAATCTAAATCTTACCAGTGATGCTGTGTGTATGGGATGTGGATTTTTGTCTTCAGATGAACGTATGTCACAGATTAAGCTGGATTCTTCTCAATGCTTCTGTTTCCTTGGAATGCTAAAAGAAAATGGTATCTGACTTTCCAGGATTCATTTGTTTTTGGAATGAGGGGTGATGGGATCTTAAATGGCCGGATCAGTTTCCAAATGATAAAGATTAGTTTTTGGCCCTGGCCACTAGATGGGGCCAGAGGACAACAACAGTTTATACACAAATTATATGCTGGAGGGCATGACACCTAAGCTTGTCAAGGGAAGGCTAGAGGAGATTGGACTGTGTGCAAGTCCCATATTGGCGCTGAATAGAGCATGAAGATATATTCATAAATGCAAATGGAGCTTCTGTTAAAAAGTTGAAGGAATGACTTATTACATTTCTTTTTTTTTCCCCCCCAGGTAATCTGTTTGCAACATTCCAGGGAATCCCAACAGTGGCAGATACTGACTCGTGCTTCTGAAATTCTGCAATATGTGCATAAGTAATGCTTTAAAGGAAGTTTAACTAAGTTTTGGTTTGCTTAATGTAGGGTTTAAAAAAAAAAGAAAATAGCATGTTGTTGATTTATTAAATAATAGCCTTTGGAGAAGGCTGAAAAGGCTTGATCTCAATTTTATAAAAGTATACTGTATTTGGGCATCTTGAGACTATTTTTTTTTGTTCTTGTTATGTGCTGCTTGGTGACAATTCTGATGGGTTTTTTTTTGGTAGTATCCAAGCAGGAAGGAAGAGTTTGGGAAGACACATAAGCAGAATGTAGAGGGAGAGAATAAGTAAGGACTTAACAAAGGAATATGACATACCAAGCTTAGAAGGGAGTCACAATGTAAACAGATATTCTCCCAGGAGGATCAGCATCCTGTAGGCATGGAAGAGTTAGCAGCTGGAATTTTGACCTCACCTGTCTCCCCTCCCCTTCTTAAATTACTTGAAAGTGTCCATCGTTCTTAAGTAAACTTTCTCAGACTCCTAATGTTCAATGCTTTCATGAATTATTCAAACTGTGCTGAAATAAAATTAATAATAATAAAATGTTTTCATTTTAGGTAGAAGAGAGGGGAGCTACTTACTTTTACCCACCTTCTTCAAATGAATGGGTTTTTATTAAGAAGATTTATAGACAGGTGCACTGTCAGCTGTATTTTAATTAAGATATGACTGCTAACAGAGCGATTCAATAATGAGTGCTTTAAAGTCAAGTCTCCCTAGTGTAAGAGATAATACAGCTAACATTTCAGCTTTGATGTAAATCCAAGATGTGGTGGATGAATCTTCTGTCTCTGGTTCCTATTCAGTATGTCACATTTTGATAATGATCAGGGCTCAGTTACCACTTTAATTTGAATTTTTCTGAGCAGTCAAGGGGTTGATTGAACAAGAGTAGCCACCAGGGGTCACTATGGCACTTAAGATTTTGTTATAACATTTTGAAGGCAGTCCTTAGAAAGAGGCAGCAATAGTTATGAAGAGGGTAAAAACAGGAACAAATTCAATAAGCAATAAGAATACAGTATTTGTCATAAACAATTATTTCTCTCATGTTACTGTGAACATGCAGGGTTTAAGGAGCTAAATATAAGCATAGACATATTTGCATGTGCCAGCTTCACTCCATTTCAATAACAAGCGAAAGAAGTAGTGACCAGATATACTGATTTGGATTGACATAAATTATAGTATTTCTCTTTTTCTCCTCCTGACGCTCCTACAATTCCTTGCTGGTTTTCAAATATTAACAACAACAACAGCAGCAGCAGCAGCATTAGCTATTATTTTCAGAAAACAAAAACTTATGTTTTTAGTTTGTTAATTTCTCTTAATAGACAGGAGAGGCTATCTGTTGAATTTATAAGTGATACACATAGAAAAGCTCCATTTTTACAACCCTGTAATCCCTTAATTCGGAGTAGTGTCAGGGCAACACCTAGAAAACCATGCCTTTTGACATGGTTCCTTGTCTTTGGGAACTAATGTTATTTCTTACATCAGGGGCTGCCACAAAGAAGAGGGTGTCAAGCTATTCTCCAAAGCACCTGAAGGCAGGACAAGAAGCAATGGATGGAAACTAATCAAGGAGAGAAGCAACTTAGAACTAAGGAGAAGTTTCCTGACAGTGAGAACAATTGTGAATGCTCCAACACTGGAAGTTTGAAAGAAGAGATTGGGCAACCATTTGTCTGAAATGGTATAGGGCAGGGGTGTCAAACTCAAGGCCCGGGGGCTGTATCCGGCCCGTGGGGGCTTAGATCTGGCCCACGGGGCCACCCTGGAAACAGCAAAGGACCGGCCCGCAATGCCTCTGCCAACGAAAATGGAGCTCAGGAGGTTGTGTGCGGCCCTCTTGAGCTCCATTTTCACTGATAGAGGGTTGCAGGAGGCCGTTGCAGCCGAAACGGAGCTCAGGAGCCCGTTTTCGCTGGCAGAGCGCTCGGGCCACCACAGGCACCCCCAACATGAGTGACGTCAAGCTGGCCATGCCCACTCTGGCCACGCCCACCCTGGCCCCCCAAGGTCAAACACAACCTTGATACGGCCCTTAATGATTTCATTAAGTTTGACACCCCTGGTATAGGGTTTCCTACCTGAGCAGGGGGTTGAAATAGAAGACCTCCAAGATCCCTTCCAACTCTGTTGTTCTGTGCTGTTCTGTTCTGTTCTGTTCTGTTCTGTTCTGTTCTGTTCTGTTCTATTCTATTCTTATATGGGTGTTGGGTTCCAAAATCTTAGCATTTACACTCTTGTGTTCTCTGGTGATAATGGTATTTTGTCTCTTCTGACTTAAAATTGGCTGCTGCAACTAGTTTGCCTCTGTTGGTGGACAGAAAAGACTGGCAAGAATAAAAACCTATGGTTCTTGATGTAACATAGAATATTCTTCTTCTAAAAATCTAATTAATTATACAGCAACCTGTCTGTCTGGAATTTCAGGAAAATACCCATTCCCCTGCCTTCATGGGCCTGGTCCTGACAATAAAATAAAATTTTAGTAAAGTTGTACTCAATTTATTTTTGTGTCTTAAATTTCACCAAAGAACTGAAGTCTATCAAAGGCCCAATGTTCCATCATGATAAAAAACAAATATTTTTCCTGAAGAAGGGTATGTGTGTATGTATGCTCACTCATGTGTGTATACTTTAAAAACCTTACTTAAAATTTCAGGGATTTACTCTGAATCTCACCTAGAATACTTCTCAATCCCACTTTTGATATGAGTACTATTGGTTAAAAAATCACAGTTATAAATAATAAATCTTCCTATATTTATTAAGGAGGATTCCAATTTTCAAGGTTTATGTCCTGAATAAACAGCAAGGTTTACTTTGTTCTCTTGGAGAATTTAATTTTTATTACTGTCCCTTTTTTGAAATTGCTAGAAATTAAATTTCTAGATGATATGGATCTTATGTACATATGCATCTTATAGGTTCAGGCCCACGAACAATAAGGCACTATATGATGTGGAACAGAGGTGGGTTCCTCCCGGTTCGGACCGGTTCAGCCGAACTGGTAGCGACCCGCTGGTGATGTCACGATGACATCACCGATCCGGTTCGGTCGGTGCCGGTCCGTGGGCGCCGCCATATTTTTTTTGAATTTTTTTAAAATTTGTTTTTGAATTTTTTTTTCTTCTTCTGCACATGCGCAGAAGCCAAGTTTCCGGCACTGCGCATGCGTCGCCATTTTGTTTCGGCTTTTTTTTTTATTTTTTTAAAAAATTTTTGCACTGCGCATGAGCGCCCACGAGGCATGTGTGCGCCCACGAGGCGCGGCCACGTGGTGCGGGAGGAAGCGAACCAACAGCGAGGTAAGTTAGAACCCACCCCTGATGTGGAACCTTCTGTTGTAGGGGAGCTGTAATGGTGGTTCTTTATGAATGATTGCTGCAACATGTTACAAAAAGATTCTTATTTTACTTTATGTTACAGAAAAGAAATCTCTAAAATTAGTCCTGTAAAATAAACAAATGCAACTAAGAGGAGGTCAACAATAGCTGTCAGGAATGAAGAATACTAGGCAGAGGACAAAGGGTTTTGAAGTTGGCTTGGTGTAGACAAGAATTATCTCTAGTGTTGTCTGTGAAATATTACAAGCATCATTTATCAGTCAAAGTCAAATGACACACAGGCTCCTGATATTAGCCATTATTTAAATTTACTGGTGGCATGGCAGCCTGTGGCAAATTCTCAGTTTCCACTGAAGTTCACCAAAATAATGGATTCAGGGAGTAAAAGCCAAGATTGATTGATTGCCTCCCTCCCTCCCTCCATGAGACATTGAACAGCCTTCAGTCCAGGAAGGAACTGTCCAAGCTACATTGTTCAGAGAATACAAACTCTTTTTTGATTCATACATTGGTTGTGGATAATTTTCTGGAAAGCTTGTCCTCAAGTTGAGGCTAGGATATTTTGTAACTTTTCCATTGCTTAATGTTAAATTCTGGCAAATCCAGGTTAGGTTGCTTTCCACAGCCTGTTCTGTCTCTCCTCCTCCCCATTATTTGGAAGGGAACTAGCAGTGACGTTTGTGCTTGTAATTTTGGCAGGTTATATTGAATGTGTCTGTATTGCAAAACACATATTTTATGTTCATATGTATAATAACAACAGAAAAGTGTTTTTCTGAAAGGCGTTGAATTTGAGGTTAGTCGTAACTGTTTTAGCAATGCATGAAATGAGGTAGAGCAGGGGTCTCCAACTCCGAGTCCACGGACTGGTACCAAGTGGTGAGTTCAAACATTTTTGCTACCGGTTTGGTGGCCGTGGCTAGGTGGGGGGGCATGTGACTGAGTGGGCGTGGCCAACCTGATCACCTCCGTTTCCCCTCCTTTAGCGACCCCGGCTCTAGCCCCGCTTCCTCCCCCACCACCGCTTCTTTGTTCGGGCTGCTTACCTTCCACGGTGGCTGGTGCAGAGTCTGGAAGGCAAGCTGACCAGAGTTTTCGGCAGCCCCCAGCCACCCGCTGCTGCTGGAAAGCGGCTGGCAAAGAAGCCTCCCTTTGAGAGCCGCTTTGCGGCTGTGGCGGCTGGCCGCCGGCTGCCAGCCGCCGAAAAGTACCGGAAGTCATGGAAAAAGCTGCTGCCATGCTGTCGCTGTCATGTTCTTTCCGCATGCGCATCCCATTGGACTTGCAAGGCAATGGGATGCGTGTGCGCGAAGAACATGGCGGTGATGAACATTGCAGGTGGCGTGAGCGAGCGAGCGGTGACCGGGGGACCGGTTCGGAAGCGTGGCCAGCCGGCCATCGCTACCGGTTCGGCAACCTTGGCCAAATTTCCTCCAACAGTTCGCGCGAACCAGTGCGAACCGGCTGAATACCACCTCTGCTGGTACCAGTCTGCAGCCCATCAGGAACTGGTCCACACAAGCAGTGGGCGAGTGCGCAAAGATCTACTAGCATTAGGGATTAGATTGCACATGCGAAACCATCCTCTCCCCTCTACTGTTGCTGCCGCCTACCGCCACTGCCAGTCTGTGGAGGTTTAAGGTTGGGGACCGCTGAGGTATAGCAGTGGTTCCTAACCTTTCCAGCTTTGCGGACCGGGAGGGGAGGAAATGGTTCTGTGTGAGTAGCAGGCATGCGCGTGTGCCCGTCACTCATGCAAATGGAGCTGCGCATGCTTTGCTGCCACTTGTGCAGCCTGGTTCTGAATAGGCCACAGTCCAGTACCGGGCTACGGCCTGAGGTTTGGGGACCGCTGAGGTAGAGGGTTCCAGGTTTAGGGAAAAAAGAGAGTGTGGTTTCCATTCAGGTAAGGCATTTTTTTAAAGTTTCAGGGAGAGAGATTAAACATGATAAGTGTTAATGACGTATATATGGAAACGTATGACTAGTTTTTTTCCCTAACTACTTGTATAAGGATTATTCTTTATATTATTCATGTTGTCTTGTATTCTTGTATGGACTGCACCAGTAGAGGCTAAACCAATTTTGTTGTATAAATGATGTACAATGACAATAAAGGCTTTGAATTTGAATTGAATTGAATTTGAATTTAAGCCCTCTTTTGGGAATCAATAGGTTTTGAAAGTGTTGATTGTGCTCCTCGTGATTGTTATCAATATTAACTAGAAGGTGCCCTCCTCTGTATGTGAACCTCTGTATGTGAGGTTTAAATAAGTGCATGTTTAAATAAATCTAGAAAGCTCTAATTTGTTAGAGAGGATAATCTCTTTTTCTTTTTCTTCTTCTTTTACTATATTCTAACTTACTGGTATATCACCAGCATTTACATGTTTAACTAATAGTACTAGAGATGCTCAAAGAGATATTTAATGTGGGAAATAGCTAAATGCAGAAAATGGTGTATTTAAGTGGAGGACTGCTGTGACAATGAAATGACATAAATAAATACTATTTGAGATAAATAATTGAAAAACTGCTATTTAAGACCATTACTAGAAATTCTTCAAGCTGTTAACTGACACGAGTAAACCTCTTCCTTAAAATCATAAATTCCATTGAAACGTGGCTTGAAGCCCTTGTGTAATCTGAGTTTGATTTTCACCTGTAAGTACAAATGGTTATTGCTTTCCCTTAGTCCACTTTCCTTGTGCACAAGGATTATAATGGACAGAGAAACGAAAGGCTTTGGCGATGAGTTATCCTCAAAGTTCTTCATGATTAGCCTGAGGCACATCACTATGTTCATCTATTTTTCTGCTCAGCTCCTTACCCATAGCTAGGAACATAGGAACATAGACACAATTCAGAATTCACACGCTGATTTATTTTCTTTTGTGCTGTTTGCACATAGGAAAAGCTACTCTGAAAGCTTGGGAGACATGCTTCATGCTTAAGAAGGGATGATTTCAAGTAGGATGGTCTTTTAACTGGTAATTTCATATAACATTGTCACTAATCTTGACATTTCGACACACTTTTGCCATTAGAAAGAGCCATTTCACTGACATCTCCCATTTTCGTTCCTACACTTCTAAAAGAGCACAGAAGCTCTGAATGTCTGTATGTATCACAATAATATTCTAGTTTATGGCAGATAAATGTATTGTGTACGTGCGTGCGTACACACGCACACGTCTTAATTTTATAGACTTACTCTTATGACAGTGTTAATAATAAGTATGCAGCTTGATTAGATGTAGTCCCACTTTCTGTTTTCTCCACATAAACATTGTTAGGACTGGACTTCTCAAAAATTGTTTGTACTTTTTTTTTTGCTTGAATTTCATTTATATTCTGCGTTATCTCCAGGACCTTAAGAAAAGGTCAATTCTCTCTCTCTCTCTCTCTCTCTCTCTTTTTTTACAATATCTTGGTTAAATAGGTTAAATAAGATAATAATTTCCAGATAATATAAAAGTATTCATGTACTCATGTCAAGAAGTACAGTATGAGTAAACCCCTATAGGATCCTTGTTCTGCACATGGCGATCCAACGATATTGCTTTTCTCTATACCAACATGTGAAGTAATTTCTTGCCTACAGATACCTTTTTATACCTGCCATGAATGCAGTTGGAGCTCTTGCATGCAAAAGACATGTTCAAATCAAAATAATACTATCAAAAACATTTTTGTAGAAGGTGATATCATATCTAGTGACCTGACATGAGGAGTTCTGCTGTTTTAGATATGGTGGTCTAATTAATTGCACTTAGCTAGATTACCTCAGTGGCACTCTATTCCTAAGGCCCTCAGTTCCTCAAGCAGAACTGGTTAGTATTGTGGCATACGATGGCCCTGAATAAGAGGAACTGTTGTGCTTTGGCATGAGAAAAGTGCTATTTCTAACAGATTCATAGTTTTTTAAAAATATATTTATTTATTAAATTTATATGTATAATACACGTGAGCTGCATGATGGCCTAAAAGTGGAGCTATCGCCTCACAATCAGGAGGCTGTGAGTTCAATCCTAGGTACTGCAAATATTTCTCTCTCTGGGCACAAAGAGAAAATTTCTGCAAACTCCGCACAGGCATCAGGAAGGGCATCCAGCCATTAAAAGTTCAGCTCTCTTTAGTCGCTCCAATTCCACCCCGATGTAAGGGGTTGCAGAGTCGTTAAAAGAAAAAAAATAGGTAATATACAGTACACCTGAAATTTAGTAATGTTGCTCAGTTATGTTCATTGGCTTTGTATCTTTCTCCTTATTAAATGAATGATGGAAACATGAATCTGCTTCCATGCCAAGGTCTATTTAGTTAGAGTAGACAAGTGTTTCTCAACCTTGGCCATTTTAAGATGTGCGAACTTCAACTCCTAGAGTTCCCCAGCTAGCATGCTGCTGGGGAACTCTGGAAGTTGCAGTCAACACATCTTAATATGGCCAAGGTTCAGAAACAATGAAATAGACAACCAAAGGCCTTGACATCCTTCTACAACATGACCACACCAGCTGAAAATTCTAAAAGTTGTAGTCAAATGTGTTAATTTTGAGGCTCTACTTTGGAGAAGACTGGCTTAGGCCATGGATTTGTAATAAATCTTGAGAAAGAAGCTGGAGATGATAAGATTGGAGTGATGGTAAGTATGGCCATAGCTACTACATATCTTCTTGTTGATTTAGGAATCTCTGAAATGGATAACCTTCTATGTGACTTCTAGATGCAGGGAACTCGACACTTTTCTCTTTTTAAAAAACAGCAAACAAACAAAAACCCAAAACATTTTGGAATGACTAGAAACAACATCCAACAAAAAATGGTAAAAAAACCTCTTTCCTTTTAATTCTTAAAAATTTCATTTTCTTCTGTGTAGTTTTCTGTGCAGCATCCACTAAACTGTGGCCAGAAACCATCACAGACAAGATGCTTAATCTGTTTGTTCGGTGTATTAAATTAGATATTTACACATGCCGCTTTCTGTGAATCAGCCAGGCAGGAAATCAACCTGACCTTTCAAAAGTAACTGACAAGATTGTGTGAAACACGATTAATTAATGAGGGAAGTTCAACACTTCACCTTTTCTGCTGGCGTTTATATCACCGGTAACAGTCCGCCCCAGTATTTGTGGAACTAGATCACTGCATATTGATCCTAGAATAACTGCTCTTGCAGAGCATGACCTAAAAACTATAAAATATTCAAAATGGGAACTATTTCCTCAATTACACATTTCCGTATGCCTGTTCTTATTCCCTGGGTGATAATCTTTTTATCCATCTCACCCATTTCATAAATTTAATAAACTCTGGTTTAGTATCTGTTAAGGTTAAAATCAATATGTCTTAAAAATACAGACATGATTTATTTGCCCAGATTAAAATATTGATAGTCTGATCTAATCCTTAACAGATGCATTCCAATTTGTAAGGAATAAAACTCTGGCTACTTTAAAACTTTGTTTTTTAACCACTGTGCTTTCCAATTGCAGTGCTCAATATCCTGACCTATATTCCTCAGCTTTTCCCAATTCATAGTCTGTACTTTAAATAAATTGTTAGGATTATGCTGTCTCAGATATGTTGGATATAAGTCTGGTGATATGGCAATGTCATGGGATGAATGTCTAATAAGAAATCAATTTTTTGTAGGTTAGACATTTACGGAGATAGATATAGTTTCCTCACTGAGAATTAACATATTTTCTCCACTCTTTATTGTTGTATATGTGCCTCAGAGATAGCGTTGATGCCTGGACTAGTCCTTGCACTTTTCTGGACGAAGTTTTTCCTGTCTCCTTCCTAGTGTTGAGAGAGAGTGACTGGCCCAAAATCACCTGGCTGATTTTGTGCCTAAGGCAGAAGTAGAACTCACCATCTCCCAGTTTCTAGTCTGCTGTCTTAACCACTGCATCAAACTTATTCCCATCTTACTTTTGCTAAAATATCTGTGCCTCCACTCTCCCCAGCCCACTAAAGTAAAAATCAGTTATTTTTCTCAGTGATGTGAACTGGGGATGCTCCAAAATATGAGCTGGAGGACCATAAAGTTCCCCTCAAAATCTTTGCTTTCACCAATGGAAGTAAGCAAGTGGATTTTATGATAATTTCCTGATGAGGAAGGCTCATTCTTGGCACCTCCCGCTCCCAAGTTATTTTGTATTTTCCTGTCTTTAGATTTAATGCTATTAACTCGGGACCAGATTAAGGCCAGCTGATGTCCTAAGAATAGACCAGTCATGGCGTCCCTTGACCGAAGCAAAATTCTCACATTGTAATATCTGTACTATCTGACAACACCTTCAAATCAAAATTTAACTTTAGTTACTCATCATGCCATAGAAAATTTCTTTTTTAAACAAATATTAAAGTTGTACATGGCAGATAAGGACAATGGCAAAAAAATTAAATTGAGTGTGGCAGTGAAAGAATTAAGGGCATGATAGCTAGGAGAAGAACCTCTGTGGTATCCCTCTACCCTTGGTTCCCCAAGCATGTGATCATTTTGTTTAATTGTTAATCCAGGGCTCAGTGATTTGCTGCTAATTAATAGATGGAGGATGTTTTAGTATTGTGTGGTTGTTAAGAGTAGGCTCTCCTGCTTAGTTATAGTTATCCTAACCTATGGAGGTGCAAATAGCTTCAAATATTGCAGATGTGGGTCAATAAATGAAGTATCTTATTTTATAGACAGTTAATGTTAAGTAGTTATGTATCTTTGACCTTTTTGAAGCATGCATTGGATTGGATGAATGTCTCCTTCCAGAAGCTGGAGGAGATTCCCAAAGGATAGTTAAATGAAATGTGATGTAGGCACCTGGGAAGAAGAAATAATGGAGACAACAGAATACTTTTCCTGAATGGATAAATATATATGTGTTCATGCAAATCCATCTTCAATGGGGCAGTAGAAGTTTAAGTAAAGCTCCAGGAAATAACCAGTTCAGAAAACAACTTCTGCCTTGATATGCATATCCCAAGTAAAATTCTATCTTTTTTTTATGTCTAAAAGTTCAGACTAAAATCTAGAGGCCAGAGACCTCTGGATTTTTTTTATTGCCTATATTATTGATGAGTAATGCTGAATAAAACAATTAAAACTGGGTTTCTCTTCTTTTAAAAAAAGTTGTCATACCATAAAAATAGTATGTGCAGTTCTTAAAAGTTATAAGGTGTGCAATCACATGGATTGCATCTCCTGATGCTTCGGCCTTGAACAATTCACAGGATGACCTTCTACATCCCAATAAATGGTAGCACTCAGGAGTGGCTTATTGCACGCTAGGATACTCAAATGCATCATCGATTCTCTTGAACTTTGATCCCTGGAGTGGTTTTATTAGATAAAAAGAGTTGATGAACTCAGAAGAATATAATGTCTCAGGAACATTGCAGGAACTTAGTCATGAAACCATTACTTTCGCACAATTTCCTTCATATCACAATCCCATCCCACTCCACCCCTTGAACATTTCACAGCTTCTGGGAGAAACTGAGAGTAACAAAATAATCTTTTGTCAAATCTTGTTTTAATGCATTATATAACAGAATCTGTTTGGCTTATTAAGAACTGAAGATGATGTTCAAACATTGTTTTAGCCTGTCATTGTTTAAATTGCAGACAGGTGCTCCACAGCTTAAGTCTGGTGCTCCTTTCAAGCCATAAATAGGTCATAGGTCAAATCTTATGAATTAAAATTTGATAAAACACGGAGTTCCTTCAAAATTTCCTCTTTTAAGGAAAGAAACCATTGGTCTTATATTTAGTATATTTATTGCATTTCAAAGGAGAGAGATGGGGTGGAGTGATGGAGGGAGGGAGGGAGAAAAAAAAAAAAAAGAGGGAGTACACTCATTCATCTTTTTTTCGTTTCCCCACCCCCATTTGCTCTTCTAGGAGAGGGAGAGAGAGAGGGAGGGAGAGAGACGGAGGGAGATGGAGGGATAGTGAGAGAGAGAGAGAGAGAGAGAGAGAGAGAGAGAGAGTGAGTTAATTTTTTTTGTTATTTTATGTTAGAAACAGACACTGGCATTTCTTGGTTAAAGCTTGTCAAGGAAACAACTGTAAGAGTACTCAGCATCCAAGAGTCCTTGGTGTTAGTAGAGCTGTAGGCTCTTGAAGGCTTCTTGTACTAATCTATGAATAGGAGGGATTGTTCAGGATGCATTTGGGTCTGATGGGAGTAAGATATTGTTTTCTTAAGCATGTAAGAGATGCGTCTCTTAGGATTATACTTACTGAAATAATTGTATACTTAAAACAAAAAGCTTGTATTTCCAACTGGAAGTGCATTTTAAGTTCCACTCTAAAAGTGTATATTTATTTTAGATTAAAAGTTGAACAAAAGTTGATGATATTACTGATATATTTTACAGTGAGAATTTGCAATACATCACGACTGATTTAAGCAAAAATAGCATTTGGTAGTTATGTGAAATGCCAACTTATTTCTCCACCTACTCTCCATTTAAAAGGCCATTTCATTGCTGCTTAGCAACAAATCTTTTTTATGTTTGGCCACTGAATGCATACTCAGCTTGCTACTCCAGCCAATCTCAGTGTTTTGATAAATATATTTGAATAATACACATGCTTTATGTGTATTTTACAAGGAAACTTGTTTAATGCTGTGATATGCTGGGTTTCTTGTTTCATTATATATTTTATTTTTAGCTACACAACAACTCTTAGTTATGCACCTCAAAAATTAGAGCGTAAACCAGATTCATGTGTGTCTTGTTGGTATAATACCTTTTCAATTTTTTTTTAAAAAACCTCTGCTTTTATGCTAGTCTGCTGTGACTTCAGACTTAAAGCAGAAAGGAAAACAGATTCTGGTTCTTGGAGCATGGCAAGACAGGAAAAAGAAAAGTTTTCTAGACAGATATCAAGGCTATAGGTGTGAAGACCCAGGGAGCTACTGATTCAACATCTGGAGGGACATTCCAGAAGAGTGCTAAAGTTATTGAAATAAAATTTTCCCAACTGGATGCTGGCCAGATATGTGTATTTCATCTCCCAGAATTTTCCAGCCAGCCTACCCATTTTTGAGAGTTGAACTTCTTGTTATCAGAGGGTATCCAAATCAGAAAAGGCTAATCTAAGTGATTTATAAGACCAACCTACAGAAAATTATAAAATAACATTTTCCAATTGGTTATAAATGAAAAATCCATAAGAAAACTCATATGCAGAAGTGTTTATCACTACTGCTGTTTGGTTAAGGGAAGAATTAGGCCTTTGAATATTGTCTTGGGTACCAGATGAGGTTTTCCCAATTTTTTTGAAAATAGATAAATTTTGGATCAAAAATTGAAAAAGAAAAATGTTGAAAAACTTCCTCTAAATCACTGATATAATATGCATCTTTATGTTGAAATACACCATTTCTGAGAATCAGGACACTATATAACCATGATGGCGAACCTACGGCACGCGTGCCACAGGTGGCACACAGAGCCCTCTCTGCGGGCATGCAAGCTGTCGCCCAGCTCAGCTCCACCGCGCATGCGCGTGCACCTCCCGCCGGCCAGCCGATTTTCAGGTATCATGTGCGGAGGGCGGGGCGCATCCCACAGCTCTGGAGGCTTTCCTCGAGCCTCCGGGAGGGCAAAGATGGCCTCCCCTGGGCTCCGGCGGCCCTCCAGAGGCCGGAAATCAGCCCGTTTCTGGAACTTCCGGGAGGCCCATTTTTCACCCTCCCCAGGCTCCGGAGGCTTTTCTCGAGCCTCCTGGACGGTGAAAATGGCCTCCCGCTGGCTCCCGAGGCCCTCCAGAGGGGGCGTGGGAGCATGGGGGGGTCATGCGCGCATGCACGAAGGGCAGGGGGAGCACAGGGGGTCATGTGTGCATGCGCAGGGGGTGGGGGGTTGCATGTGCATGCGCGGGGGTGGAGCACACGGGGGTCACGCATGCATTGCATTATGGGTGCAGGCACACGCACACGCACGCTGTGGCGCGCGCACGCTTTCGGCACACGACGAGAAAAAGGTTAGCCATCACTGCTATATAACTATTAATCCTAATACAATTATCAATACTCAATGTTTTGTTTAAGGAATGGATATGCTGATAAAACAAGCAAAGTGACACCAGTAATTTCCCTCCACCCCCTTCAGTTTCCTCATCCAGAATCCTTTTTTTTAAAATCAATTTTGTGTGCCAATATTTGTATTCTGTATACTGATATTACTTTTACTAATGGGCATCACCTTCTTGGAAAAGTCATACCTGGGTTTTAAAAGCCTCTCATTTAATATTGTATCCATTGGTTTGTGCAAGATTCTGGAGATGAATGGAGGGAAAGAAAGAAAGAAAGAAAGAAAGAAAGAAAGAAAGAAAGAAAGAAAGAAAGAAAGAAAGAAAGAAAGAAAGAAAGAAAGAAAGAAAGAAAGAAAGAAAGAAAGAAAAGAGAGAAAGAAAGAAAGAAAAGACCACCCATTTTTTTTTTTTTTTGAGATTGACCTTGGAAGATAGGGAAGAGATGCTGTCTAGGGAATGATCAGAAAAAAAGGAGGAGGAGCTCACAACTGAGTAAAAGAAAGAAAGAAAAGAAAGAAAGAAAGGTTGTATCTTCCTTCAAGGTTGTGAACCTTTTTGGAAGCTGTAATCTGGTTGTGCATTCTGGTGGAGACATATGACTTTTGTGAGGGAAATGGGTAGTTTCTAAATTTGATAAACAAACAAACTTCCAAATGAATCTGGAGATTGACATGGCTACTTCATGTATGCTCCTGTGCGTTCCCAAGAAGCCTTGTCAAAAGATTTGCCCACCTCAATTGAACAAATTGAATACTCTCTTCAACTTCACCATGTAAAAGACACTAGTGGTGTGCTTGGTGGGCAAGTGAAGTGTTTTTTCTAAAAGAGTCTTGGCTATCAAAATTTGTTTTCTTACTGAAGAACCTGCAAAAATCTTCCAATGCTACCATGGCTACACTTTGAAATTAACAGCTCTAGAAATCTGCTATTAAGTAGTATCAAGTGAGACAGAGCATTATACATTATTTAAATAGTAAGCAAATAGATTCTTTTTAGTGCATTATCAGTGTAATTTAAAGCATAAATGTATACATTTCATGTATAAATACAATTGCATACTATTACATACACACTATACAAATACTGAGGGAGAATATAATTACATACACACTATACAAATAGTGAGGGAGAACCATGAACTCAACAACAAAAGGATGGTTGTAGGTGGTTTTTTAAAAAAAATAAAAACACTCTCCAACAAATGTATGTAAACTTCACTCTCCTCATGGTGTGCCTCCTGATTTGACCGTATTTATTTTCAGAAGGTCAGCTCAGAAAAGTAAATTTCATTTCCAGAACACTTTCTGAAATAAATTCCAAGGATCAAAAAATGTCAGATACACTATTCTAATGCTGGTGCCCTGTATGATTCCTCAAAACAAATGGAAGCTAAACAATCAAATAATTGGTGCTTTAACATAGAATAATATTGGGCTGGCCTGTTGATTGAAAATGCACAAATCTAAAACGTGATCAACACTTTCCTTCTTATCTCTTTCTATTTAATTAAAAGCAGATATATTCATTTGATTTGTTTGGAAAAGCCCTGATCTGTTGGTGATATGAATAATAATGATTTCTTGTCCACCTGAAGATAGAAGCAACAGGAAAGGGTTAAGAGCTTCTTTTACAATTTTCTAAAATGGTTCCCTCCCTCTGACCACTGCCTTTTAACAACTTGCTTTTTTAGTGTAACCACTTCTTCATTTTAAAACATTATCTTGTTTGTGATTGTTTTGCCTAATCAGATAATGGAAACCAACGCCCAATTAACCATGTCAAATTGATCTCCTCCTTCCCTGTTGTTCCACGTTGGTGCCAGCCAGTTGCCTTCCCTGTCCTGTCCTTCCTGAATACCAACTTGGAAGGCTAAAATAATTTCCTGCATCCAAGCTTCTGTGGTATTCATGATATTCAAAGTGCCTCACACTAGGCGCTGCCTTGCACTACCATTCAAAAGACATTGCATGCTTTCCTTTCCCAAGAGAATATTTCACAGTATACAAAGAGGGAAGAAGTGATGGAGAAATATAGGAAGGGTAGAAAGGGAGAACGACGAGATGGTACGGAGTCTCTTTCCATTAAAATCTTGAAATGGGGTGATTACAGATTGTCCTCGATTTACAATCCTTTGTTTAGTTACTGTATGAAGTTACAATGGCATTGAAAAAAAGTGATTTGTGACAAATTCTCACACTTACAACCATTGCAGCATCCTCATGGTCACATGATCAAAATGTGGGCGTTTGGCAATTGGCATTTATGTATGACAGTTGCAATATTCCAGGGTCACGTGATCGCTGTTTGTGACCTCCCCAGACAGCTTCCAATAAGCAGAGTCAATGGAGGAAGCCATATTTGCTTAATGACTGTGTGATTCACTTAACTGTGGTGATTTGCTTAACAATCATGACAAAAAAGGTTGTAAAATTGTTACATGACTCCCTGTACGACTGCCTTGCTGAGCAAGGGACATTGTAGTTCCAATTCTGGTCATAAATTTAGGATTACCTGTACATGATAAAAAACTTCCATTATTATTTCCAATCAGGGTGTGCTCAATCTTAAAAAAACAAACAAACAAACAAACAAACAAACAAACAAACAAACAAACAGCAGTATAGCAAGGCTTTTAATAATAGTTTTGCTGGCTTAAGTAATATCGAACACATCAGATAAGCATTATGGGTGCCTATTCCTTTGAGAAGTGAAAGGGAGGTAATGAGATTCTGCAATGTCATTTCATACTTCCTTTTTGAGATTCAGTTTTTGACAGTAGTTCAGATCTCTGTTTAGAGCTCTGTGTACGCTCTCTGAAACCAGTTGCTTAGAAGGGAAAGAAGAGGGAAGAGCATATGAGAAAGGAAAAAAAAAACCAAAAAACCCAAGAGGATGCCAGGGAGATAATGGATATCCCAAATTATTTTTTGGCATCAGTCCTACCCATGCTTGCTTTAGCTCCTTCATCATGTCCATTTCCATATTAACTCTGAGGCAACATTGTTCTCAATAGAAATGCTGCCCACCCATTTAGAATGATGCTGACGCGCATCATTCTGGAAATTGAGAAAATTGAGAACATGATATAAGTTGCCGCTGCTCCTTGAGGTGGCTCCTGCAATAGTGACTGTGGTATGGATCTTTTCACCTTTCTGTGGTTTGGGTAGATACAATTTCCTGAGTAAATGGCTGTTTTCATTGTTTAATTGCTTCTTATTGTGGAAAAAAAGGACAGCTTAACCATGCCAGAAACAATGAACTCACACTGAAGGTGGTTTCTGAAATGTCCAAGAAATATTGTGGCCAGAACTGAAGAACACAGAGCAAATGGATTTTATAATAGTAGGAGGCAAGCAAAAATAGTAGAATATAGAATGGAACATCAGAGTTGGAAGGAACCTTGGAGGTCTTCTAGTCCAACCCCCTGCTCAACTAGAAGACCCTATACCATTTCAGACAAATGGCTGTCCAATCTTCTCTTAAAAGCCTCCGGTGATGGTGACTGAAGCAGGTGGCTAATATCAGTAAGTTGTTGCCATCAGTCAGCAAAGATCAATATCTCATTCTTCAACATTCCTGATACATTGAATTCAGAAGTAAAGCACTGAAAAACTGCTTTGGCTAAATAGCTGTCTTTTGCCTAGCTACCCAGTCAGTGTGGAGGCTGCACAGGAGGTCACAGTCCCTCTCTATGTTCTACCTTCAAGCCTCACCTGTTCAAGTAGCCCTCTGAAGAGGGCTTTTCAGTTCTGTTATAAAGCAGGCTTTCAATGAGCTAGTCTAAATAAAGAATAAAAATGAGAGGATGTGTTCTTATTTGCCCAAGAAAAATGTTCTTTGTGAAGAGTTTTATTTGGCAAAGAATTCTTAGATTGATAAACAAGATAATTACTTCTGGGGAAAAAGTAGTCTCAACGAGTGTGTTTATGTCTCTCAGATCAGTTTATTGGGAGAAAGGATTCAAAGATACTTACTTTAGAACAACTGACTTGCTAATGGAAGCACAGAAATAAAAGGAGCTGTAATCATATAGCATCAGCAACTGGTATTACTTTAATGTTGAAGATGGAGTTTACTTCATAATATTTTAGTAGCACATCTCATGTCTCTCATGTTACTGATTTAGAAATATGTGACCAATTTCCATTAAAAAGAAAACCCAAGATTGAATACATCCATCCATACCCACACATACAGAGTCCATTTTTTTACACTCTAATAGGACAGTGATGCAATCTATATATAAGGCACAACACTAATGATAGCTCTTGTTCCCTTAAGGTCAGGTCTAGAAAAAAAATTCAAAGAAACACTTTCCCTATGTTCAAAACATTGCGCAGGACATTGTGAAATATCCTTAGAAGCCAAATGATTGTTTAGCAACCATCACATCTAGCAAATAATAATAGAATAGAATAGAATAGAATAGAATAGAATAGAATAGAATAGAATAGAATAGAATAGAATAGAATAGAATTGGAAGGGACCTTGGAAGTCTTCTAGTCCAGCCCCCTGCTCAAGCAGGAGAACCTATACTACTTCAGATAAGTGACTGTCTAGTCTCTTCTTAAAAACCTCCAGTAATGGAGCGTCCATGATTTCTGAAGGCAAGCTGTTCCACTGGTTAATTGTCCTCATTGTTAGGAAGTTTCTCCTTAATTCCAGGTTGCTTTTCTATTTGATTAGTTTCCAAGCATTGTTTCTTGTCCTGCCCTCTGGTGAAGGCAGAATGAAGTTTAGTGAACAATTCTAGAGAAATATCATGTCAAAAACTGAAAGCAACGTTACGCTTAGAACCCTCCTGCTCTGGCCATCATTTCTTTTCTCAGGGCTGATCCTGCTTGCCAGGTTGCCCCATTATATGAGAATGGATCACCCACTGTTGGTTGGAGATAGAAATGAACAATGTTATCTTAGATCCATCCATAACCAATAGGAGAGGCATCTTCTACTTCTGTTTTCTAAACCAAAAATAGATTTTCCGGCTTGTTTCAGCTTTGCATGTTATTGGCTGTGTTTCAGTGGTGGATTGCTACCGGTTCGGACCGGTTCTTCTGTACCGGGGCGGAAATTTGCCCTCGCTCGCCGAACCGGCAGCGATGGCCGGCTGGCCATGCCCCCGAACCGGTTCTCCAGTCGCCGCTCCTTGAAAGCGGCCTGCAAAGAACCCTCTGCGCATGCGTGCACTTCCGATGCGATGCGAACTGGTAGGGAAGGTAAGTAGAACCTACCCCTGCTGTGTTTCACTTCTTTGTGTGTCAACTGCTCCACTCCAGTTACCTATTGGGGACTGTGCAAGGAACATGCTCTCTTTACATCACTGGTAGTAGTCCTTGATTCTATTTTGTCCTATAATGGTAACTAGTCTGACCACATGCCATGTAAGTTGTTCAGAAATGGGTCAGTTTCCATCTGTCCTGTTTAGAATGCCTAATTGTTGCCAAAGTAAATTTTGTTATGCTGCTAGACCAACTTTTGCAGACCACTCCTAAATAAATGTGCAAGAACTGCACATGGCCCAAACAAAAGCAGCATATTCACGATATTGTTCTTTGCATTTCAGCTATAATTTTCCTCCTTCCTTTCTTATCCAAGTAAAGCCTTTAACATAGGCAAACAATACAATTATGAGGGTAAGCAGAAAGAACAGATGGTGAAGAGAGAAAAACAGTAGCTGTTTGACTAGCACTGCTGTTGCCCTGGACTATTCTCTGTTGCCACAGAAATAACTTTGCTCCTGACTAATTGAACTGTGGTTTGGCTTTTAGTGACATGGTAGAAGGATCACTGTGGCAACGAAGAAGAGAAGGAACAACTATAGAATTGATGGTTCCTCAAATAACCATCGTCTCCATGTTCTGATGGTTGCACTGTAGGAAAAAAAGTCAGTTAAAACAAGTGGTTTAACTCATGGCTGATGGGTGGCTGCCCTTTTTAAAGTAAGATGTGCTAATTGGGAACCTCAATAATGGTTTGCAATCTAAAACAGCTTAAAGCAGCTTATGCTGAGCAATACTTGCCAGATATAAGAAATATTCTCTCCACAACAGAGAGGACAAAACAGAACAAACCGAAGAGTATTAGAAAGGGTGCACCTGCTCAATAGCATTCCCATTAATATGCTAATTATGAATGCTTATGATAGTTTTGTGCAAATCCTATCAGAAAGCTGAAGATTTAGTATTTCCAAGAAGTTTATTAAACTTTTTATTAAAATATGGGAAGGTTTGAGTGATAGTTGGCTGTCCATCATTGAAGTCTCTGCAACATATGTCAAATTGCTAGTGTAAAATGTTTGCAAATCGAATATAAGCAAAGTTGGTGCTAATTTGCCATTTGGAGTTTCCAAATATAGGCTTAAATTGTCTAGAGAGACATCTCTTCAAATGCATCTTATTTAATTTCAACTTTAAACAGCCAAATATTTTATAGCATGGACTCCTGTTTTTGGCAGTTTCTCTACTTCCAGCATCACTCAACCATAACTGAAATGATAGAAAGCCTGCCTTCATTATTTATTATAATGTTGGCATAATATTGGTTGGATAACCCTAGATTAAATTAGTAACGCTTCCTTGTATCTTTTTCTTCTTTTTTCAGATTTTTTAAAACAGAAAGAATATAAATAAAAAGAAATGCAGAACATATAAGAAGATTATTAACAGATTAACAGAGTTGGAAGGGACCTTTTAGGTCATCTAGTCCAACCCCCCGCTCAAGCAGGAGACCCTACACCGTTTCCAACAGATGGCAGTCCAATTTCTTCTTGAAAGTCTCAAGTGTTGGAGCTCTCACAACCTCCGAAGGCAAGCTGTTCCACTGGTTGATCGTTCTCACTGTCAGAAAGTTTCTCCTTATTTCCAGGTTGAATCTCTCCTTGATCAGTTTCCATCCATTATTCCTTGTCTGGCCTTCTGGTGCTTTGGAAAATAGCTTGACCCACTCCTCTCTCTGGCAGCCCCTCAAATATTGGAACACTGCTATCATGTCTCCCCTGGTCCTTCTCTTCGCTAGACTAGCCATGCCCAGTTCCTGTAACCGTTCTTCAAATGTTTTAGTTTCCAGTCCCCTAATCATCCTGGTTGCTCTCCTCTGCACTTTTTCTAGAGTCTCAACATCCTTTTTTATAGTGTGGTGACCAAAACAGGATGCGGTATTCGAGGCGTGGTCTTACTAAATCTTGTAATGACCCCACTAATCATCAGTGGCATCTTTAGCATCGCTGGCTCTGTTTATTCTTCCATAGGAGATGCCAGGGACAGAAATGGAGACCTCAGGAAGTCCAATTATGTGTCCTGTCTTCTTAGCAATAGCAATAGCAATAGC